>CM051702.1:568071-613071 GCA_028022725.1 Lycodopsis pacificus
ATCATGTTCAAAGTTATTATATTACACTATATAGTGTAGATATACTAAAGTTTGATTGTGATGTCATATTTCATCAGAGACAAAAGATAAACATGGATCTGTATGAATGTGTATTTCTTTAGTGTAAAGCTGTGTTGTCTTGTGTTGTGTGTCTCTGCAGGCTGGTCCCAGTCAGGTGTGGGTGGTGACATCATCAGTGACTCACTGTTGGATTCCCAGAGGACACGTGCCCCCCCCCCCCCCTCTCAGGACAGGTAGATTTCTACAGAGGAGGGCGGGACAAAGCGTCGGCGATACGTCGTTAGCTCCGCCCCCTCAGCATGACCGATTTGGAGGCCGACTGTTTGAGCCTCGGCCTCCCCCCTCCCCCGCCTCTGGACCCCTCCCCCACGGAGGTCGCCGAGCCGCTGGCGATGCTGCCTTGCGTGAAGAGCGAGCCGGAGGACCTGGACCTGGAGCCCATCCGGACCGTGGACCTGTCGGAGATCCAGCCGCTGTCCACTGCCGAGCTGGGCCAGGACCAGATCAAGATGGAGATCAGCGGCCTGGACTACATCAAGTCTGAACATCACCACGGGGACCACCACCACCACCTGGGCCACTTCCACCACGGGGACGTCCCAGATCTGGACTACAAGTCCCACTACGAGCCCAGCTCCGTGTTCGACTACATCTCACAGGTAAACAAGGACCACCTTTCACACCTGGTCCCAGGTAGATCCCGTTCACACCTGGTCCCAGGTAGATCCCGTTCACACCTGGTCCCAGGTAGACCCTGTTCACACCTGGTCCCAGGTAGATCCCGTTCACACCTGTTCCCAGGTAGACCCCGTTCACACCTGGTCCCAGGTAGATCCCGTTCACACCTGGTCCCAGGTAGATCCCGTTCACACCTGGTCCCAGGTAGACCCCGTTCACACCTGGTCCCAGGTAGACCCCGTTCACACCTGGTCCCAGGTAGACCCCGTTCACACCTGGTCCCAGGTAGACCCCGTTCACACCTGGTCCCAGGTAGATCCCGTTCACACCTGGTCCCAGGTAGATCCCGTTCACACAATGAAGAACACGCTGCTGTATTCATGACTCGATGACGTCGTGTTGATGGAGCTGCTACAATGTTAGCTTAGCACTGATGGAACCAAACAAACGTTTAAAAGTTGTTTACTTGTCTTCTTGAGAGAAATAACGAAACATGAACTCAGACTTCATACAGATCATCATTGTGTAGATATTTCGGCATCACTTTTATGTTTATTGTGATTAAATCACAACTAAATAGTTTATTTAGAGTTCATAGCGCTGAAGTGCAGCAGCATGGATCTCAGGCCACTTCATCAGGTACAGCTTGCTGGTGCCGGGTTGGACCCTTTTGCCTTCAGAACAGCCTGAATAGTTGGTAGCAGAGATTCAACAAGGTGTTGGAAACGTTGCTCACACATGTTGCTCCATGTTGACACGGTGACATCTCATCCTGTTCACCTCATCCCAGAGCTGCTCTGTTGGATGGAGATGTGGTGGCTGGAGGCCGTTGGAGTGCAGTGAACTCGGCGTGTTGGGTGTGAGATGGTTGAGCTTTGTGACGCTGCGCTGTCCTGCTGGAGGCAGCGTCAGTGGGTCTGCTGCTGCAGCCGGCTGCTTCAAGGGTCCACGTGTTGGCCTTCACAGACGTGTTCTGCACACCTTGGTAGTAACGAGTGGTTGTTTGAGTCCCTGTATCTCCATCCACTCTGCCCGTTCTCCTCGAGACCCTACAGATGGTTGTGGGTGCAAATCCCAGTAGATCAGCAGTTTGAAATACTCAGACCAACAACCGTACCACCTTCAAAGTCTCTGAAATCCCCTTTCTTCCTCATCCTGATGCTCGTCTTCACCACGTCTAGAGGCCGAAAGGCGTTGAGATGCTGCCGTGTGATTGGCTGATCAGCCATTTGTGTTAACAAGCAAGTGAACGTGTGTGTGAGTGTGAGTGTATGTATATATGTATGTATATATCCAGTATAATATATCTCTGTCTACCGTCTGCCATCCCTTCGTATGTGTGAGTGAAGCTGGTCTGTGTGTTCCAGGTGACGGACACTCTGGAGTACATAAAGTCGGACCACCATGTGGACCTTCAGTGTTACTACACCACCGAGCTGAGCTCCCTGAAGTGCGAGTACCCAGAATCCAACACCACCAACGGCCTGGAGTCCATCCACATGGCCGAGCTCCGCACAGAGCTCAACAAGCTGCGGCCCGAGGCCCTGCTGATGGACGGCATGGGCAAGATGGACCCCGAGTTCGCAGGCGGGGGGGCGTACGAGGCGCCGCCGGCCGAGGCGGGTTCGGGTCCGACGGGCAAAACGCAGAACCCGACGGCGAGGAAGCCTCGCAACACGCAGGTGGAGAAACCGTTCTCCTGCGCGCAGTGCGGCAAGAACTTCAGCACGCTGGGGAACCTGAAGACGCACCAGAGGATCCACACCGGCGAGCGGCCCTACAGCTGCTCGCAGTGCGGCAAGAGCTTCGGCCAGGCTGGCAACCTGAAGCGCCACCAGCTGATCCACACGGGCCAGAAGCCCTACGTGTGCGCCCACTGCCCCAAGGGCTTCACCAAGGCCGACGACCTGCGCTCACACCAGCGGCTGCACACCGGCGAGCGGCCGTTCGCCTGCCTCGCCTGCGGCAAGAGCTTCGGCCAATCCAAGGAGCTGAAGGCCCACCAGCTGAGCCACACGGGCGAGCGGCCGTTCTGCTGCCAGCACTGCGGCAAGAGCTTCAGCAAGGAGTCGGGTTACCGGAACCACATCCAGATCCACACGGGGGAGAAGCCCTTCACCTGCTCACAGTGCGGCAAGACTTTCAGCAACTCGGGCGTGCTGAAGACCCACGAGAAGATCCATTCGGGCGAGCGGCCGTTCGGCTGCACGCAGTGCGGCAAGAGCTTCGGCCGCCTCGGCCACCTGAAGGCCCACCAGCAGATCCACACGGGGGAGCGGCCCTACGCCTGCCTCCACTGTGGGAAGACTTTCAGCCAGTCAGGACACCTCAAAGCTCACGAGCAGATCCACAAACGGGAGCGGGGAGACACGGCCAGCTCCAGTAGCCCCTCCCCCTCTGGCTCCTCCTCCTCCAGCAGCTCTAGCTCCTCCTCCAGCAGCGACAGCAGCTAAAAGAAACTCCTCCCCCTTTAACAAGAACTCTCGGATAAACAAAGTATTATTCCTCTTTTTTTATAAATCCTATATATAAAAGTTTCCTTTTTTTCTTACTTTTCATACCTTTTGTGCTCTTTTTGCATCGTGTGTGTGTGTGTGTGTGTGTGTGTGTGTGTGTGTGTGTGTGTGTGTGTGTGTGTGTGTGTGTGTGTGTGTGTGTGTGTGTGTGTGTGTGTGTGTGTGTGTGTGTGTGTGATGATGATGATGAGGGGCTTGTAGATAATCTTTGGTCCCAAAGGCCCAGTAGTACTTATTCTGGAGTACTTTTATAAAACAAGCACAAAAATACTTCAAGTTTGAGTAACTTGATCTTTTTTTTTTGTAACTGAAACCAGACCAGCAGCTCCTGAACCAGGACCCGTTTACAGACCAGTACTTCAGAGGGAGAACATGTACACGATGAATGTGATGTGTTTTACGGTCCGTCTCCGTTAAATCACGTTGTATAAATAAGGATTTGACCCGTTGTAGGCAAAAGAACAACTAATATTCAGAGAAAAACATCTGACTTTCTGAGATTAAATGTATTTAAGAGGAAAAGAACTAAAAAAAATTGCGGGAAAAACGGAGAATATTCTGAGATCGTAAAGTAAAATATTTGCAAGAAAATAAAAATGTTTTATTTCTTTAAGGAACCAGCGTTAAGAACCACGGTAACGTGAGCCGCTGTCTGAATATGGTTGCTCCTCTGTAGTGTTACTACGGTAAAGAAAGACGATGACAACGATGACACTTCGATGTATCGATGTATCAATGTATCGATACATTGATACATTGATACATCGATACATCGAAGTGTCATCGTTTATTTAACAAACAGCACAGCGTTCACATTGATTCTCATCCATGACTCTAAGTTGAGACTCTTTCTTCTTCAGATTAAAGTCTGTTCTTCAGGTGAACCGGGTTCTGGTTCTGGTTCCTCAGTACTCATTAAAGTACTTGTGTTTACTAGTATTTCAGGTCTCTGTTACTGTGTTAAAGTAAACCTGAGTATCGATCAGATAATCTGCTGACTCCACATTCCTGTGTTCTTCTGTAGCAGAGTAAAGAATCATTCCAGTTCAAAGGTTCCGGTCCTGAAGGAGAACCCGGTCCAGATCGCTCACTGTGTACACATCTGTACTGATCATGTCATTCCTAATGAAATCTAATACAACTGTTTTTTTAAAGACGACCGTGATGCAGCATCTTGTACTGGAAAAATAATTATTAAAGAAACTAATGAGAGGTCGGCTCCGCTCTGCTTTCTTCTTCTCTGAGCTGGGAATCGAACCTCCGTCCTCTTGTTCTCTAACATGTTTTAATGAGATCAGTATATCTGATCGTGTTGTTTTTCTTCTTTAAAACTTTGTGTTCATGTGTGTTTGAGTCACGAATCAAGTTCAAGGTTTAGTTCTCATCTGAAAGCTTTTGTTAGTGCTGGTTCTGGCGCCCCCTGTGGACTAACGTGGTAGTGTCTCTGAGCACCAGACTCTTTAGAAACCTCATTCTACTGCAGCAGGTCTGGCCCTCTCAGTCCTGGTTCTGGTTCTCCCGTGCCTCCCTTCCCGCCAGCAGGTCCAGCAGTACGTCCTGGGTCTCCAGCAGAGAGGAGGAGCTCTGCTCCTGGAGGAGGAGCCACGATGGCAGCCATTGAGGGTGAGAAGTGTGTCTTTCTGACCGTTTTATATTTAAAATAGCGAGTGGATTTACACATTGCAATTTTCACGTGACCTTAGTCTATATAATATAATATATATTATATATATATAATATAATATATATTATATATATATAATATAATATATATTATATATATATAATATAATATATATTATATATATATAATATAATATATATTATATATATATAATATAATATATATTATATATATATAATATAATATATATAATATATATATAATATATATAATATTATATATTATATATTATATTATATATTATAATATATATATATTATATATATATATATATTATATATATTATATTATAAGAACGGACAAACATGGCTTGCCTTTCACCGAACCGTAATGCTAGTAGGTTAAAGTTGCTCTGTTGTTCTATAATATATATTATATATATATTAAATATATTATATATATATATATTATATATATATATATTGTAAGTCTGAGTGTGTGAGTCTCATCTTTTAATTCAGTTTTTATTCATCAGATCTTGAGGTTGATAACTTTACTTTATTTTATTCTTGAAGCTACATTTTGGTTTTGTCCTTCGTGTTTTAATGTTCGAGACGTTTCACAGAAGCGCTGAGTTGAAGCTGTTGGACTGACCGTTTGTACATGTCAGCATGAAGTACACACATGAAGACGAGTCTCTCGGGTTCCTGCTCTGAACAACTGGAAGTCGGACATTTTTGATTTTGACATTTCTTTAACAAACTTTCCCGGATAATTTATCACATCGTCTTCAATCTAAAGAGCGTAGTGATGAGAAGCTGAGGTTGGATGGAGCGGGGAGGCCGTCAGACATCACGCTGCTGTAACTTGACTCGTTGATGAGAATCAGACTCAGTCATCACATCCAAACACTGACCTCAGTGCTGCTATGTGGAGTTTCCATCCACAGGAAAGTGAATTGAATTGATGGTAGCTAATGCTAACACAACCTACTAAATACCAGCGTATTTAGAGGTGAATGCTAACATGCTATGCTAACAGTGAAATGGCGCTCCAGACACGTTGAGAAGAGTTTTATTGCGTAGAGCAGACGAAGCTTTAACGTTCACACCAGCAGAGTGAGAAGTGATGAAGAGGAGAGGCACCATAGGATGAGCAAGCAGGAAGACGATAGGTTGATAGATCTGGCTCCGCCCCCAGAAGTCAGACAGACAGCCGATTGGTCTCAGATGGTCTACGCGACGACCTTCTCGATGACCTTGGTGACGGTGGTGGTGGTGGTGGAGGAGGAGGAGGAGGAAGTGGACGAAGATCTGAGAGAGACGTCATAGGAGGTTAGAGAAATCTGTTTTTCAGTTTCAAAGTAAAGCTCCACATGTAAAAATGTATTTTCAAAAACTTTCCAAATACTCAGAAATCACAAATGAAGGATTTGAATGATGTGAAATACATCGAGCTCATATTTTGGCGCTAATAACCTGCAAATTAAATGGTTGTTTTACTATATGTTTCTATTTTTATGGTCTATTTCCCAACACGTGAGGACATTGCAGAAATAGTTTACTTTTTTAATTATTGCGTTCTTTCTGCTTTGTGTCAGAGATTGTGTGTAAAACAGCGACGTCTCACTCTGTCGAGTTTCTGGTTTTAACTTCTTCTTACCCGCCTCCCTCTCCGTCCAGCAGCCTCCTGTACTCGGCGATCTCCATCTCCAGCCTGGTCTTGATGTCCAGCAGCATCTGGTACTCCTGCCCCTGCCTCTCCAGGTCGGCCCTCAGCTGGACCAGCTGCTCCTCCATGGAGGTCACCTGCATCTGGTACCCAGACAGCTGCATGGAGTAGCGGCTCTGGATCTCGCTGAGTTGGGCTTCAAGAGACGCTTTCTACGGAGAGACGGAAGAGTTAGAGGACAGACGACACCTGGAGTCTGTTGTCGTCTCTAAGAGGACACCTGGAGTCTGTTGTCGTCTCTAAGAGGACACCTGGAGTCTGTTGTCGTCTCTAAGAGGACACCTGGAGTCTGTTGTCGTCTCTAAGAGGACACCTGGAGTCTGTTGCAGATGTCTCCATGGACGTGGACATCAGTAATCCTCACCATGCTCAGCTGTGATTGGAGCTCGAGCTGCAGAGACTGCAGTTGACTCTTCACGGTCTTCACCTCCGACGTGGTTGATTGCATCGTCACCTGTGCGGTCGCCACCTCCGTGTTGAGCATCTCCGTCTGATTGGACGAGAGGAACGAGTCACTCACAACTTTAAGAAGATCAAACCTCGAGTGACGTGGCTCTTAAAGGATCCATCCTCCCACCTTGCTCTGGTACCAGGACTCCAGCTCCTTGTTGGTCTTGGCGGTGATGGTCTCGTAGTGGTCCCTCATGTCCTCCAGGACCTTGGTGAGGTCCTGCTGAGGAGCGGCGTCCACCTCCACGTTCACCTGGCCGCTCATCTGAGTCCGCGAGGTCATCAGGTCCTGCAGGAGGACGGAGAGAGTCTGAATAAGACACACTTAACTCTCCTAATAATGGCTTCTTGGCTAACGTTAGCATGCTAACATCCGGGTACCTCCTCGTGGTTCTTCTTCATGGTCGCCAGATCGTCGTTCAGACTCTCCATCTGCATGCTCAGGTCGTTCTTGGCCAGGCCCAGTTCTCCCAGCAGCATCTTGAGGCCGGCGATGTCGGCCTCCACCGACTGACGCATCGACAGCTCGTTCTCGAACCTGCAGAGTTTAATGACGGCATCACAAGAGGGACAAAAAGAATGAATGTGCAGAAAAGCTACACAAGTGATATCAAAGAAAACGTTATTGATGAGACGAGCTCCAGAGAGTCCAGTTTACCCATGTTGGTACTGCGTGATGTCAGTAGTTAGTGTACATGTTGGTACTGCGTGATGTCAGTAGTTAGTGTACATGTTGGTACTGCGTGATGTCAGTAGTTAGTGTACATGTTGGTACTGCGTGATGTCAGTAGTTAGTGTACATGTTGGTACTGCGTGGTGTCAGTAGTTAGTGTACATGTTGGTACTGCGTGATGTCAGTAGTTAGTGTACATGTTGGTACTGCGTGGTGTCAGTAGTTAGTGTACATGTTGGTACTGCGTGATGTCAGTAGTTAGTGTACATGTTGGTACTGCGTGGTGTCAGTAGTTAGTGTACATGTTGGTACTGCGTGGTGTCAGTAGTTAGTGTACATGTTGGTACTGCGTGATGTCAGTAGTTAGTGTACATGTTGGTACTGCGTGGTGTCAGTAGTTAGTGTACATGTTGGTACTGCGTGATGTCAGTAGTTGGTGTACATGTTGGTACTGCGTGATGTCAGTAGTTAGTGTACATGTTGGTACTGCGTGGTGTCAGTAGTTAGTGTACATGTTGGTACTGCGTGATGTCAGTAGTTAGTGTACATGTTGGTACTGCGTGATGTCAGTAGTTAGTGTACATGTTGGTACTGCGTGATGTCAGTAGTTAGTGTACATGTTGGTACTGCGTGGTGTCAGTAGTTAGTGTACATGTTGGTACTGCGTGATGTCAGTAGTTAGTGTACATGTTGGTACTGCGTGGTGTCAGTAGTTAGTGTACATGTTGGTACTGCGTGGTGTCAGTAGTTAGTGTACATGTTGGTACTGCGTGGTGTCAGTAGTTAGTGTACATGTTGGTACTGCGTGATGTCAGTAGTTAGTGTACATGTTGGTACTGCGTGATGTCAGTAGTTAGTGTACATGTTGGTACTGCGTGATGTCAGTAGTTAGTGTACATGTTGGTACTGCGTGGTGTCAGTAGTTAGTGTACATGTTGGTACTGCGTGGTGTCAGTAGTTAGTGTACATGTTGGTACTGCGTGATGTCAGTAGTTAGTGTACATGTTGGTACTGCGTGATGTCAGTAGTTAGTGTACATGTTGGTACTGCGTGGTGTCAGTAGTTAGTGTACATGTTGGTACTGCGTGGTGTCAGTAGTTAGTGTACATGTTGGTACTGCGTGGTGTCAGTAGTTAGTGTACATGTTGGTACTGCGTGATGTCAGTAGTTAGTGTACATGTTGGTACTGCGTGATGTCAGTAGTTAGTGTACATGTTGGTACTGCGTGGTGTCAGTAGTTAGTGTACATGTTGGTACTGCGTGATGTCAGTAGTTAGTGTACATGTTGGTACTGCGTGGTGTCAGTAGTTAGTGTACATGTTGGTACTGCGTGGTGTCAGTAGTTAGTGTACATGTTGGTACTGCGTGATGTCAGTAGTTAGTGTACATGTTGGTACTGCGTGGTGTCAGTAGTTAGTGTACATGTTGGTACTGCGTGATGTCAGTAGTTAGTGTACATGTTGGTACTGCGTGATGTCAGTAGTTAGTGTACATGTTGGTACTGCGTGGTGTCAGTAGTTAGTGTACATGTTGGTACTGCGTGATGTCAGTAGTTAGTGTACATGTTGGTACTGCGTGATGTCAGTAGTTAGTGTACATGTTGGTACTGCGTGATGTCAGTAGTTAGTGTACATGTTGGTACTGCGTGGTGTCAGTAGTTAGTGTACATGTTGGTACTGCGTGATGTCAGTAGTTAGTGTACATGTTGGTACTGCGTGATGTCAGTAGTTAGTGTACATGTTGGTACTGCGTGGTGTCAGTAGTTAGTGTACATGTTGGTACTGCGTGGTGTCAGTAGTTAGTGTACATGTTGGTACTGCGTGATGTCAGTAGTTAGTGTACATGTTGGTACTGCGTGATGTCAGTAGTTAGTGTACATGTTGGTACTGCGTGATGTCAGTAGTTAGTGTACATGTTGGTACTGCGTGATGTCAGTAGTTAGTGTACATGTTGGTACTGCGTGATGTCAGTAGTTAGTGTACATGTTGGTACTGCGTGATGTCAGTAGTTAGTGTACATGTTGGTACTGCGTGATGTCAGTAGTTAGTGTACATGTTGGTACTGCGTGATGTCAGTAGTTAGTGTACATGTTGGTACTGCGTGATGTCAGTAGTTAGTGTACATGTTGGTACTGCGTGATGTCAGTAGTTAGTGTACATGTTGGTACTGCGTGATGTCAGTAGTTAGTGTACATGTTGGTACTGCGTGGTGTCAGTAGTTAGTGTACATGTTGGTACTGCGTGATGTCAGTAGTTAGTGTACATGTTGGTACTGCGTGATGTCAGTAGTTAGTGTACATGTTGGTACTGCGTGATGTCAGTAGTTAGTGTACATGTTGGTACTGCGTGATGTCAGTAGTTAGTGTACATGTTGGTACTGCGTGATGTCAGTAGTTAGTGTACATGTTGGTACTGCGTGATGTCAGTAGTTAGTGTACATGTTGGTACTGCGTGATGTCAGTAGTTAGTGTACATGTTGGTACTGCGTGATGTCAGTAGTTAGTGTACATGTTGGTACTGCGTGATGTCAGTAGTTAGTGTACATGTTGGTACTGCGTGATGTCAGTAGTTAGTGTACATGTTGGTACTGCGTGATGTCAGTAGTTAGTGTACATGTTGGTACTGCGTGATGTCAGTAGTTAGTGTACATGTTGGTACTGCGTGATGTCAGTAGTTAGTGTACATGTTGGTACTGCGTGGTGTCAGTAGTTAGTGTACATGTTGGTACTGCGTGATGTCAGTAGTTAGTGTACATGTTGGTACTGCATGGTGTTCTCCAGCAGAGGGAGACAAAGCGGCCGCATCTCTTTTTAAATCTTTCATTTAGCTGAAACACACTGTGTCTAAAGCATTGATCTTAGTTTGGTTGACGTTCCAGATGTTTGAGGACAGATGTGGAGTGAACGAGTCACGCACTTCATCCTGAAGTCGTCTTGGGCCAGCTTGGCGTTGTCGACGCTCAGCAGCACCGACCCTCTGACCAGGATGGCGTCCTGGATCTGAAAGACATTTAAACATTGTGAAGTGACCAATCAGAAGACAGGACGGTGAGGCGTGCACTCGGACTAAATACATAAACATATACACATTTGTATGTTTGTGGGTTTTCTGCGACATAAATGTTAAATATCCCTCAAAAGAAATGTGATGAGTGTTGCAAATATGAGTGTTTGAGGCGTGGCAGCTGCACCTGGACCTGGACCTGGTCCACACAGGTGTGTCGAGCTGTCTTCACACCTCCTTTAATTACAGAAGTTCATCCCTGAGGCTGCTCTGTTCAGGGCATGGCTCTTTGATTGATACTCAACCCACAGGGTTTGATTTCATCCTCCAGCTCGTCTCTTGCTTTTGCCCGTTAGTTCACAGAGAAGAACTGACTGTGACTTTATTTAGTGCTTTGTCATCAACTTTCTTCTTTCTTTTGTTCTTTTCATCGGTTACAGAAGTTGAGAGCTGCTGCGCTTAAATATCTTTTCCCAGAATACTTCTCCCGTTATTAGTTCATAACGTTATTAACTCCAGACGAGTGGCTCAATAACCTATAAATAGATATTTCTCATCTTTTCTTTAGTGGTTCGATTTTTAAAAGCCCTTAAAACAGGTTAATAAAACACGACCACCAGCAGAACCTGGAGTACCCGGAGCAGAACTGAAGAAGTACAGACGCCGCGCTGAACACGGTTCCTCACCTTGCCCTGCAGCTCTGCGATGGTCACAAAGAAGTGGCTGTAGTCTCTGCTGCTCGGGCCGACCTTGCTCTCCACAAACCCCCTGATCTTCAGCTCCAGCTCTCCGTTGGCCTTCTCCAGCGCCGCCACCTTGGCCAGGTAGGTGGCCAGGCGGTCGTTGAGGTTCTGCATGGCGAACTTCTCGTTGCCGATAGAGTTGCTGCTGTCTGCACCGCCACCGCCGAAACCTCCTCCGCCGCCGAAACCTCCTCCGCCTCCTGAGCCGAAGCCTCCAGAGCTGAAGCCTCCACCACCACCTGCTCCGCCTCCGAAACCGTAGCCACCACCACCACCTGCTCCGCCTCCGAAACCGTAGCCACCACCACCACCGCCGCCAGAAGAGAAGCTCCTGCTGGCCTGGGAGACCCTGATACCACCACCTCCTGCTCCTCCCGACATGCTGTAGGAGCTCATGCCTCCGCCGTAGGAGGATCTCCCAGAGCCGAAGCCGCCCATCGAGGATCTCTGTGAGAAAGTGGCCATGATGAGGACGATGATGGAGTGACAGAAGAAGAGGTGTGGCTCGTCTTCTCCGGTGGAGGCAGTGGAAGAGGAGAGAAGTGAGAGGAGACGGATATGTTTGCTTCTTTTAAAGGCTCTCAGGTGGGCTGAGCTGCAGGTGAGGGGGCGGGGTCCACGGTCCACACCCCCAGAGATGGAATGGAGCCGAGTACAATAAGTACTGCGTTTTGAGGTACTTCTACTTGCTGTATGTCCAATGCAACTTTTTTGTGCACCCTTTTCTGCTACTCTATGGTTTGCAGAACTCTTTCCTTCACTTCCACCTGTGCAAGAAGTCAGCTCCATGTTTTTAAAAAGTCACATCACAGAACTGGTGATGTGACTTTTACTGCAGCTCAGAAATATTACAATAATTAGATCAATCTCTGACAAACTCACCGATACCTTCGACACCTGCCAGCTTCCTTTCACCAATCCAGACCCATCGCATCCCATTTCATCAACACAGGGCTGCGTTCAGCTGCAACATTACAGGATTGCATCAATAATTACACGTGACACTAGTCTATGGACTCGTTGGTCTCGACTTGACACTAGTCTATAGACTTGTTGGTCTCAACTTGACAATAGTCTATGGACTCGTTGGTCTTGACGTGACACTAGTCTATAGACTTGTTGGTCTTGACGTGACACTAGTCTATGGACTCGGTCTCGACTTGACACTAGTCTATAGACTTGTTGGTCTTGACTTGACACTAGTCTATAGACTCGTTGGTCTCGACTTGACACTAGTCTGTGGACTCGTTGGTCTCGATGTGACACTAGTCTATGGACTCGTTGGTCTCGACGTGACACTAGTCTATAGACTTGTTGGTCTCGACTTGACACTAGTCTATAGACTTGTTGGTCTCGACTTGACACTAGTCTATGGACTCATTGGTCTCGACTTGACACTAGTATATGGACTCGTTGGTCTTGACGTGACACTAGTCTATAGACTCGTTGGTCTTGACGTGACACTAGTCTATGGACTCGTTGGTCTTGACGTGACACTAGTCTACAGACTTGTTGGTCTCGACTTGACACTAGTCTATGGACTCGTTGGTCTCGACTTGACACTAGTCTATGGACTCGTTGGTCTTGACGTGACACTAGTCTATGCACTCGTTGGTCTCGACTTGACACTAGTCTATGGACTCATTGGTCTCGACGTGACACTAGTCTATGGACTCGTTGGTCTTGACTTGACACTAGTCTATAGACTTGTTGGTGTCGACTTGACACTAGTCTATAGACTTGTTGGTCTCGACATGACACTAGTCTATGGACTCATTGGTCTCGACGTGACACTAGTCTATGGACTCGTTGGTCTTGACTTGACACTAGTCTATAGACTTGTTGGTCTCGACTTGACACTAGTCTATAGACTTGTTGGTCTCGACATGACACTAGTCTAGACTTGTTGGTCTCGACTTGACACTAGTCTATGGACTCGGTCTCGATTTGACACTAGTCTATAGACTCGTTGGTCTCGACTTGACACTAGTCTATGGACTCGTTGGTCTCGACTTGACACTAGTCTATGGACTTGTTGGTCTCGACGTGACACTAGTCAATGGACTTGTTGGTCTCGACGTGACAGTAGTCTATGGACTCGTTGGTCTCGACGTGACACTAGTCTATAGACTCGTTGGTCTCGACTTGACACTAGTCTATGGACTCGTTGGTCTCGACGTGACACTAGTCTATGGACTCGTTGGTCTCGACTTGACACTAGTCTATGGACTTGTTTGTCTCGACTTGACACTAGTCTATGGACTTGTTGGTCTCGACTTGACACTAGTCTATGGACTCTGTCTCGACTTGACACTAGTCTATAGACTTGTTGGTCTTGACATGACACTAGTCTATGGACTCGTTGGTCTTGACGTGACACTAGTCTATGGACTTGTTGGTCTCGACTTGACACTAGTCTATGGACTCGTTGGTCTCGACTTGACACTAGTCTATGGAATCGTTGGTCTTGACGTGACACTCGTCTATGGACTCGTTGGTCTCGATTTGACACTAGTCTATAGACTTGTTGGTCTTGACGTGACACTAGTCTATTGACTTGTTGGTCTCGACTTGACACTAGTCTATGGACTCGTTGGTCTCGACGTGACACTAGTCTATGGACTCGTTGGTCTCGACTTGACACTAGTCTATGGACTCGTTGGTCTCGACTTGACACTAGTCTATGGACTCGTTGGTCTTGACTTGACACTACTCTATGGACTTGTTGGTCTCGACGTGACACTAGTATATGGACTTGTTGGTCTCGACTTGACACTAGTCTATGGACTTGTTGGTCTCGACGTGACACTAGTCTATGGACTCGTTGGTCTCGACGTGACAGTAGTCTATGGACTCGTTGGTCTCGACGTGACACTAGTCTATGGACTTGTTGGTCTCGACTTGACACTAGTCTATGGACTTGTTGGTCTCGACTTGACACTAGTCTATGGACCTGTTGGTCTCGACGTGACACTAGTCTATGGACTCGTTGGTCTCGACGTGACAGTAGTCTATGGACTCGTTGGTCTCGACGTGACACTAGTCTATAGACTTGTTGGTCTCGACTTGACACTAGTCTATGGACTCATTGGTCTTGACGTGACACTAGTCTATGGACTCGTTGGTCTCGACTTGACACTAGTCTATGGACTCGTTGGTCTCGACTTGACACTACTCTATGGACTTGTTGGTCTCGACGTGACACTAGTCTATAGACTTGTTGGTCTTGACGTGACACTAGTCTATGGACTTGTTGGTCTCGACGTGACACTAGTCTATAGACTTGTTGGTCTTGACGTGACACTAGTCTATGGACTTGTTTGTCTCGACTTGACACTAATCTATGGACTTGTTTGTCTCGACTTGACACTAGTCTATGGACTTGTTTGTCTCGACTTGACACTAGTCTATAGACTTGTTGGTCTTGACGGGACACTAGTCTATAGACTTGTTGGTCTCGACGTGACACTAGTCTATAGACTTGTTGGTCTTGACGTGACACTAGTCTATAGACTTGTTGGTCTTGACGTGACACTAGTCTATGGACTTGTTTGTCTCGACTTGACACTAATCTATGGACTTGTTTGTCTCGACTTGACACTAGTCTATGGACTTGTTTGTCTCGACTTGACACTAGTCTATAGACTTGTTGGTCTCGACTTGACACTAGTCTATAGACTTGTTGGTCTTGACTTGACACTAGTCTATGGACTTGTTGGTCTCGACGTGACACTAGTCTATAGACTTCTTGGTCTTGACGTGACACTAGTCTATGGACTTGTTTGTCTCGACTTGACACTAGTCTATAGACTTGTTGGTCTCGACGTGATACTAGTCTATGGACTTGTTGGTCTTGACTTGACACTACTCTATGGACTAGTTGGTCTTGACGTGACACTAGTCTATGGACTCGTTGGTCTTGACTTGACACTACTCTATGGACTAGTTGGTCTCGACGTGACACTAGTCTATGGACTTGTTGGTCTCGACTTGACACTAGTCTGTGGACTTGTTGGTCTCGACGTGACACTAGTCTATGGACTTGTTGGTCTCGACGTGACAGTAGTCTATGGACTCGTTGGTCTCGACGTGACACTAGTCTATAGACTCGTTGGTCTCGACTTGACACTAGTCTATGGACTCGTTGGTCTCGACGTGACACTAGTCTATGGACTCGTTGGTCTCGACTTGACACTAGTCTATGGACTCGTTGGTCTCGACTTGACACTACTCTATAGACTCGTTGGTCTCGACGTGACACTAGTCTATGGACTTGTTTGTCTCGACTTGACACTAGTCTATGGACTTGTTTGTCTCGACGTGACACTAGTCTATGGACTTGTAGGTCTCGACTTGACACTAGTCTATGAACTCGTTGGTCTTGACACTAATCTATGGACTCGTTGGTCTTGACTTGACACTAGTCTATGGACTCGTTGGTCTTGACGTGACACTAGTCTATGGACTTGTAGGTCTTGACTTGACACTAGTCTATGGACTTGTTGGTCTTGACGTGACACTAGTCTATGGACTTGTTGGTCTTGACGTGAGACTAGTCTATGGACTCGTTGGTCTCGACTTGACACTAGTCTATGGACTTGTTGGTCTTGACTTTGTGACGGTTCACGGGGTTCCGTGTGGGTTTAGGTGTGGAGCAGAGAGTCAGGCGCAGACTCAGGCACAGGAAACAAGGTGAGGTGGAATGCAAGGCTTTTTCTGGGCATTTAGCAGTCAAAAACAGAAACTAAAAACAACTCCATCACAAAAAAGGGCAAAATCACAAACCCTGGGACGGAGAGGGTCAACACAAGGGATCAACACTGGAGATGCGAGGAGCCCACGGGGAGGAACTAGGCCGAAACATGAAGCACCCCGGGGGAAGAACAAGGAGCAAATGATCATCCGACAACTGGAGCAGGGCAATCAGGGGAGTATATGTATGTGAGGGGTGATGAGCGGATTGCCGGCACGTGAGTGCAGATGAGTGGGGTTTGCAGAGGGAAAAGCCAGGAGAAAGTGATTGGGCCCAGGTGGAGAGAATGAGCATGATCAGGAGAGACACACACACACACACAGCAAAGCCCAACTGGGACAGTACCCCCCCCTCAAGGGACGGATTCCAGACGTGCAAAGTCCAACTAAAAACAGGGTGGGTGGAGGGGGTCCGGAGGAGGGGGGGCTGGATCCAATCTGCCACAGGGCTCTGGGGGACGGGCAGGAGGGCGGTCGGACTGGAAAAGAGGGGTCTGGATGCAGGATCTCGGTTAGGCAGGTGGGCGGCCGGGCTGCCGGAGTCGCGCCGAACACAGAGGCTCAGGCGGGCGGCCGGACTGCCGAACTGCCGAAGTTACTCTGGGCACAGGAGCTCGGGGGGACGGCTGGACTGGGGCTCAGGGAACCAGGACTGGAGAGACTGAGGCTCAGAAAAACAGGACTGGGGAGACTGAGGCTCGGATAAACAGGACTGGGGAGCCTGAGGCTCGGATAAACAGGACTGGGGAGCCTCAGGCTTTGATAAACAGGACTGGGGAGCCTGAGGCTCGGGCTGGGGCTCAGGGGAGCCGGATTGGGGAGACTGGGGGTCAGGAGGACGGAACTCTAGAGACTGGGCGGCCGGCAGGGAACGGGGCTCTAGAGGCTGGGGATCAGATGGGGAACAGGGCCCTAGACCCGGGATCTCGGGTGGTCGGCCGGACAGCCGGAGTTGCTCAGGACCCGGGATCTCAGGGGGCTGGACTGGGAACACGGGATCTCGGGGACACTGGGGCTCTGGAGGACGGAAGTCCATAGACTGGGGCTCAAGGGAATGGAGTGATGGCCCAGTGGAGTAAGGGGCTGGAGGTCACCACGGCTTAGAGGCAGCGGTAGCAGGAATTGGAACCTGCTGCGGCTCGGAGACGACAGCTGGAGTCGGCTGGACAATCAGAGGGTTGTCAGGCAGAGTGGAAACACCTGAGGCCATTAGCACAGTGCACCCTGTATGAAGAACCCTCTGGATTACTCCTTCCTGAGACACCCGTTTTGATTTTGGTTGCGGTTATGGTTTATTTCTACACTATACAACACTGCATATACACTTTACACGCATGTGGAACTATAAGTTGAGTATAATGGTACTATAACTTCAGAGTAGTAGTACTTCTCTCCTTTCGTTCACCTCTCGGTGTTGATCCGGTTCCTGCTGGCGTTGCAGGTTTTTTTTGGATCTCCACACAAAGAGCTCAGTGATGGCGGCGGCGGCGCCTCCTGGCACCGAGCGCTCACCTTTCTGACAGCGTCTCACTTCAGCTGCCCGTTTGTGGGAAAACGCCCTCGGCTGACAGCCAGAGAGCTGTTGATGCATCGTCAGGGTAACGTGCAGCTCACAAACACACTTGTTGTATCTCAGCAGTGGTTGTTTAACCTCTTACATCAACGGACTCGGATCGTTAGTAAAAGTACAAATACTCAAGTAAAAGTCTTTTTTAGCTAAATGTTCTTAATGCATGAAAGTACTTTTCATACGAGGCTCCTTTCAGTTTTATTTAGAATGTTTTCTCTTCTGCACGTTAACGTCGCTGTGGAGCCACTTTGAGATACTTTGTGTTCTACTTGGCTGACTAGTATTTCAATACTGCATCATATAATATATCAGCATCATATTTGTTTTATCTTAAAAGGAACTAAAGCTGTAGTACAAATGTAGTGGAGTAAAAAGTAAAAAAGACATCCCACTAGTCGATGTAGTAAATAGAACATGAACACTGAAGTACTCGTCTTTGTGACTCGACGTGCATTTATCCGCTCACGTTATGAGAGCGCTTGTGTTCTTTGCTTGTGAAGAGTTAATCCGGTGAGCTGGCAGCAGACGGACATCTAATCTGAGGAATGACAACGTTTGATTGATGAGCAGCGATCTGCTGTCACACGCTCTGCTTCAGGCCACAGAAGCTCTTTCTGCTGAAGGTTTGGATGCTTAAATTTGGGATGATTTGTGGTTTTAATGTCTGCTTGAATGAACGCAGGTATAATTGTTGTTCGTATGGAAGCTGATCTCTGCTGCTCTTTAAATCGTCCACTCGCATTTAATTTGGATTTGATTAAAATCTCGTCTGGTCGTGACGGTTGAGTTCAGGCTTCACTCTGCAGAGCTGAAGCTGATACCGTGTCTTCTTCTTCTGCTCGGTCACAACTTTCACATTCATTTGTCACACTCAAAAGTAAGGAAGAGTGAGTGCATTCAATCTGCACACTCGAGTCAAGTCGCTTATCAGGATGAACAAGCACCAAGACTAGAGCCAAGTCAAGACCAAGTCCCAAGTCAAGTTCCAACTGAAGACCAAGTCCCAAGCTAAGACTAACAAGTCCCAACACAAAGTCTCAAAGAATGGAATCGGCTCACTTCCAAACATTCATAATAACGATACAGTAACTGTTCCACTCTGACAAAAAAATACTTGTTAAAACAAGTAAAGCATATTTTGACTTAACCACAGCTGGAAGGCAACGTAATGTTAGTCAGACTTAGATTGTTATAAGTTGATTAACTTTATTTAGACATACTGATATAATACAAATGTTACAACTACATTATGACAAAGGGCCTGAGTCCAGCTGCAGGAGTTATTCATGTTCATCAAATTATCATAAAAGATAGTTAAAATCAACAAGCACCAAGTCAAGACCAAGGCCCAGATCAAGTCGCAAATTCAGGCCAAATCCCAAGCCAAGACTAACAAGTCCCAAACCAAGACTAACAAGTCCCAAACCCAGTCCCAAACCAAGACTAACAAGTCCCGAACCAAGACTAACAAGTCCCAAACCAAGTCCCAAGTCAAGACTAACAAGTCCCAAACCCAGTCCCAAGCCAAGACTAACAAGTCCCAAATCAAGTCCCAAGTCAAGACTAATAAGTCCCAAACCAAGTCCCAAGCCAAGACTAACAAGTCCCAAACCAAGTCCCAAGTCAAGACCAACAAGGGTCACGAAATTGAGACGGGTTCTTCATCTGCTGGGGATTACAAATGTCTTCATAACGTTTCATGGCAATATATGTGACAGTTGTTGAGATATTTCATTCTGAACCAAAGTGGTGGAGATTGTTTCGTGAGAGAAATGTGAGGACTCCTGCTGTGGATTTAGTTAAACCTCGTTGTGTTAAGAAGGGATCACTTCAGGGCCGGTGTGGACAGGAGGAATGATTGAACAACAATAACGCTTTCAATCTAAACTTCAACATCTAATCCATCAATCAATAAACATTGTCAGCAGGAAATTTGACTGAACACGCAGCTTCACATTTAATAGATTCAGCAGCAGAATTACAGACTCTGACTGATGTCCAATGGGGCCACTTTGAGTTCAGTGCCTTGCTCAAGGGCACTTTGATAAAGTATGATCTCGTTGGATTACTGCACTCGTTGCTCCCCGCTGGCTTCATTCTCTCCTCTGGTGTCTTTTTAAAACCTCCCAACTGTGACACACCTCAGCTCTGAATGAAGCTTAAGCTCTGTAAACCGTCTGCCAATCAACTCCAACAAAGACTGAAACAATCCTCCATCAAAGCTGCCAGTTGACCTTTTTTATTCCCTTCACTGTCGGATGAATAAGAGACGTGTTGACATTTGACCCGAAATGGGACAATTTTACAGAAGTTGACAGAGTTCCATGTTAAAGTCACCTGTAGGTTTATGACGCAATGCAAGATACAGTTGTTCAGAAACAGTTCACTTTACAAACGGTTAAACAAGAAGTAATTCAGTTATTCACCCAACTGTTGCGATGTGAAAACGATATATATGCAGAACAGTAAAGAATACAAAGAATCCATCACAACATACTCAGCTTAACTAAGTTACATTTATTTAATACAAACGAGTGTTGTTGCGGTGGTGTCACCTGCCTCTGCTTTCATAAATATTGTTTAGACTCTAGATATTATCTTTGATTTCCGTTTTCTGATCACACAGTTCGTTCTTCAGCCATCGGCACACTCAGATCATAAATATGATCAAATTTATGATCCGTTTGAGGGTCGACAGCAGAGGTCCATAACACGCAGCCTGAGGCTTCGGGGGAGGGGCTGAAGATTAATTGCATTACATTACATTACAGTCATTCAGCAGACGCTTTTATCCAGACTTACAAGAAGTGTGTTCAACATCGGTGTTCAAGAGAACAACTGTCACCAGAAGTCATGAGTGCATCTCCTTTAAACGAGCATCTCAGAGCATCAACCAGAGCAGACGTATTTTTATCGTGTAATACTAATATTCTGACTTCAGTCAGTAAGTAGTAACATATTGGTTCATAGTACAGAACACAGGGAAGAGAGGAGCTGCAGTTTCTCAACTCGGCCACACGAGGGCGGTCTTCACCAACACAGCACTTACACTTCATCAGTTGAGCGTCTAATGACCGTTATTGTGTCGAATGTCTCTGATCAGTAAACTGCGCAGTCAGCATTCATTAGGTATCTTCAGGACAGATGGTAATATTCAATCATTTAAATGTTTATTTGTCACATGTCCAGAAAGATTATATGAAAGAATTCAAAGATAAATATGTGCAAACATCTCAGATGTACATGACCACAGCAGTTTAAATCTGCAGAAAACTACTGTGAATAAATGATGACCCAACTTCATGTATATCAGGTCTACTGTCTCCTTGATGACCGTTCATCCCTTCGTCCATGTTTAACAATTTAAATATAAAATCATTAAAATGTATTTTAATACTAATTCAATTAATAATAATTTTATATATAAAATATTTATATTGATATATTTTTATATATTTTTATAAATATCTAAAACAGCTTGCGGTCAAATTTACCCTTACAGGACATTAAAAACATATCTATTTGATTTTATGTTTACACAAATTATTTAAAAAAGTCCTGAATTACTTATTATGCTTCAATAAATAAATACAGAAATAATTCATAAAAGTCAAGCACTTATTTAGAGATGTTAAGCATTGAATGGGAGAATAAAGAGTGCAGTTATCACGTGCACCACCAGAGGGCAGACTCCCCTTCAGTGGACGCTCTGCTGCGCCTCTGAAGACACACGCGTTAAACGCGTGTCCTCGGCCTTCATGCAAGGTTTTCATTGTGCTCCTTCAGTTTTGTGTGACGTCTTAAATGTAAAACTTTCGCCCTTATATGGTCACTTGGTGTTATTAATGCTTGTAGCTCCACTTTGTGACTAATGATGTGAAACGGCTTTAGGTCCATTTACTGACTTCATCCATTGACCTGCAGCTGCTGGAGGATCAACACAACCTCACACTGGACCAGCATCTAGTTTCTCTCTTTCCTTCTTCTGTCAGATAAAAACAAAGCACAGATTTGATTGAAGAACCTCAGACAGACTCGGGTCTGGTTCTGGTCTGGTTCTGGTCTGGGTCTGGTTTCTAGATAAATGTGTTCCACCAAAGCACAAGGTCTCGGTGGCTTCTCCAGTTTTGTCAAACCATCCCCATGTTTTCAGAATAACTGATATAGATTTTAACCATAAGAACAGACTCCGCCCCCTCCTGGTCCGCTGCTCTCGGCTGCATGAAGAGACGGATGCGTGTCCTGTGGAAACCAGTTTGTGCAACTTCAGCCAGGAAGCTTTCCAGCATTCAGCAAACAAAACACAGTTTAATATCATAACAAATATCAGTTTTATTGGGAAAGTGCTTGTTCAGCATTCCTTCAGTGCAGTTTACGAGAGTTTCTTATTGTCTTTAGTTTACGTCTTTGTTTAGCTGTTTGTCAGTTTCTGTTTAAGTACGAGAGCAACATGTTGGACCAGCTGCTTCTGATCATCAGCAGCTCCTGAGATACAGAGAACATGAACTCATCACAGAGACGCTTCAGAGTCATTTATGGACCGGATCAAGGTCCTGAACTCCACTAACACTGCAGCTAACACGTAAGGACCTGAGGGAGACACCAGAGGAGGTCCTCAGGAGGGACAAGAGAGGGAGACACCTGAGGGAGACACCAGAGGGGTCCTCAGGAGGGACAAGAGAGGGAGGGACCTGAGGGAGACACCAGAGGAGGTCCTCAGGAGGGACAAGAGAGGGAGACACCAGAGGAGGTCCTCAGGAGGGACAAGAGAGGGAGGGACCTGAGGGAGACACCAGAGGAGGTCCTCAGGAGGGACAAGAGAGGGAGAGACAAGAGAGGGAGAGACCTGAGGGAGACACCAGAGGAGGTCCTCAGGAGGGACAAGAGAGGGAGGGACCTGAGGGAGACACCAGAGGAGGTCCTCAGGAGGGACAAGAGAGGGAGGGACCTGAGGGAGACACCAGAGGAGGTCCTCAGCAGGGACAAGAGAGGGAGGGACCTGAGGGAGACACCAGAGGAGGTCCTCAGCAGGGACAAGAGAGGGAGGGACCTGAGGGAGACACCAGAGGAGGTCCTCAGGAGGGACAAGAGAGGGAGACACCAGAGGAGGTCCTCAGGAGGGACAAGAGAGGGAGACACCAGAGGAGGTCCTCAGGAGGGACAAGAGAGGGAGGGACCTGAGGGAGACACCAGAGGAGGTCCTCAGGAGGGACAAGAGAGGGAGAGACAAGAGAGGGAGAGACCTGAGGGAGACACCAGAGGAGGTCCTCAGGAGGGACAAGAGAGGGAGGGACCTGAGGGAGACACCAGAGGAGGTCCTCAGGAGGGAGGGAGTGAGAGAGACGTCATGAGTACAACAGTTACAGTTACAACACATTCAATGACAGAAATGATTCATGTGAGTTTAAGTATAATATTGATGGAAATCACAATTACTCGTAAACGCAGCAGAAGTGTAGATATTAGAACAACAATGATAACTAGAAAATTCCTCAAGAAATTTTGACAGTGTGGCTTCTACTGCCCGAAGAAATATACACACACCAATGTTACCGGTAGCGTCATTCAGGTTCAATTGAGATAGCGCTACTCTCCTTTCTGCATTTTAGAGGGGAAAAGTCCTCTCAACATATCTAAGACCTGAATGACTGTATGATAGAGAGACACAGAGAGACAGAGAGAGACAGGCAGACAGACAGTTAGATGGACTGAGTGAGTGGGCGAGAGAGAGACAGAGAGAGAGAGCCTGCATGCGTGTGTAACTGGTTGCCATGGTGAGGACGCACCTGGTGTTAGAGGCAGACTGATTAAGAAACGTTACAGTAATCAGTGATTTTGAACAAAACCCCGAACTCCTTTTAACAAATGAGCAGGAGTCTGAGTGCCAAAATATGGATACCGTGAGAAAGATGAGACTCTGGCAAACGCGCTGATGTGTTGTTTATGTTTGTGGTGTTAATAATGTGAGCTCAACAGACAAAACTGGTCCCGTCTGCGTTCTTTGAGAAATGAGTGGTGAGAATTAACATGGAGTCTAATGGAGCAGTTGGTTGGAGTTCATGTCGCTCTGAGGCTCTTTGAGCCAAATGTGTAAGTCCTTTGGATTCCATAGACACTTTACTGCGACCAGCACAACATTTACAAGCTTTTGGGCCAAAATAGTGTTTCAAGAGTAAAAATTGTGGGAGCTGGAGCGATTTGTTTGGAAAAATCACAGAATATTGTCCTGCTCTGCTCCACTCTGACAGTTATGCTCTCACGCTAGCTCTTAACGAGCCGCGCAATACACACCCATTATAACATACACACCCGTTATAACATACACACCCATTATAACATACACACCCATTATAAAATACACACCCGTTATAACATACACACCCGTTATAACATACACACCCATTATAACATACACACCCGTTATAACATACACACCCATTATAACATACACACCCATTAGAAAATACACACCCGTTATAACATACACACCCGTTATAACATACACACCCGTTATAACATACACACCCATTATAACATACACACCCGTTATAACATACACACCCATTATAACATACACACCTGTTATAACATACACACCCATTATAACATACACACCCGTTATAAAATACACACCCGTTATAACATACACACCCGTTATAACATACACACCCGTTATAACATACACACCCGTTACAAAATACACACCCGTTATAAAATACACACCCATTATAACATACACACCCATTATAACATACACACCCGTTATAACAAACACACCCGTTATAAAATACACACCCATTATAACATACACACCCATTATAACATACACACCCATTATAAAATACACACCCGTTATAACATACACACCCGTTATAACATACACACCCATTATAACATACACACCCGTTATAACATACACACCCATTATAACATACACACCCGTTATAACATACACACCCGTTATAAAATACACACCCGTTATAACATACACACCCGTTATAACATACACACCCGTTATAACACACACCCATTATAACATACACACCCGTTATAAAATACACACCCGTTATAAAATACACACCCGTTATAAAATACACACCCGTTATAACATACACACCCATTATAACATACACACCCGTTATAACATACACACCCATTATAACATACACACCCGTTATAACATACACACCCATTATAACATACACACCCGTTATAACATACACACCCGTTATAAAATACACACCCGTTATAACATCCACACCCGTTATAACACACACCCATTATAACATACACACCCGTTATAAAATACACACCCGTTATAAAATACACACCCGTTATAACATACACACCCGTTATAAAATACACACCCGTTATAACATACACACCCGTTATAACATACACACCCATTATAACATACACACCCGTTATAACATACACACCCGTTATAAAATACACACCCGTTATAACATACACACCCGTTATAAAATACACACCCGTTATAACATACACACCCGTTATAACATACACACCCGTTATAAAATACACACCCGTTATAACATACACACCCGTTATAAAATCTGAAACAGACACAAACTTTACCTGAAAGTTAATCTGACTTCATGAAAACTGTGCTAGGTAGTAAAATGTCCCTTTGGCTCAACACGCTGCACCAACGCAGTCTGAAGACGTCCTCCACCGCTGCCAGTGAGCAACGCACTTTACTAATAATTTAATAAAGAAAATGCGTTAACGCGCGATAACATAATTGTCGGTGTTAATTAATTAATGCGTTAACGCGATAATAACGGGTTAACTTGCCCAGCACTAATACATACATATATATACTAATGAATATTCAGTAGAGCAGCGGCCCCTGGTGTCCACTCGAGGAACTGCAGCATCAGACACTTCATTTGAACAGAAGACACAACATCTGAGCTTTCATTTTGAAGCCGTCAGCAGACTTTTTATTGGTGTTTTTGTTTGTGTGAGAGCGCCTCCTGCTGGAGCTCGCCGGGTCTGTTTAGAAGATGTGCTGGGACGAGTTCACCAGCCTCCCGTCCACGACTTCCTCCGTGATCGTGACGACCTTGGTGGTGGAGGTTTTGCTGACGTTGGTGCTGGATGAGATGCAGGAGAGAGAGAGACCATCAGGGCTGAATATCCTCATTAGATGTTCTACATTTCACAAGTGTGTGTGTGTGTGTGTGTCTGAGAGAGAGAGTTTGTGTGTGTGTGTGTGTGTGTGTGTGAGAGAGAGTTTGTGTGTGAGAGAGAGTTTGTGTGTGTGAGAGAGTTTGTGTGTGTGTGTGTGTGTGTGTATTTGTGTGTCCTTGAGCCTTTTGAGATGAAAGTACATAAATGAGGGCAAATTACATAAATTATAAAATAATAACGTCCGTAAAAATAAATGCTTGTAACGTAAACAAAGTCAGAGGCAGTATCGCCCGTCCACTGGCAGCAGACCAGGACCAGGGCACCGTCAGGGACCAGGGCACCGTCAGGGACCAGGGCACCGTCAGGGACCTATCGTTTTTCTAATAATTCTTATTCTGTCTTTTGAAGGAGAAAAAGAGGTGCTTGGGATCTTATCCTTGTCAGATTTGGAAGTTTGGCCGGCGAGGCAGTCGTGGCGAAATTTGCAGTCTGATTGGGGTGTCCAGCTGCGGGATGAAATATTGGCTCGATAGCGCCCCCTATTGAGTAGCCCCAACATCGGGTTTCATCTAGCTGTATGAAATTTGGTAGGTATGTGGAACGTGATGAGACGTACAAAATATCCTCCTGGAAGTATCCCCTAAACCCAACAGGAAGTTGGGTTTAGGGGATTTAAGTCGGCCATTTTGAATTTGATGACGTTTTTTCGACCATTTCAAGCATTCGTACTTTAACGAACTCCTCCCAGAGATTTAACCCGATTGACTTCAGATTCGGTCAGTATGCTCTTGAGACCTTGGCAGTGAAACGTTACTCAAAGATCAAAAAGTTATCAAACTATTTCTCGTGTTGTTTTTTGTCATTTACAGATGCTGCACTTTAACAAACTGATCCGAGGGAATTAATCAAATCAACTTCAAATTTGGTCGGTACAATCTAAAGACCTTGGTGATTAAAACTTTCTCAAAGCTTGTTGTTTCATGAAAGGCCGTTGCCGTGGCGACGCATTCCTCGCCATGAAAAACGAAGGTGTTTTTGAGGGGCTAAAAATACTCAAAACATAATCACACTTGTCACACACATTTAAAATCTTGAATGTAGTTATCTGATGTGATTTTAATGCTTCAAAGTGGCAAGCCTACAATATTTCGATGATACAGCCCTCACAGTACGTTTCACCGAGATGTATAACATTTGGTAAGCAGATGTATCACATCTAAAGTTTAAAAAGTATCCTGACACCATGCTCTAAACCCAACCGGAAGTCAGCCATTTTGACTTTAGTATGAATTTCTCGTTTTTTTTTTGCCATTTCCAGGTGCTGTACTATGAACTCCTCCTCGGGAATAAACAGATCAGCTTAGAATTTGGTCAGAACAATCTAAAGGCCTCAGTGATTAAAAGTTCGTGAAAGCTTTAGGTTTCATGGAACCACGTGGATATGGTGTGATGGCCATTTGACATGGTTCACCATCATCCATCAAGCTGTTTAACTCGACTGTACTTTGTCAAAACTGTCCCAAACTCGACATGCTTGTTGACGGTCATGGCTTTAGGACTTCTGCATGCTAATATTAACTCATAGTCATAGCGCCACCTACTGACAACCATGGCCGATAGCAGGATTCTATAATGACAGCGGCCCAAACACTGAACTTATTGAAAGGGTTCGTGGGCACAGCATGAGAAAAAGACTTCTCTGATCTAAATATGTGCAAACTAAGACATTTGAAGAGCAGAAATTTGATTTAAAAAAATTCCAAATCGCGCTTGTAAGTTGAGTTTTCATGAATAGTAAATTTAATTGTTTTGTTCGTTTTGGAACAGTCTGCAATGTAAAGTAATTTCGTGCAACGTGAAGTTTGTTTCATAAAATCAAACTGCACCCAGACTAATTTGTATGATAGATTATTGTACATTGGCTCACCTTTCAGCTTAAACTTAATTCTTTACAAAAAATGTTTTTTTTTCCACATGGAACCAAACATTCTCCTATTTCTCCTCAACTCTTCCAGCTTTGAGTCAGTCAGCAGTGATTGTCAGAGCTGCCTGCACGAACAAAGACCTGCATTTACTTTGACGGTCTGTTATGTTACCAACACTGAAGCGCATTCACACACATTCAGGTTTTTGTAAATTTTTACAGAATTACAGTTATGATTGTATTCGGACGTAGACTCAAAACATTCGAGGCTTAAGACCTGGCAACATGACCTGACTACGCCATTAGTCGATACAGGAAACACCGTTTAACTCGTGCACGCAGTGTGTGATGGTCACAGACAGAGTCCTGCCCGTATGCTCGACGTGCGTGAGGGCCCGATCAATGCTGCTTGCAGTTTTTGTTTGGAAAGATCGCGTTAAAAATATTGACTTCATAAATTTAACTTTAGTTTAGTTCCGGGTTCATTTTAGCCAGTTTTCTTAAATTATAAATGCTAATTGTTCATTTTCACTATACGTTCACAATTCGCATCGTCCAGTTTTTGTGAAATGTGTGAAACGTTGTTGCAATAAAACCTTAGAAGTTAATAGAAAAACAACTCGATTCTCAGCCGAGACTTAAAGTGAAATATGAATATCATGACTAAAATAATGAATTTTTCCATCTTAACAAATATGTGTGATGTCATTGCATTGCATTAAAAATACATTTAAATTGGGTCTTATTTTAATGTCACAAATATTTTGAATTGTGAGCTTGTCTGTGGTTGTCTTACCTGCCGCAGCCGCCGCCGCCGCCGCCGCTGCTGCTGCTGACAGTGTAGCTGCTGCTGAGTTCGCCACCACCACCACCACCAGAGTTGAAGCCAAACCCAGAACCTCCTCCTCCTCCTCCACCGTAGCTGAAGCCATAGCCTCCTCCACCTCCACCGCCGCTGGCAAACTCAGTGGAGCTGCTGAAGTGCCTAACGGAGGTGCCTCCTGCTCCACCGCACATGGGGCCGCTGTTCATTTGACCTCCTCCGCCTGCCATCATCATGGAGCCTCCCATGGAGCAGCTGCTCATTTGGCCTCCTCCGCCTGCTATCATCATGCTGCTGTTGCTCCTTTGACCTCCTCCGCCTGCCATCATCATGCTGCTGCTGCTCCTTTGACCTCCTCCGCCTGCTATCATCATGGAGCCTCCCATGGAGCCTCCCATGGAGCCTCCCATGGAGCTGCTGCTGCTGCTGCTGCTGCTGCTGCTTCTGCTGCTGTACCCTCCGCCTCCCATTGACATCTGGGAGCTCCTGTTGTTGAACATGTTGAGTGGTGATGAGAAGGATCGATAGCTGCTTTAGCCAGAGAGGTGAGAGAGTGAGGAGGGAAGAGAGAGGCTTATTTTATTTATACTGTTGGAGGAGTTCGGGAGGAGGAGGAGGAGGAGGAGGAGGAGGAGGAGGAGACACCTTTTCTTTTTTAATTCAGCTGAAAAGGTTACCAGGTGTGTTTGAGTCCTCCCATCACCTGCTACATGCTGAGCTGCAGGGCGAGTCCTGACACATTCATCTGAGCTCAACCATCAACCTCAAATCTGTTATTAACCATTGAACGAGTTGACGCTCTCTTAGCAGCAACAGGACTCAGTCGTTTGTTTCAGTGCAGAGACTGAGATCAACAGAACAAAGCAGAGTGGACAACCTGTTCCCACTCCTGTAAAATTCACCTAAAACGCCTATCCAAGGCATACCCAAAGTATTGAACCATTGGGAGTACATGCATGGTATTCGTGTCTTTTCAAAGGTAACACTCTGAAGTTTATTCCCCAACAGTCAGAATCACCGTGAGTGCTACTGGCATTGAGTAATAGAAGTTTGAACACACTGAAGTAGAAGGTTTTTATTTCCGCCTGAATATTTCTTTGCAAACAGATGCCTGCAGCCTGCAGATGACTACAGCTGGACGTATTAGCTGGAAACACAATGGGACCGCAGCATGAAGCCTTACCTAGTCCAGGTTCCAATTTGACACCAATACCACAGAAAATGAATATTTTACACATGTTTTACTGTCAAGGCACTTTCCAAAAAAGGACATTTGGGGACCCATAGTAACCATAGTAACATACCTAGCCTGTGTGGAAATGTGTATTCATAATTCAGATTAAAGCTTATTTATGTGTAAATACAGTTATCTATAAGTTACTTCACCATTATTCACTTCTACAAATTAACCAAAAACCTCAAACACCACTTTGACCTTAATGCAGGGACACAAGGGCCTGACTTCCACAATCTGTCTGTAAATCTAACCCCTAAATCTGTATATCATTGTTTTCGTAATTTCATTGGCTATACGAAACTTCCCAGTGAGCATTTTTCCGTTGAATAGACGTCTAAAAGACGTCTACGCCCGACGTTGAAAAGACGTTCAGAATTGGTTCAAAAGTGAACGTTTTTTCGCCAACTATTTGTAGACGTTGATTCAACGTTGAAGCTTAGACCAGATTTAAACGTGATTTGCAATACTATAATATTTCGCCCTCTACATTGTGCTACTACTAATATATCATGATTTAGAGGCTTACTAAGAAACCACATCCACATTTATCAGTTGAAAGCCAGTATTGGACATCACGTTGATATCTGGTCTAAACGTGAGCGTTGAATCAACGTCTACAAATAGTCGGCTAAAAACCTTTCACTTTTCACTGTGATTTAACCGTGTATTCAACCTCACCGTGATTTAACCGTGTATTCAACCTCACCGTGTATTAACCGTGTATTCAACCTCACCGTGATTTAACCGTGTATTCAACCTCACCGTGATTTAACCGTGTATTCAACCTCACCGTGATTTAACCATGTATTCAACCTCACCGTGATTTAACCGTGTATTCAACCTCACCGTGTATTAACCGTGTAGTCAACCTCACCGTGATTTAACCGTGTATTCAACCTCACCGTGATTTAACCGTGTATTCAACCTCACCGTGTATTAACCGTGTATTCAACCTCACCGTGATTTAACCGTGTATTCAACCTCACCGTGTTTTAACCGTGTATTCAACCTCACCGTGATTTAACCGTGTATTCAACCTCACCGTGTATTCAACCTCACCATTTTTTAACCGTGTATTCAACCTCACCGTGTTTTAACCGTGTATTCAACCTCACCGTGATTTAACCGTGTATTCAACCTCACCGTGTATTCAACCTCACCATTTTTTAACCGTGTATTCAACCTCACCGTGTTTTAACCGTGTATTCAACCTCACCATTTTTTAACCGTGTATTCAACCTCACCGTGATTTAACCGTGTATTCAACCTCACCGTGTATTCAACCTCACCGTGTTTTAACCGTGTATTCAACCTCACCGTGATTTAACCGTGTATTCAACCTCACCATTTTTTAACCGTGTATTCAACCTCACCGTGTTTTAACCGTGTATTCAACCTCACCGTGATTTAACCGTGTATTCAACCTCACCGTGTTTTAACCGTGTATTCAACCTCACCGTGTTTTAACCGTGTATTCAACCTCACCGTGATTTAACCGTGTATTCAACCTCACCGTGTTTTAACCGTGTATTCAACCTCACCGTGTTTTAACCGTGTATTCAACCTCACCGTGTTTTAACCGTGTATTCAACCTCACCGTGATTTAACCGTGTATTCAACCTCACCGTGTTTTAACCGTGTATTCAACGCCGAAATGCTTACAGTGCTTCTGGGTATATAACACATCAACAGTTTCCACTTACAGGACAAAAGACCAAGTGACACAGCAACAGTTCATTTGTATTTATTAAAGCACAATAACTATAAACAATGTTCTTTATAAAAAAACCATAATCTCCTTTTCCTTCTTTAAATGTCGTTTTCAAAGCCACACAGGAGCCGGTTTCAGGAGACCTGCCATATTTTCAAGCTGGACATCTGTAAATAAAACGTATTAAAAAACATATTGACTTTCAGACCAGTTTTGAACGTCTCTACACCGGAGACCATAGACGTGTCTTCAACGGAACGATGCTGACCTGGATATTACACAATATATATATTTTATAACGTTGGGCTACAGGGACAGTCCACAAAGAAAGTGTCTCCATTAACTAACACACATGTCTAAGTTTACCGTTCATAACATGTTATCGCTCCAAGCTAACATGCTAACACTAGCTAGCAGCCTCGCCCGCATGATGAGCATAACATGATATTAATGGTATGGTAATGATATTTCGGTTTGCAATACCGGAATGAAGTAGTTAAAGTACTTACAGAGTACGTCGTTAGCGTGAAGCCTCGTTTATTCCGTCAGCTCGTTCACTTCGCTCATGAACTCAGTAAGCTCGAGCTAGCTAGCTCAAATAGTGCCGTGTTTGTTTCCAGCCAGCCTCTACCTTAGAAAAATGCCGTGCGCATGCGTATTCCAGCAGTAAACACTGAGTTGTATTTTAGTGAACATACAGACATAATGTGCTCTGCTGTCATTATGATGTCCTGGGAGCTTCTTGTTGACAGCACACAGTCTATAGTTCCATATTTACGACGTTTTATATGAGACATTGAATGCGTTGAAATAACGTCTTCGTGTAGACCACATATGAACGGACAGCGGAATATGATTTTGGAGAAATACGTTTAAAGTAACCAAAATCGCATCTCTTTCAACCTACAACTGAACAAACCATCAATATTTTTAAAAGAAATTGTTTTGTAACACGTTGATATTGTAACCGTAGTTTAGCCGGTTCAAAATACAGTTAAAATACGTCTGAGACGTTCAGACCCCATATCAACGCTTTTTCAACCAGAAATCAACGTTGAAATCCGGGTTAGTGCTCACTGGGAACCTGCTGTTGTGATTGTATCTTGAAATGGTTTGCATAAATCGAATTACAAGAATCTTAGCTTTCTAAAGCGATGTCGCATTAGTACCTACCTAGTTGTGTACATGACACAGATGTACACTAAACCAGTGATTCTTAACCATGGGGCCGGCGTCCTCGATCCCCTCCCCTTCCGTTCCTACGGCTTGTTTACGCAAATACGTCACAAAACATGGCCGTGTTTGGTATCCCAGCATGCCCAAAATCCTCATCTTTGCAAAGAAATCATCGATTTTCTTTAATGTCTTGTGGATTTTTCACAAAAGGAGCCCAAACACATACTGTCCAAAGTCGCCATAACCGCTGCAAGTCGTGTCTTGCAGCATTTCTACTGAAAAAGACACATTACAGACCCGACAACGTGCTAGCGGATGTTAGCATGGAGCTACTGGCTTCTGAAAACGCTAGTACTTATAGTACAAACCGTATCTTCCTCTTCTATAAGCCGTCGACCAACGTATAACCTCTTCGTAACTGAGCTGCCCGCACACTCGATCGTGCGCTCGGTCGCAGCCGTTACGCACAGCAAGTCCGCTACTCACACACCGCGTCTTCGACCTTATGTATATACGTAGTTTTTGCAATTTGCAAAGGCTAAAAATAAAAGGGAAATAATATAATATCAAAATATAAAGGGAGAAACACATTTAGTGTGTCAGAATATCATTTGATTACCATGTGTCCATTTGGGTCTCCAAATGTCCTGTTAGAGCTCCGCCTGCATCTCTTCATGGAGAAACTCTGTAGAACGGTCATACTTTGTCCAGTTCTTCACATGTGAGGCAGGTGTTCACTGATGGTGTAGTTACAGCGCTATACTGTCCTTTACTGTACACACACAGCCACAGGCAGGTATTCATACTGAAAGATTCTTTTTATTTCATGCTGCTCTGCTGCTGTGTGACCTGCAGGTGTTCTGACCCGTGTGCTGCTTATAGACAGAGCGGGTCAGAAGCTACAGACATGTTCATTTGGGTCATTTCAGGCGGTTTTGCTCCAAAATAGGGGTGGAGATGAACAGGTGACAATATAGTTATTGAATACAAATCAAACCAAGGGTGAGATCAATGCGTTCAACTAATAGTGTTAATATTTGAATGGGCCCCGAGGTGAAAAAGGTTAAGAACCCCTGAACTATACTGTACTACACCTCAGAGGTACATACTGTACTTTATACTGTACTAGACCTCAGAGGTACATACTGTACTTTATACTGTACTACATCTCAGAGGTACATACTGTACTTTATACTGTACTACACCTCAGAGGTACATGTTGTACTTTATACTGTACTACACCTCAGAGGTACATGTTGTACTTTATACTGTACTACATCTCAGAGGTACATGTACTTTATACTGTACTACATCTCAGAGGTACATGTAGTACTTTATACTGTACTACACCTCAGAGGTACATGTTGTACTTTATACTGTACTACATCTCAGAGGTACATGTACTTTATACTGTACTACACCTCAGAGGTACATGTTGTACTTTATACTGTACTACATCTCAGAGGTACATACTGTACTTTATACTGTACTACATCTCAGAGGTACATACTGTACTTTATACTGTACTACATCTCAGAGGTACATGTTGTACTTTATACTGTACTACACCTCAGAGGTACATGTAGTACTTTATACTGTACTACACCTCAGAGGTACATGTAGTACTTTATACTGTACTACATCTCAGAGGTACATGTAGTACTTTATACTGTACTACACCTCAGAGGTACATGTAGTACTTTATACTGTACTACACCTCAGAGGTACATAGTGTACTTTATACTGTACTACATCTCAGAGGTACATGTAGTACTTTATACTGTACTACACCTCAGAGGTACATAGTGTACTTTATACTGTATTACACCTCAGAGGTACATACTGTACTTTATACTGTACTACATCTCAGAGGTACATGTTGTACTTTATACTGTACTACATCTCAGAGGTACATGTAGTACTTTATACTGTACTACACCTCAGAGGTACATACTGTACTTTATACTGTACTACATCTCAGAGGTACATACTGTACTTTATACTGTACTACATCTCAGAGGTACATGTTGTACTTTATACTGTACTACACCTCAGAGGTACATGTTGTACTTTATACTGTACTACATCTCAGAGGTACATGTACTTTATACTGTACTACATCTCAGAGGTACATGTAGTACTTTATACTGTACTACACCTCAGAGGTACATGTTGTACTTTATACTGTACTACATCTCAGAGGTACATACTGTACTTTATACTGTACTACATCTCAGAGGTACATACTGTACTTTATACTGTACTACATCTCAGAGGTACATGTTGTACTTTATACTGTACTACACCTCAGAGGTACATGTAGTACTTTATACTGTACTACATCTCAGAGGTACATGTAGTACTTTATACTGTACTACATCTCAGAGGTACATAGTGTACTTTATACTGTACTACATCTCAGAGGTACATAGTGTACTTTATACTGTACTACACCTCAGAGGTACATGTAGTACTTTATACTGTACTACACCTCAGAGGTACATGTAGTACTTTATACTGTACTACACCTCAGAGGTACATGTTGTACTTTATACTGTACTACATCTCAGAGGTACATACTGTACTTTATACTGTACTACATCTCAGAGGTACATACTGTACTTTATACTGTACTACATCTCAGAGGTACATAGTGTACTTTATACTGTACTACATCTCAGAGGTACATGTAGTACTTTATACTGTACTACACCTCAGAGGTACATAGTGTACTTTATACTGTACTACATCTCAGAGGTACATACTGTACTTTATACTGTACTACATCTCAGAGGTACATACTGTACTTTATACTGTACTACATCTCAGAGGTACATAGTGTACTTTATACTGTACTACATCTCAGAGGTACATGTAGTACTTTATACTGTACTACACCTCAGAGGTACATAGTGTACTTTATACTGTACTACACCTCAGAGGTACATGTAGTACTTTATACTGTACTACACCTCAGAGGTACATGTAGTACTTTATACTGTACTACATCTCAGAGGTACATGTAGTACTTTATACTGTACTACATCTCAGAGGTACATAGTGTACTTTATACTGTACTACATCTCAGAGGTACATGTAGTACTTTATACTGTACTACATCTCAGAGGTACATGTAGTACTTTATACTGTACTACATCTCAGAGGTACATAGTGTACTTTATACTGTACTACATCTCAGAGGTACATAGTGTACTTTATACTGTACTACACCTCAGAGGTACATGTAGTACTTTATACTGTACTACACCTCAGAGGTACATGTAGTACTTTATACTGTACTACACCTCAGAGGTACATGTTGTACTTTATACTGTACTACATCTCAGAGGTACATACTGTACTTTATACTGTACTACATCTCAGAGGTACATACTGTACTTTATACTGTACTACATCTCAGAGGTACATAGTGTACTTTATACTGTACTACATCTCAGAGGTACATGTAGTACTTTATACTGTACTACACCTCAGAGGTACATAGTGTACTTTATACTGTACTACACCTCAGAGGTACATGTAGTACTTTATACTGTACTACACCTCAGAGGTACATGTAGTACTTTATACTGTACTACATCTCAGAGGTACATGTAGTACTTTATACTGTACTACATCTCAGAGGTACATAGTGTACTTTATACTGTACTACATCTCAGAGGTACATGTAGTACTTTATACTGTACTACACCTCAGAGGTACATGTAGTACTTTATACTGTACTACATCTCAGAGGTACATGTAGTACTTTATACTGTACTACACCTCAGAGGTACATGTAGTACTTTATACTGTACTACACCTCAGAGGTACATAGTGTACTTTATACTGTACTACATCTCAGAGGTACATGTAGTACTTTATACTGTACTACATCTCAGAGGTACATAGTGTACTTTATACTGTACTACATCTCAGAGGTACATGTAGTACTTTATACTGTACTACACCTCAGAGGTACATAGTGTACTTTATACTGTACTACATCTCAGAGGTACATGTAGTACTTTATACTGTACTACACCTCAGAGGTACATAGTGTACTTTATACTGTACTACATCTCAGAGGTACATGTAGTACTTTATACTGTACTACACCTCAGAGGTACATGTAGTACTTTATACTGTACTACACCTCAGAGGTACATGTAGTACTTTATACTGTACTACACCTCAGAGCTCTTTTCATGAATGAATGATTTTCAAAATATCTACCAGGACTCATGAGACATTGTGTTTGTTATTATACATACATACATACATATATATATATATATATATATATATATATATATATATATATATACTAATGAATATTCAGTAGAGCAGCGGCCCCTGGTGTCCACTCGAGGAACTGCAGCATCAGACACTTCATTTGAACAGAAGACACAACATCTGAGCTTTTATTTTGAAGCCGTCAGCAGACTTTTTATTGGCGTGTGTTTGTTTGTGTGAGAGCGCCTCCTGCTGGAGCTCGCCGGGTCTGTTTAGTTGACCTGCTTGGACGAGCTCACCACCCTCCCGTCCACGATCTCCTCCACCACCGTGACGACCTTGGTGATGGTTTTGCTGCTGCTGGTGGACGAGCTGCAGGAGACAGAGACCATCAGGGCTCAACATCCTCCTCATCACATATCACACACACATCTTTCTCCACATTTTCACAAACTGCAATCATTGGAGAGCAAACAGATGTATTTATTCTATTATTATGACAATAAGAGTAAATATGAGCAAAATAAGCAGCTCGATCAGACGACATACATTTGTTTGGAAAGATAAAAAAATAGACTTCATAAATTTAACTTTAGTTTAGTTCCGGGTTCATTTTAGCCAGTTTTCTTAAATTATAAATGCTAATTGTTCATTTTCACGATACGTTCACAATTCGCATCGTCCAGTTTTTGTGAAATGTGTGAAACGTTGTTGCACTAAAACCTTAGAAGTTAATAGAAAAACAACTCGATTCTCAGTTAAAGTGAAATATGAATATCATGAAAATATTGAACCCCAAAAGATTTTTCTGTCTTAAAAAATAGGTGTGATGTCACTGCGTTGCATTATGAATGCAGTTTTGTTTGAATGTCACAAATCTTTTGAATCCTGAGTTTGTTTGCTGCTGTCTCACCTTCCACTGCTGCTCTTCACCATGAAGCCGCCTCCCTCTCCGTCCAGCAGCCTCCTGTACTCGGCGATCTCCATCTCCAGCCTGGTCTTGATGTCCAGCAGCATCTGGTACTCCTGCCCCTGCCTCTCCAGGTCGGCCCTCAGCTGGATCAGCTGCTCCTCCATGGAGGTCACCTGCATCTGGTACCCAGACAGCTTCATGGAGTACCGGTTCTGGGTCTCGGCCAGGGTGGCCTCCAAGGACGATTTCTGCAGGGGGGGGAGAGAGAGGGCAGATCGGTTAGTTTGTGCCCTCGTGGACGAAAAAGAGACGACGTGATAGAGACAGAGAGAGAGAGAGAGAGAGAGAGAGAGAGAGAGAGAGAGAGAGAGAGAGAGAGAGAGAGAGAGAGAGAGAGAGAGAGAGAGAGAGAGAGAGAGAGAGAGAGAGAGAGAGAGAGAGAGAGAGAGAGAGAGAGAGACAGAGAGAGAGAGAGAGAGAGAGAGAGAGAGAGACAGAGAGAGAGAGAGACAGAGAGAGAGAGAGAGAGAGAGACAGAGAGAGAGAGAGAGAGAGAGAGAGAGAGAGACAGAGAGAGAGCGAGAGCAAGAGAGGCTCACCATGCTGAGCTGAGACTGCAGCTCGATCTCCAGGCCCTGCAGAGTCCGCTTCAGGTCCGTGAGCTCTGATTTGGACGTCTGGATGACCTCGGTGCTGATAGCGACTTGCTGGCTCAGTGCTTCTGACTGCGTAGGGAGAGAACACAAAGCAGCGAGCGTGTCACCACCCGTCCATCCCATAATAGCTGCCGAGATGTTTCCACTGACGAGGCGGCTCGGGTCTTACCTTGGTCTGGAACCAGGCCTCCAGCTCTTTGGCGCTCTTGGCGGCGTTGGCCTCGTACTCGTCCCGGACATCGGCGATGATCTTGGTGAGGTCCTCCTGAGGAGCGGCGTCCACCTCCACGTTCACCTGGCCGCTCATCTGGTCGCGCATGGACAGCAGCTCCTCCTCGTGGTTCTTCTTGAGGAAGATCAGCTCCTCCTTCAGGCCCTCGATCTGCATCTCCAGGTCGGTCCGGCTCAGGGTCAGCTCGTCCAGGACCCTCCTCAGACCGGCGATGTCGGCCTCCACCGACTGACGCATGGCCAGCTCGTTCTCGTACCTGCAGCAGGATCAGAACAGACGGTTCAGTTCCTGAGCGACCAGAAAGAAACTTCAACACTTTAGATTTCATGAATGTGTTCACTGACTTGAGCCTGAAGTCGTCAGTGGCCAGCTTGGCGTTGTCGATGGACAGGTAGATGCCGCCGTTGATTTTGGTGGCACCCTGGATCTGGGAGATGAAAAAAGAGGAAAAAAAAGTTGTCATGACGGAAACGACCTGATCATGTAAATGTCTCGCTTTCACTTTGAGACTTTTGTGATTTTTACAGAAAGAAATGTAATTTGAACTCAACTTAAAGAGTTCACACAATAAGAGAAAAGGTCGGCTGTCATTTGTTGCGTCTTGTTACACTAATTGCATGATGTCACACGCTGTGTACTTGTACTACTAGTACTACTAGTACTAGTAGTAGTACTACTACTACGACTACTAGTACTACTTCAACTGTATCACGAGACGGTGAACAGCTTTAAAGCTGATTTTGGTTTCTGAGTCAGATTCAAGTTGAATCCCAGTGTTCATGTTTCACTTCCCACTGGATGATAACGTGCAGCACTTCCTGTTGTGGGGTCACATGACCCCGCCAGGTGAGGCCTACCTTTTGCTGCAGCTCTGCGATGGTGACGTAGTAGGCACTGTAGTCTCTGGAGGACGGCGACGTCTTGCTCTCCAGGAACTGCCTGATCTTCAGCTCCAGCTCCCCGTTGGCCATCTCCAGCTTGCGGACCTTGTCCAGGTAGGTGGCCAGCCGGTCGTTCAGGTTCTGCATGGTGGCCTTCTCGCTGACGGAGATGTCGATGCAGCCGCCGCCGCCGCCGCCGCCGCCTCCACCAGCGCCGAAGCCAAACCCAGAACCTCCACCAGAGCTGAAGCCGTAGCTGCCGCCGCCGCCATAGCCGCCGCCGCCGCCGCCGCTGGCATACTGAGAGGAGCTGCTGGAGATCTTAACAGAGGAGCCTCCTGCTCCACCGTACATGGAGCCGCTGGACGCTCGACCTCCTCCCATTGACATGGAGCTGCCGTACATTCCACCTCCCATGGAGCTCCTGCTGTTGAACATGTTGAGTGTTGAGTGTTGATGAGGAGGATCACTGTCCACTTCAGCCAGAGAGAAGAGAGAGTGAGGAGGGAAGAGAGGCGTACTTTATTTATACTGTTGGAGGGGGAGGGAGGAGGAGGAGGAGGGGGAGGAGGGGGAGGGGAGACACCTCTTCTTTTTTAATTCAGCTGAAAAGGTTACCAGGTGTGTTAGAGGCCTCCCATCACCTGCTACATGCTGAGCTGCAGGGCGAGTCCTGACACATTCATCTGAGCTCAACCATCAACCTCACATCTGTTATTAACCATTGAACGGGTTTTCGTGACACATTCTTGGCAGCAGAGAAACAGGACTCACCGGTTAGTTTCAGCACAAAGACTGAGAGGCTGCTGCTGCTGCTCGTCTCACAGTTGATGGCAGATTATTAAAGTGCTTTAATGGAACAAGAACAAACGAAATCATCAGCAGCTTCAAGCTTTACCGAGAAGATGCAGCTTCGGAAGACTTCTTGTCATGTTACATCATTATCTTTAATTATTAATTTAAATAATGACAACAATAATACAAGTTATATTAATAATAAATTGAATTCACAGAATGAGGTGGATAAATAATACAAATAAATAATAATAAAGAATAAATCAATAACAATTTGGATTCTTTTGTTATAAACTGCAGAGTTAGATATTAAAAGGTTTCATACAACTTAAAGACATTTTGATCCTCAGCTGATGTACTCATGTGAAATAATGTGTGTTGAACACCAGCGTTCACTTCTCTGATATGAAAGAGGTCAGTAAACGCCCCTCTGGTCTTAAGATGGTCTATGAACCCAGAACAAACACATTTATTATTTAACTGTGATTTATTTGCAATAAACTGATCAAAATGATGCAGAAACGACTCGATAACTGCAGATGTGTAAAGAATGTGAGTTCACGTTCTGTCTGTAAGACGACAAACTACTTTAAAAACATTTGTTTTCTGGATGAAGCTCGGATCGATCGGTGCTATGCTAAGCTAACATTGGAGCTGCTCCATCAACGCTCAAAATGACCTCACCTAGGCGTAACTACAGCAGCGTGGTTATTATTCATACACATTGATATCTAGAGTTTCTTCTATATTCCGGTTCACATGGAGATTTCTATTCGGCGTTCAACCAGTGAAGCCTGTCATCCTGTAGGGACTGCTAACACAAACGAGCTAACGGAGCTAACGGAGCTACTGGAGGTCATGTAGCTAACGGCTACTGATGGAGCAGCCGCTGGTTCTCCAGTCGGTTCTGTTAGCGATGCTCCTGAACGCCTCGTTGTTCAGCTGCTCAATTCAATCAGCTCGTTTCAGAGTGAAACGCTTTTAGCTGCAGAGAAACTCCTCTGTTTTGCAGAAATGCATCTTGGGAGTTCTAGTCAACTTCTCCCCCAAAATATTCATGTAGACAAACTTTTACTTCGAATTCAGTAGTTTGACTTCTACTATTACACGTTCTTAGAAACGGGCAGATGCATCAGCAGCTTCTCTTTGTGCTCTGAAGCTGTCGGCGGGCGTGACCGCCGGTATTCTGCTGCAGGCTCGTTCCCACCGTGAGCAGCTCTCAGGCTGCAGGGGAACTCACAGGAATGTACAACACCCACTTCATTCAACCTGCATCTACACAAACGGCAGTATGTTTGTTTAAGAGGCGTACGAACCGGAGTTATTCAGCTTTGAAAGGAGGGAAAGTCCAGTGTCTGAAACCAGAACAGTAAAGGACAACTCAGTTTTCAATGAACACATAACAACACATAATTCATTTTATAACAATATGATGCATCTTGACACAGAAAGTAATCAGCTGCACTCAGACTTAAATCTTTAAGTGTTTTAACAGTAGTAACGCCCCAACAGTTATATTTTACATAGTCATATCTTATGCATGTTTATTTTATGTTCTCTGTAATATTGTCATATTTTAATATTATATAGGTGGAGGCTTCAAATAAGTCCAGTTGGCTTTCTGCCTCTTCCTGATCTGTGATAATATTAATATCTGTTATGTTTTATTGTCTATTGTTTAAATTGTGCAAAATAAATAAACGAAACTAAACAGACCATTCAGTCCAGCAACACATTGAGTGTTTATAGGACGAGAATGTCAGAAACTCAGAAGAACAAAAAAACATGGAGGCGGACTGTCGTGGTCCGATGGTTACATGAAGAAACAAAACACATGTATGAAGTTCTATCTGAAAAGAAAGTTTCAAGTTTCAAAGTGTACGATTGTTGTTCAAATCATTCAATAAATGAACAAACATGATCACCAGAAGCTGAAGAGGTCAGCGTGCTGATGTCAAAGACGGAGATATCTGCTAATATTAGCACGCTAACCAGCTAGCCGCGGCCCGTCCCGTCTTGTAGTACCACTTGTAACCTGGAAAGGCGATAGAGAGTCAATGTAGCGTCTAGTCTGACCTCAGACCACCATAAGAGGACCAGGAAGTAGAGCTGAGTGCTCGTCAATAAAACATCTGTAAGGTTTGATAGTTTTTGTTTATTTGATTAAATACAAAGTGGGTCTCTGGTGTCGACCTGTCAATCACAGTAGCCCCGCCCTAAAGCATCCCCTGCTTTATGGTCTGTGTGACTCTAAATGGACCATCATGTACTAAATGAACATCATGCTGTATTGAAGAAGACTTGAAACTAGAGATTGAGACATAAACTCATGTTTACAATGTTTACTGAGGGAATAAATCAAGAGAGAAGTAGAGTCATTTTCGTCTCTGTATGTTCTTGTATTTTTGTACTGAGAAGTTCTGTGAACCCACAAAGCGAAACACTTTCTCCTTGAAGACATTTTCCTTCTCGTCTCCTCTTGAACAGCAGCTTATTCTAAAAGAACGCATCCAACAAAGGGCCTGCTCCTCTCAATAGAAATGAATGACTTCTCTGCAATTTTCACACTTTGCGAAGTTCCCCAGTGGACCGGCTCGGACGCTTTGGTGGGCCCGTTCTGGCCCTCGTGCCGTATGTTTGACAGCCTGCATTACACCTTTATATTTAAGAGTAAATGTTCTGCAGGTTTTTCTTTTCTGTTCGTGCTCGTACTGTCGCAACAACATGCTCAGAAAATATTCAATCCCACAAATCATCGGCAGCTTCAGAACACACTGTGACAGGAAGTTGGCGTCCGCTGTGATTAATGAATGACAGCTATTGTCTGACACACACACACACGTTAATAAGCCTCGCCCCCATCATGAACCTGTCAACGTTCAGCTGAATTCAGCCTGCAGCAACTTCCTCACATAACCGCTGTAACCAGAGAGGGCGGGGCTTATACAGGCCTGCAGGTATACAAGGTGTGTCTCCCCAACACACCTGAAGAACTAAAAGGCCAACAAGTGAGAAGTAGAAATACAGCAATAAAATGAAAAACTGCAATACTTTATTGTTCTTAAACTTTTTAGTTGTTATTTCTGTTATTGATTCTGTCACTTTCTTAAATGTCTGGTGGATTTAAATTAAGAATATGTGACGTAACAGAGCAGCAGATTTATGGATAACAGTTTCATGGCACATTTGAATTGACGGAAAAATGTCCTCACTGTTAACAAACAACTTAAATCTGCAAAATCAGTTGCAGCTGAAAAAACTAACTTCACATGAACGCGGTGGAAGTAGTGTTGGTGGTGGTAGTAGTGTTGGTGGTGGTAGTGTTGGTGGTGGTGGTAGTAGTGTTGGTGGTAGTAGTGTTGGTGGTGGTGGTAGTGTTGGTGGTGGTAGTGTTGGTGGTGGTGGTAGTAGTGTTGGTGGTAGTAGTGTTGGTGGTGGTGGTAGTGTTGGTGGTAGTAGTGTTGGTGGTAGTAGTGTTGGTGTTGGTGGTGGTGGTAGTAGTGTTGGTGTTGGTAGTAGTGTTGGTGGTAGTGGTGGTGGTGGTGGTGGTAGTGTTGGTGTTGGTGGTAGTGGTGTTGGTGTTGGTGGTGGTGGTAGTAGTGTTGGTGTTGGTAGTAGTGTTGGTGGTAGTAGTGTTGGTGGTGGTGGTAGTGGTGGTGGTGGTGGTGGTGGTAGTGTTGGTAGTGGTGGTGGTGGTAGTAGTGTTGGTGGTGGTGGTAGTAGTGTTGGTGGTGGTGGTAGTAGTGTTGGTGGTGGTGGTAGTGGTGGTGGTGGTAGTAGTATTGGTGGTAGTAGTGTTGGTGGTGGTGGTAGTAGTGTTGGTGGTGGTGGTAGTGGTGGTGGTGGTAGTAGTGTTGGTGTTGGTGGTGGTGGTAGTAGTGTTGGTGTTGGTAGTAGTGTTGGTGGTAGTAGTGTTGGTGTTGGTGTTGGTGTTGGTGGTAGTATTGTTGGTGTTGGTGGTGGTGGTAGTAGTGTTGGTGTTGGTAGTAGTGTTGGAGGTGGTGGTAGTAGTGTTGGTGTTGGTGGTGGTGGTAGTAGTGTTGGTGGTGGTAGTAGTGTTGGTGGTGGTGGTGGTGGTAGTAGTGTTGGTGTTGGTGGTAGTAGTGTTGGTGTTGGTGGTGGTAGTAGTGTTGGTGTTGGTAGTAGTGTTGGTGGTGGTGGTAGTAGTGTTGGTGGTGGTAGTAGTGTTGGTGGTGGTGGTGGTGGTGGTAGTAGTGTTGGTGGTGGTAGTAGTGTTGGTGTTGGTGGTGGTGGTAGTAGTGTTGGTGGTGGTGGTGATAGTAGTGTTGGTGGTAGTAGTGGTGGTGGTAGTAGTGGTGGTGGTAGTACTGTTGGTGGGTAGTAATGGTGGTGGTAGTAGTGTTGGTGGTGGTGGTGGTGGTAGTAGTGTTGGTGGTGGTGTTGGTGGTAGTAGTGTTGGTGGTGGTAGTAGTGTTGGTGTTGGTGTTGGTGGTAGTAGTGTTGGTGGTGGTAGTAGTGTTGGTGGTGGTAGTAGTGGT
>CM051702.1:620571-630571 GCA_028022725.1 Lycodopsis pacificus
AACACGTCTAACATGCAAAGCACCTTTCAGACAGACACCCCGAACCTATAAAGAGTTCAAAGAACGACGGGTCAGCAAATGTGATTCTAAACATGAACACCCCCAAACTCAATTAATCAATTTAAAGCTGCAGGACAATTCAGTGAAATTCATTTTTCTAAAATGAATTACTTCAATTTGAGATGCACATTCTTCAAAAGCTTTCTGTTATGTCAGTTATTATTTAATCCAGCCCTTATTTTACTTGAAATGAGAAGAACATTTATTTATGTATTATTTATAATCCATCCAGTTAAATTTGAAAACTGAGAATAATAATTTGTTAAAATATAATTTATGTGTACTTTCTTTATTTGATTTGACAGTTGACTACACAGAGACGTTGTTCCTACTACTAGGCTTATATATATATATATGGCACTAAATAGCACGGGTTAAATATTATTGTAATGTTTCGGACCTTTGCCCGAGGAGATTTTCTCAATCTGGACCTTTTGGAATTTTAGTTGAAGACCCCTGCACTAGACTGTCTACGCTAGACTGTCTATGCTAGACTACGCTAGACTGTTTACGCTAGACTGTCTACACTAGACTGTTTACACTAGACTGTTTACACTAGACTGTTTACACTAGACTGTCTACGCTAGACTGTTTACGCTAGACTGTCTACGCTAGACTGTTTACGCTAGACTGTCTACGCTAGACTGTCTACGCTAGACTGTCTACGCTAGACTGTTTACGCTGGACTGTTTACGCTAGACTGTCTACACTAGACTGTTTACACTAGACTGTTTACACTAGACTGTCTACGCTAGACTGTCTACGCTAGACTGTCTACACTAGACTGTTTACACTAGACTGTTTACGCTAGTGTCTACGCTAGACTGTTTACGCTAGACTGTCTACGCTAGACTGTTTACGCTAGACTGTTTACGCTAGACTGTCTACGCTAATGTGGACCCGACACATTTACACAATTTGCAAACAGGAGTCTGTTATCGTCTTTATTTTCAGATTAAAATGTATTCATGAGATGTGGAGGATACAAACACAGATGAGATGATGAAAGACAGAGATATCAAAGTACATTTAAAGTTTAAACCTTTATTTTGAATAACTGGCGTGTTTCTGAGCACCAGCGTCCCTTAAGCTCAGTTATTGTTATGAACCACATTTAAACCCAGAGAAACCTAAAAGGTAACACATGATTTAAAACATACACACCAGCTCAGAGATACAGCTTTACACTACACAGTGTCTGGGGTTCAAATCTCAAACAAACGTCAGTAAATAAAGTGAATGTCATGTTGGCCATCTTGTATGTGGTGGAGGAGAGTAACCAAGGATGTTTATTAAGAACTTTAAGTATTTAAGTACTTTACTGGAATATTTGTTAATTTCAGTGACTTTACAGATTAAGATTTACAATAAATGTATTATTTGGTGCTTTAGTCGCATCATATTAAACATCTCGACAACAACTCATTGATTAATATCACTGCAGGTAAAAGAGGAAAAATATACATTTTCTGATATTGGAGTGAGCTGTCCCTTTAAGCGTGATGTCACTCCGTTCCTCCCCAGTTGTCCAATCAGAGACGCATGATGTCATCAAGACCATCAGGTTCGGCACTCATGGACCCAACCAGCCATCGCTGGACGAGAGGAGAGGTAGCTGCAAGAATTATTATTATAGAGATTCTTCTTTACTTTTATATATACAACTTTTGTTTTTATTATTATTACTCTTTTTTTAAGCAACTAGATGCTTCATCATAAATACTCTATTACTACTTTTGTATTTCATGCAGAAAAACATTCGCCATCTTTAGGTATTGAAACAAACAACACCGTGATTTTCCTGGTGATAATAGTCTTTTTAAAAGGTGCTACATAAATGAAATCATCATTATTAATATCATCATCTTCTCAGGGGCACGTGGTGTTTCTGTATGGGTGTGATATTATTGTTGTGACATTTAACAATGGCTTTATTCATATAGCACCTTTACAAAGTGCTTTGACAGATAAGCAATAAAACAACAGAAGGCTCAACAAAGCAAAACAAACTAAGGTGAAAGTTAAGAAGTGATAACACAGAACTATAGATAAGAACAAACTAAGAAATGAAATAAATGAAAACATATATTTAGTTTAATAAAATAATATCGATATTGAAATAAAGCAGTAAAGCGACAACATCATATTAAAGAAAAGTCAAACAGCTGTTCTCACCTGCAGCTTGTTGTTGTTTGGACCACTGAGCTTGTCCCCGTTGGTCTTGACTCCTCTCCCTCCCCGCTGCAGAGATCGACAGCGCTGCCATCTTGCAAACGCTGATTCTCTCCTTGTTGCCTCCGGCTCCGCTGCCGGTGCTCCTGATTGGCCGGTCGCTGCTGCTAATGACCCTCCCCCCCGTGCTGTTGGTCCTCCCTGACCCGGCGCTGTTGAGTTTAGACCCGCTTCCGGCACTGCTGACGTGACTACCGCCAATCTGCGAACTGCTCAGCCACCCCCCAGGGCTCGGGGCTCTTTGGTTGCTGGTTGACCTAACTGCACCTGATCGCCCTCCTGCGCCACCCACGGTGCTCCTACGTCCGCTAGCCGAGCTGTAAACGGACTTTGATTCGCCGCTGCCGGTGCTACCAAATCTCTCAGAGCTGCTAGTCATGTGGCCTCCAGGTGAGCTGCTGAGCTTGCTGCCACTACCCGAGCTTCTTAACCTTCCGCCACTACCTACGCTGCTGCTGCGCCTAACAACACTACCACCGCTACCAGCGCTACCGAGTCTTGGTCTACTACCTGTGTAACTACTTGGCGGGCTGACAACTTGGCCATAATTGTCGCTGATGCTGACCCCATCTGCATTACTGGTCCCACCATAAACTCTCCACTCTCCACTATCTCCACTGCCAAACCTCCGTGCTCTTGGTGCTCCTGGTGGGCTTGTTGGTAGTTGCCTGGCCACTGACGGGCTTTCTTCGCTATCGCTGGCGGCCACGACGCTCACACGTCTAGTGCTCCCACCGTAGACTGTCCACTCTCCACTCCCTCTGCTACCAAATCTCCCTGTTTCTGGAGGGCTTGTTGGCAGGTGCATGGCCGCTGACCGGCTTTCTCTGCTCCCTGCGATGGGTAAGCTATCACTGCGTTTGAGACTGTGAACCATCCACTCTCCACTTCCTCCACTACCAAACATCCTTGTGTCTGGCGGGTTTGTTGCAGGTAGCGTGACTGCTACCGGACGTTCTTTACTCCCTGTTCTGGGCAAGCTGCTCTTATGTCCAAGACTGCCTCCATAAACCATCCACTCTCCACCCCCTCTACTGCTGAATCTCCCTGTTTCTTGTGGGCTTGTTGCAGGGTTTGCGAACACTATTGGTCCATCTTCTTTCCCTTCCCTGGGTAAGCGAATTTCACCATCCAGGCTCCTCTTACGCCTAAGACTGCCACCATAAACCATCCACTCCCCCATTCCTCCACTGCCGAATCTACCTGTTTCTGGACGACTTGTTCCGGGTGGCGTGGCTCCTGATGGACTTTCCTCTTCGTTCCTTGTGCTGGGTGATGTCGTACTTGTACGTTCCAGACTGCCACCATAAACCATCCAGTCTCCACTGCCGCGCCTGAATCTTCCCCGTACCTCAGCCTCTGTATTACCGTTGATTGCGCGTGATGAATTAGCAGCTGTGCCACCACAACTAGCTGCCAGATCACTAACCATACCACTACCTCCTGACTGACTACCAAAGGTTCCTCCATTGGCGGGTACACTTCCAAAGCTAGCTGACTTAACAAACACACGATCACTGTTTTTCTGTCCCCTCACCTCGCTGTCCATAACAGAAGTCTCTTTCTGGTCTTCTGAGCCATACCTGCCTCCTGGACTGCGACTTAGATTCTGGATGTCCTTGTTATCTGCGATACCACTTGTGTCTTTGTACCTGTCTCTGAGCCTTTTCTCATCTCTGGCACCTTTCCGATACAGGTCTCCAAAACCAAGCTCTTCTTCTTTGTCTGCTATGATACTACGACTGCCTGGACCTCCGCACTCAAAGCCTCCAAGACTGCTGCTCGGCTGGAGGCCAACCCCTTGACTGGTTGGTCTAGAATCAATGATTGTACCATTCTCCTCTTCGGGTAAAGCTTGATCTCTGCTAAATGACAGGGACTGGTCTTCCTCTTTTGTAGCGAGAATGTATTTCTCGACCGGTCTCACGAGTGTTCTCGCCTCAGTTACATTCAGGCATACGTCTTCATCTTCTTCTTCACCATTTGGGCTCAGACACCCCTTCACCCCAACTGGACTCAAACATGTGTCGGAGTCATTTGGGCTGAGAAATATTTCTGGGTCATGTGGACTCAGAAGAGAATCAGGACTTTGAACATGCTCCTCTGGATCAACAGGGCAAAATCCTTGATTTGTCATGCTCATTAACACCTCGGTCTCAACTGGGCTCAAACATGTTTCTGGACTCAAGCATGTGAATGGCTTTGTCGGGCTCAAGAATACGGGAGCTTCAATTGTACTCAGAATCTCGTCATGGTCGGAAGAACTCAAAGCCACACCAGAATCTGTTAGACTTACAGACTTTTTTGACTTTGTGGTACTCAACAATTCTTCTTGACCTGCTAGATCAATAATCTCATTCTCCAGTTCATTAGGGTCCACCTTCACCTTGTGAGCATCATGGAAACCAATGATAACCTTCCCTTTGTTCATTTCTAATTCCACTTTGTTTAAAATCTCTGCAGTTTTACTTTCATGGTTGTTCTTGCTGTCTGGGCTACCGGATGAAGCAGTTGCAAAACCGGACCCCATATCTGCGTCCTCCGTAACTTTGTTTTGTTTGCCATTGGATCCATTGGACAATGTACTTTCTACTTCTTCTTCTCCCTTCTTTAATTCCCTTTCAATGTCCTTGTCATCGATCAGGGTCAACTCACCAGAGACCTTACCCTGAGAGTCATCAGATCTAAGAGGAGGTCCAGAGACAACAGATGCTGTAACACCAACTTCCCCTGCATCCCCATCAGCTTCTGCTGAAGTCTCCAAACTCAAAGACACAACCTGTGCAGGATCTTGATCCTTAATCTGGAATGAGCCCTCAATGTAAATCATTTTATCTCGAGTTACAGTCTCTGTCTCTTTCTTTAACTCTGCAGCAGTTTCTTTGCTGGGATCAATTGCGGTTGTGTGTGTTACGGAACATGGTCCTTCCTTTACTTCTGATTCTGCACAAACAATGTTTTTTGTGATTTCTGTTTGACTGTTTGTCCCTGTTTTTTTATTCTGTAAACCAGCTTCTGTGGTAACTTGTTTGGAAGTAAAACTTTCTGGTTTTGCCTGAACAGCAGCACTCCTTGCAGATTGCTCGTCAGGAACCAATGTGGTGAATCCTTGTGTAGCATCACTATCTTTACTGTGCACTTTATCCTTTACGGGGCTACTCTGCCTGTCGATCATAGTGGAAAGAGATCCATTTCTCTGGTTTTCAGACTTGTGGAATGGTCCAGTCATATTTGAAGTATTAATCGATCTCACTAGTAAGCTTTTGGGGTGTTTTCTGTGGACCCTGATTGACTGAACTGTGGTCACTGTTTCTGATAGTGGAGCTATCCCAGGTGTTTTTCTGACAGTGCAGAAATGGCCTCTCGGAACATTCTGAACCCTCATCATCCTGATATTTCCTCCCTGAAAACTGACTGTTTTGCTCTCTGTGATGTTTCTCCCGAAGGCCGAGGGACTACTCGTCCCACAGAAAGATCTGACGTTAGAAGTTGAGTAAAGACTTGAGAACCTGTGAACAACAGAACATATGAAGCCAAGAAGAAGAAGATCAGACTTATTTTTCAAGGCACAAAAGTCTGAAAGAGCAACTAAAGAATATCTTGGTGACAGCTTACTTTATAGGTCCTACAATTTAGAGATAGACATATACAGTATATATATATATATATATATATATATATACATATATATACACACATATATATATATATACATATATATATATATATATATATATATATACACACATATATATATATATACACACATATATACATACACATATATATATATGTATATATATATATATATATATATATATATATATATATATATATATATATACATACATACACATATATATATATATATATATATATATATATATATATATATATATATATATATATATATATGTATATATATATATATATATATATATATATACATATATATATATATATATAACCAAACTGAAACAGTTTCTTTAGATTTTTGCAGGCTCAGATTAAACTACCATTTATTCAAAGTGCTCCAACTGAACACTTTCTCCATTTTCCCTGCAACGATATTTTCTTTTCCATGAAGTTTATCAAAAAGATACAATGCAAAAAAAGCAAAGAAGTCATCATGTCGTACCCCTGCCGGCTCGGTCCGTCCAGCAGCCTCTTGTAGTCCTGTATCTCGGCTTCTAGTCTGCTCTTGACGTCCAGCAGGACCTGATGGTCTGCAGCCTGCTGAGCTGCAGCCTGGAGCACTGAGTCCAGGTCTCTGCACAGACCGGCTGCTCTCTGCTGAAGATCCACCAGCTGCTGCACGAAGGACTCGGTCTGCCCTGGACCAGAGGCCTGTAACGCCATGTTCTAGACGGACAGACAGACACAGACTGGGTATTACTCTTCTGATTGCTGTCAGCTTCACTGCTCGGGGGATTCTTTGGTGAATGGGCAGTTCTCTCTGTATGTAGTTGTCTCTCACCAGAGCCTGCAGGTGTGTCAGCTCTTCCTCCAGAGTCGCTACTGTTCTCCTCAGCTCCTCCAGCTCGGCCCAGACGACCTCCGATCCTGCTGGAGGGTCAAGCGTCACCTCCGGAGAACCCAGCATGGACGCCTGAACATGACATCCCTGATGAAATGTTGTTTGCACACATTTTAAAAAACACTCAAATGAGAGCTGTAGTTATAGAACATTCAAAAAGATGAAACTCTGATTTCAAAATAAGAGCGTGCTGTAGATGTTTGTGCACCTGGGTGTTGAACCAGAACTCATTCTGGTTATTGTCATGCAGCATCACAGTGGTCTGTCTCAGGCCATCCAGCTGCTGGATCAGGTGTGATGACCCAGTACTCTGCATCTCCACAGCGACGCCCCCTGACCCCTGAGCCAGGAGGACCTGCGTGTCCTGGACAGGTAGACAGGAAATATGATGGAGACGTTCATTCGAATAATGCAGGTGAGGCTTTTTGTTTTGTTTTACCTGTTGGTGTTGTATGTGGAGCTCCATCAGTTGTTGTGTTTCATCGTTCAGCAGAGTCTGGAGCTCCGGCAGCGTGTGGACCTTCAGCACCTCCTCCAGCAGCCTCATGTTGTTCAGGTCCTCCTCTACACCTCCACCACGCTCACGCTCCTTTTCACACCTGTGCACACCAGCAGGGGATGGTGTGTGTGTGTGTGTCTGTGTGTGTCTGTGTGTTGAAAGTGTAAATGATCTACCTGGCATTTAAGTCGAAGACGGTGAGCTCTGCACTGAGTAGCTGCAGCTTCACCTGAGCCTGGGCCGAGAGACATTCACCGATCTGAGAGAGAGAGAGAGAGAGCGAGAGAGCGAGATTAACTGGAGGAGGTTTGACCAGTTGTGGTTCAACTAGTTTTAGGCAGTCAGAGGTAAAGATTCAAGTCAGATTCAGGTCATGAATCAAAAAAGAGCTTCGAGCTTGTCTTTGTCTTTGACTTAAACACCAACGACTTGTGTCCACTTGGACTCCAGTATTTTGACTTGAAATTACTTGATTTTGCTTTTTTAAGATATATAAAAATGATAAACTTTTTATTTTTACTGACAACAGACTTGAAAATTAAAATGGCATTTAATTTGTTGAGTTGGAACTTGTTGGTCTTGAGTTGGTACTCGTTGGTCTTGAGTTGATACTCGTTGGTCTTGAGTTGGTACTTGTTGGTCTTGAGTTGGGACTCGTTGGTCTTGAGTTGGGACTCGTTGGTCTTGAGTTGGGACTCGTTGGTCTTGACTTGGTACTCGTTGGTCTTGACTTGGTACTCGTTGGTCTTGAGTTGGTACTTGTTGGTCTTGAGTTGGTACTTGTTGGTCTTGACTTGGTACTTGTTGGTCTTGACTTGGGACTTGTTGGTCTTGACTTGGGACTTGTTGGTCTTGACTTGGTACTTGTTGGTCTTGACTTGGTACTTGTTGGTCTTGACTTGGTACTCATTGGTCTTGACTTGGTACTCGTTGGTCTTGAGTTGGTACTTGTTGGTCTTGACTTGGGACTTGTTGGTCTTGAGTTGGTACTCGTTGGTCTTGAATTGGGACTTGTTTGTTATGACTTGGTCTTGAGGGAATTGTCTGGTAGCTTGCTAGTCTTGACTTGAAAATGTCTGACTCTTGACTGGGTCTTGACTCCTCACTTGTTGGTCTTTACTTGGAACTTTTTGGATTCTTGACTCGGCTGACTCTGGGTTATTGGTCTTGATGTGGGACATGACTTTGGACTTCTTGGTGTTGATTTAAATATTGGGACTGAATGGATTTGCCTTCGGTCTTGTTTGGCTTGACTTGGGTCTTGACTCAGGACTTGTATGTAATGACTTGGGGCCTGACTCTGGGTTATTGGTCTTGCCTTCAGAATTAGATTGCTGCTGAAGGAGAGTTATCATGTTTATGATTGAGAAGTTACTAGTAAATATTAAATATCAAGTCAGTCTCAGGCTTGTGGAAGACACCATCCTCAGAAACCACAACCACTTTGTCTGTGCAAAAATAAAAGTTTGTTATTGAAATTATCTGTTGAGTTTACAGAACATGTTGAAGTTTGATCTCTGACATTTCAATCAAGTGCATTTAGAGTCAGACTCGTTTCAGCCTGTCTGACCTTTAAAGAGACGCACAACTTCCCGACGAGTCAGAACACGACACGCTACACCTGACATCATCCGTTTACAGAGCCTCTGGCGTTTACTTGGTCTTTACTTGTTCTTTGCGTGGTCTTTGCTTGGTCTTTACTTGGTCTTTACTTGTTCTTTACTTGTTCTTTACTTGTTCTTTGCTTGTTCTTTGCTTGGTCTTTACTTGGTCTTTACTTGGTCTTTACTTGGTCTTTGCTTGGTCTTTGCTTGGTCTTTACTTGGTCTTTGCTTGGTCTTTGCTTAGTCTTTACTTGGTCTTTACTTGTTCTTTACTTGTTCTTTACTTGTTCTTTGCTTGTTCTTTGCTTGGTCTTTACTTGGTCTTTACTTGGTCTTTACTTGGTCTTTGCTTGGTCTTTGCTTGGTCTTTACTTGGTCTTTGCTTGGTCTTTACTTGTTCTTTGCTTGGTCTTTACTTGGTCTTCGCTTGGTCTTCGCTTGGTCTTCGCTTGGTCTTCGCTTGGTCTTCGCTTGGTCTTCGCTTGGTCTTCGCTTGGTCTTCGCTTGGTCTTTGCTTGGTCTTTACTTGGTCTTTGCTTGGTCTTTGCTTGGTCTGTACTTGGTCTTTACTCTGTTATTCATGCGTCGTCTTTTCTTTCTTCAGGCTGCTCTTCACTGTTGATCAGTGTAACATCACTGCTGTGGTTTGATTGCAGAGACTTCAGTAGATTGGATTATTATTGTTGTTATTATTTGATTCTCATTGTTAGAGATTGGATAACTGGTGGTGTTGGTCTCACCTGGTCCTGCAGCAGGGACACTGTACTCCGGTATCCGTCCAGCCGTCTCAGCTCTCTGGGACACTTCCTGTCCAGCTGCTCCTGGATCTGACGCTCCAGCCTCTGATTGGCCGTCTCCAGACGCTGAACCTGCATCCACCAATCAGAGGTGAACAGTTATCAGATGAGCTGATCGATCCTCATGTTGTTCCGGTGATACAATATTTATTCAGAAACATCAAGTTTTGAAACATGATGCGAGAGTTTTAATTGTTTGAATGCTTCATTTTTCAGACATTTTTAAGTCAAAACATGATGAAACGCATCACGATTTAAAAGCTGGAAATCA
>CM051702.1:638071-670571 GCA_028022725.1 Lycodopsis pacificus
GACCTCATATTTTTATTATTTATATATATATATATATATCGCAGGATGATCCATTTATAAAGTCGGCTCGTTTTAAAGTTGGATCGTGTCTCTTGTTTATTTGTTTGTTTGTTTGTTTGCAGTAACTCTGGAGGTGTTTGATTGGGGTCGTTACCTTGGAGACGCAGATGTGACAGGAGCACCAGTCAGCTGCTTCAAACATGTGGGTTCACCACACACACACACACACACACACACACACACACACACACATACACACACCCATATACATACACACACACACACACACACACACACACACCCATACACACGCACACACACACACATACACGCACACACACATACATACACACATACACACACACATACATACGCACACACACATACACACACACATACATACACACACACATATACACACATACACACACACACATACATTGCCAGTAGAACCAGATGGAAGAGAATAGAACCAGAGGACAGTGGAACCGGATAGAGGACAGTAGAACCGGATAGAGGACAGTAGAACCGGATAGAGGACAGTAGAACCAGATAGAAGAGAATAGAACCAGATAGAGGACAGTAGAACCAGATAGAAGAGGATAGAGGACAGTAGAACCAGATAGAAGAGAATAGAACCAGATAGAAGAGAATAGAACCAGATAGAGGACAGTAGAGCCAGATAGAAGAGAATAGAACCAGATAGAGGACAGTAGAACCAGAGGACAGTAGAACCAGATAGAAGAGGATAGAGGACAGTAGAACCAGATAGAAGAGAATAGAACCAGATAGAGGAGAGTAGAACCAGATAGAGGACAGTAGAGCCAGATAGAAGAGAATAGAACCAGATAGAGGACAGTAGAACCAGAGGACAGTAGAACCAGATAGAGGACAGTAGAACCAGATAGAGGACAGTATATATATATATACATATATATATATATGTACATTGATCAATGTACATACGTATGTATGTGTATGTGAATGTGTGTGTGTATGTGTATGTGTGTGTGCGTGTGCACGTGCGTGTGTGTGCTGTTGGTTGCGGGTCAGGTGCCGATGGGGGCGTCGTGGGGAGACATCAGTGAAGGCGTTCGGGTAGAAGTCACCAACACGGACAGCGTTCTGCCCATGAAGGTCTACTGGATCGCTGGCATCATCAAACTGGCCGGTACTGTACGATGACATCATGTGTTTTCATATTGAATATAAGTCTTCAAGCTTGAATCACTTTTAAAGCGTCACAGCTGGTTTAGTTTAAACACGTGACTGAGGGTTTATTCTTTCTCTCTGTTGATTCATCTGTCGGAAACTAATAGTTTTAAAAATAGTTTTTAAATGTTTTTTTTAAATAAAAGTTGAAGTGAAGATGACTTTATCTCTGTTTCTGACGAGGATTAGCAAGATGAAGAAGAAGAAGATGATGATGAAGGTGATGAAGATGATGTGTCCATGTCTCTCTGCAGGTTTTAAGGCGTTGATGCGTTACGAGGGATTCGACAGCGACCCCACCAGAGACTTCTGGTTGAACCTTTGTGTGCCGGACATCCACCCGGTGGGCTGGTGTGCTGCTGGAGGGAAACCTCTGGTCCCCCCCCACAGTAAGTAGAGCCAGATAGAAGAGAATAGAACCAGATAGAGGACAGTAGAGCCAGATAGAAGAGAATAGAACGAGATAGAGGAGAGTAGAACCAGATAGAGGAGAGTAGAACCAGATAGAGGACAGTAGAACCAGATAGAAGAGAATATAACCAGAGGACAGTAGAACCGGATAGAGGACAGTAGAACCGGATAGAGGACAGTAGAACCGGATAGAGGACAGTAGAACCGGATAGAGGACAGTAGAGCCAGATAGAGGACAGTATAACCGGATAGAGGACAGCAGAACCAGATAGAAGAGAATAGAACTAGATAGAGGACAGTAGAGCCAGATAGAGGACAGTAGAACCAGATAGAAGAGAATAGAACCAGATAGAGGACAGTAGAGCCAGATAGAAGAGAATAGAACGAGATAGAGGAGAGTAGAACCAGATAGAGGAGAGTAGAACCAGATAGAGGACAGTAGAACCAGATAGAAGAGAATATAACCAGAGGACAGTAGAACCGGATAGAGGACAGTAGAACCGGATAGAGGACAGTAGAACCGGATAGAGGACAGTAGAGCCAGATAGAGGACAGTATAACCGGATAGAGGACAGCAGAACCAGATAGAAGAGAATAGAACTAGATAGAGGACAGTAGAGCCAGATAGAGGACAGTAGAACCAGATAGAAGAGAATAGAACCAGATAGAGGACAGTAGAGCCAGATAGAAGAGAATAGAACGAGATAGAGGAGAGTAGAACCAGATAGAGGAGAGTAGAACCAGATAGAGGACAGTAGAACCAGATAGAAGAGAATATAACCAGAGGACAGTAGAACCGGATAGAGGACAGTAGAACCGGATAGAGGACAGTAGAACCGGATAGAGGACAGTAGAACCGGATAGAGGACAGTAGAGCCAGATAGAGGACAGTATAACCGGATAGAGGACAGCAGAACCAGATAGAAGAGAATAGAACTAGATAGAGGACAGGAGAGCCAGATAGAGGACAGTAGAACCAGATAGAAGAGAATAGAACCAGATAGAGGACAGTAGAGCCAGATCGAAGAGAATAGAACCAGATAGAGGAGAGTAGAACCAGATAGAGGACAGTAGAACCAGATAGAAGAGAATAGAACCAGATAGAGGACAGTAGAACCAGATAGAAGAGAATAGAACCAGAGGACAGTAGAACCGGATAGAGGACAGTAGAACCGGATAGAGGACAGTAGAACCGGATAGAAGAGAATAGAACCAGATAGAGGACAGTAGAACCAGATGGAAGAGAATAGAACCAGAGGACAGTAGAACCGGATAGAGGACAGTAGAACCGGATAGAGGACAGTAGAACCAGATAGAAGAGAATAGAACCAGATAGAGGACAGTAGAACCAGATAGAAGAGGATAGAGGACAGTAGAACCAGATAGAAGAGAATAGAACCAGATAGAGGAGAGTAGAACCAGATAGAGGACAGTAGAGCCAGATAGAAGAGAATAGAACCAGATAGAGGACAGTAGAACCAGATAGAGGACAGTAGAACCAGATAGAAGAGAATATAACCAGATAGAGGACAGTAGAACCAGATAGAAGAGAATAGAACCAGATAGAGGACAGTAGAACCAGATAGAAGAGAATAGAACCAGATAGAGGAGAGTAGAACCAGATAGAGGACAGTAGAACCAGATAGAAGAGAATAGAACCAGAGGACAGTAGAACTGGATAGAGGACAGTAGAACCAGATAGAAGAGAATATAACCAGATAGAGGAGAGTAGAACCAGATAGAGGACAGTAGAGCCAGATAGAAGAGAATAGAACCAGATAGAGGACAGTAGAGCCAGATAGAAGAGAATAGAACCAGATAGAGGACAGTAGAACCAGATAGAAGAGAATATAACCAGATAGAGGACAGTAGAACCAGATAGAAGAGAATAGAACCAGAGGACAGTAGAACCGGATAGAGGACAGTAGAACCAGATAGAAGAGAAAAGATCCAGATAGAGGACAGTAGAACCAGATAGAAGAGAATAGAACCAGATAGAGGACAGTAGAACCAGATAGAAGAGAATAGAACCAGATAGAGGAGAGTAGAACCGGATAGAGGACAGTAGAACCGGATAGAGGACAGTAGAACCAGATAGAAGACAATAGAACCAGATAGAGGACAGTAGAACCAGATAGAAGAGAATAGAATCAGATAGAGGAGAGTAGAACCAGATAGAGGACAGTAGAACCAGATAGAAGAGAATAGAACCAGAGGACAGTAGAACTGGATAGAGGACAGTAGAACCGGATAGAAGAGAATAGAACCAGATAGAGGACAGTAGAACCAGATAGAAGAGAATAGAACCAGATAGAGGACAGTAGAACCAGATAGAAGAGAATAGAACCAGATAGAGGACAGTGGAACCAGATAGAAGAGAATAGAACCAGATAGAGGACAGTAGAACCAGATAGAAGAGGATAGAGGACAGTAGAACCAGATAGAAGAGAATAGAACCAGATAGAGGAGAGTAGAACCAGATAGAGGACAGTAGAACCAGATAGAAGAGAATAGAACCAGATAGAGGACAGTAGAACCAGATAGAAGAGAATAGAACCAGAGGACAGTAGAACCGGATAGAGGACAGTAGAACCGGATAGAGGACAGTAGAACCAGATAGAGGACAGTAGAACCAGATAGAAGAGAATAGAACCAGATAGAGGACAGTAGAACCAGATAGAAGAGAATAGAACCAGAGGACAGTAGAACCAGATAGAGGACAGTAGAGCCAGATAGAGGACAGTATAACCGGAGAGAGGACAGTAGAACCAGATAGAAGAGAATAGAACCAGATAGAGGACAGTAGAGCCAGATAGAGGACAGTAGAACCAGATAGAAGAGAATAGAACCAGATAGAGGACAGTAGAACCAGATAGAGGACAGTAGAACCAGATAGAGGACAGTAGAACCAGATAGAAGAGAATAGAACCAGATAGAGGACAGTATAACCAGATAGAAGAGAATAGAACCAGATAGAGGAGAGTAGAACCAGATAGAGGACAGTAGAACCAGATAGAAGAGAATAGAACCGGATAGAGGACAGTAGAACCGGATAGAGGACAGTAGAACCGGATAGAGGACAGTAGAACCAGATAGAAGAGAAAATAACCAGATAGAGGACAGTAGAACCAGATAGAAGAGAATAGAACCAGATAGAGGACAGTAGAACCAGATATAAGAGAATAGAACCAGATAGAGGACAGTAGAACCAGATAGAAGAGAATAGAACCAGAGGACAGTAGAACCAGATAGAAGAGAATAGAACCAGATAGAGGAGAGTAGAACCGGATAGAGGACAGTAGAACCAGATAGAAGACAATAGAACCAGATAGAAGAGAATAGAACCAGATAGAGGACAGTAGAACCAGATAGAAGAGAATAGAATCAGATAGAGGAGAGTAGAACCAGATAGAGGACAGTAGAACCAGATAGAAGAGAATAGAACCAGAGGACAGTAGAACTGGATAGAGGACAGTAGAACCGGATAGAGGACAGTAGAACCAGATAGAAGAGAAAAGAACCAGATAGAGGACAGTAGAACCAGATAGAAGAGAATAGAACCAGATAGAGGACAGTAGAACCAGATAGAAGAGAATAGAACCAGATAGAGGACAGTAGAACCAGATGGAAGAGAATAGAACCAGAGGACAGTAGAACTGGATAGAGGACAGTAGAACCGGATAGAGGACAGTAGAACCAGATAGAAGAGAAAAGAACCAGATAGAGGACAGTAGAACCAGATAGAAGAGAATAGAACCAGATAGAGGACAGTAGAACCAGATAGAAGAGAATAGAACCAGATAGAGGACAGTAGAACCAGATGGAAGAGAATAGAACCAGAGGACAGTAGAACCGGATAGAGGACAGTAGAACCAGATAGAAGAGAATAGAACCAGATAGAGGACAGTAGAACCAGATAGAAGAGGATAGAGCCAGATAGAAGAGAATAGAACCAGATAGAGGACAGTAGAACCAGATAGAAGAGAATAGAACCAGATAGAGGACAGTAGAACCAGATAGAAGAGAATAGAACCAGATAGAGGAGAGTAGAACCAGATAGAGGACAGTAGAGCCAGATAGAAGAGAATAGAACCAGATAGAGGACAGTAGAACCAGATAGAAGAGAATATAACCAGATAGAGGACAGTAGAACCAGATAGAAGAGAATAGAACCAGAGGACAGTAGAACCGGATAGAGGACAGTAGAACCAGATAGAAGAGAATATAACCAGATAGAGGACAGTAGAACCAGATAGAAGAGAATATAACCAGATAGAGGACAGTAGAACCAGATAGAAGAGAATAGAACCAGATAGAGGACAGTAGAATCATAATAAACATCTCTTCATGTGTTCCCAGCCATCCTGCACCGGTTCACTAACTGGAAGACGTTCCTCATCAAACGACTGACGGGATCCAAAACGCTGCCTCCAGACTTCCCCTCCAAGGTCAGACTCACACTGTGTGTTGCTCTGTACCTGTGAGGACCTTCACTGACTCACACTCTGTGTGTTGCTCTATACCTGTGAGGACCTTCACTGACTCACACTCTGTGTTGCTCTATACCTGTGAGGACCTTCACTGACTCACACTCTGTGTGTTGCTCTATACCTGTGAGGACCTTCACTGACTCACACTCTGTGTTGCTCTATTCCTGTGAGGACCTTCACTGACTCACTCTGTGTTGCTCTCTACCTGTGAGGACCTTCACTGACTCACACTCTGTGTTGCTCTATACCTGTGAGGACCTTCACTGACTCACACTCTGTGTGTTGCTCTATACCTGTGAGGACCTTCACTGACTCACACTCTGTGTGTTGCTCTATACCTGTGAGGACCTTCACTGACTCACACTCTGTGTGTTGCTCTATACCTGTGAGGACCTTCACTGACTCACACTCTGTGTGTTGCTCTATACCTGTGAGGACCTTCCCTCTTATCATAATCCCTCCTCTAACACACGTCCCTGAACACAACATAACAGTCATCTCTTTTAAATCACTTCTTAAAACACATTTTTACAGACTGGCTTTAATGTGACGTCGTCACTTTTTATTTAAAAAAGTATTTATTTTATTTTTATTTTTTAAATGGTATATATTTCTTGTTCTTGTTCCTGTCTTACTTTTGCTTTTTTCTGTCAAAGCACTTTGTAAACTGTGTTTTTAAAGGTGCTGTATGAATAAAATAATAATAATTATTGTTATGATAACTTGTCTCCAGGTCCAGGAGAGCATGCGGGTCCCCTTTAAGAAGCAGATGAGGGTGGAGGTGGTGGATAAAACCCACCTGTGTCGGACCCGGGTGGCTCTAGTTGAACAAGTGAGACTCACCTGGCCAGGTATTTGATATTTTAAATGTATTGTTGTTGTTGTTGTGTATTTTTGTGTATTGTGTGTGTTCTTGTCGCAGGTGATCGGCGGTCGCCTTCGTCTGGTGTACGAGGAGTGTGACGACGGCTCGGACGACTTCTGGTGCCACATGTACAGTCCGCTGATCCACAGCATCGGCTGGTCCAGATCCATCGGACACAGATCCAAACGATCCGGTGGGTTTAAAGCTCAGAGTCAGAGATCCAGATGCAGGGAGTGAGTGACCCTTGAGTGGAGAAGAATAGTTACGATAGTTACTGATGTGAAGACGTAGAACACGTAGCACTTAAGCCTGTGTGTGTGTGTGTGTGTGTGTGTGTGTGTGTGTGTGTGTGCGCGCGTGTGCGCGTGCGTGATGATGATGATGATGATGATGAAACTGTGTTTCCAGATGTGTCGAAGAAACTGAGTGTTCAGACAGACGCTCCTGGAAAGCTGTTTGCCAAGGTGAGAACGACAACATCATCACCATCACCTGTGCAGGTGAAGGAGAAGGAGGTGTGATGTGTACATGTGCAGGTGAAGGAGGTGTGTTGTGTACATGTGCAGGTGAAGGAGGTGTGTTGTGTACATGTACAGGTGAAGGAGGTGTGATGTGTGCATGTGCAGGTGAAGGAGGTGTGTTGTGTGCATGTGCAGGTGAAGGAGGTGTGATGTGTACATGTGCAGGTGAAGGAGGTGTGATGTGTACATGTGCAGGTGAAGGAGGTGTGATGTGTACATGTGCAGGTGAAGGAGGTGTGTTGTGTACATGTGCAGGTGAAGGAGGTGTGTTGTGTACATGTGCAGGTGAAGGAGGTGAAGGAGGTGTGTTGTGTACATGTGCAGGTGAAGGAGGTGTGTTGTGTACATGTGCAGGTGAAGGAGGTGTGTTGTGTGCATGTGCAGGTGAAGGAGGTGTGATGTGTGCATGTGCAGGTGAAGGAGGTGTGTTGTGTACATGTGCAGGTGAAGGAGGTGTGTTGTGTACATGTGAAGGTGAAGGAGGTGTGATGTGTACATGTGCAGGTGAAGGAGGTGTGATGTGTACATGTGCAGGTGAAGGAGGTGTGATGTGTACATGTGCAGGTGAAGGAGGTGTGTTGTGTGCATGTGCAGGTGAAGGAGGTGTGTTGTGTACATGTGCAGGTGAAGGAGGTGTGTTGTGTACATGTGCAGGTGAAGGTGAAGGAGGTGTGTTGTGTACATGTGCAGGTGAAGGAGGTGTGTTGTGTACATGTGCAGGTGAAGGAGGTGTGTTGTGTACATGTGCAGGTGAAGGAGGTGTGTTGTGTACATGTGCAGGTGAAGGAGGTGTGTTGTGTACATGTGCAGGTGAAGGAGGTGTGATGTGTACATGTACAGGTGAAGGAGGTGTGTTGTGTACATGTGCAGGTGAAGGAGGTGTGTTGTGTACATGTGCAGGTGAAGGAGGTGTGTTGTGTACATGTGCAGGTGAAGGAGGTGTGATGTGTACATGTGCAGGTGAAGGAGGTGAAGGAGGTGTGTTGTGTACATGTGCAGGTGAAGGAGGTGTGTTGTGTACATGTGCAGGTGAAGGAGGTGTGTTGTGTACATGTGCAGGTGAAGGAGGTGTGATGTGTACATGTGCAGGTGAAGGAGGTGTGTTGTGTACATGTGCAGGTGAAGGAGGTGTGTTGTGTACATGTGCAGGTGAAGGAGGTGAAGGTGTGTTGTGTACATGTGCAGGTGAAGGAGGTGTGATGTGTACATGTGCAGGTGAAGGAGGTGTGATGTGTACATGTGCAGGTGAAGGAGGTGTGATGTGTACATGGGCAGGGGAAGGAGGTGTGATGTGTACATGTGCAGGTGAAGGAGGTGTGTTGTGTACATGTGCAGGTGAAGGAGGTGAAGGAGGTGTGTTGTGTACATGTGCAGGTGAAGGAGGTGTGTTGTGTACATGTGAAGGTGAAGGAGGTGTGTTGTGTACAGGTGAAGGTGAAGGAGGTGTGTTGTGTACAGGTGAAGGTGAAGGAGGTGTGATGTGTACAGGTGCAGGTGAAGGAGGTGTGATGTGTACATGTGAAGGTGGAGGTGTGTTGTGTACAGGTGAAGGTGAAGGAGGTGTGATGTGTACATGTACAGGTGAAGGAGGTGAAGGAGGTGTGATGTGTACATGTGCAGGTGAAGGAGGTGTGATGTGTACATGTGCAGGTGAAGGAGGTGTGATGTGTACATGTACAGGTGAAGGAGGTGAAGGAGGTGTGATGTGTACATGTGCAGGTGAAGGAGGTGTGATGTGTACATGTGCAGGTGAAGGAGGTGTGTTGTGTACATGTGCAGGTGAAGGAGGTGTGATGTGTACATGTGCAGGTGAAGGAGGTGTGATGTGTACATGTACAGGTGAAGGAGGTGTGATGTGTACATGTGCAGGTGAAGGAGGTGTGATGTGTACATGTGCAGGTGAAGGAGGTGTGTTGTGTACATGTGCAGGTGAAGGAGGTGTGATGTGTACATGTGCAGGTGAAGGAGGTGTGTTGTGTACATGTGCAGGTGAAGGAGGTGTGATGTGTGCATGTGCAGGTGAAGGAGGTGTGTTGTGTACATGTGCAGGTGAAGGAGGTGTGTTGTGTACATGTGAAGGTGAAGGAGGTGTGATGTGTACATGTGCAGGTGAAGGAGGTGTGATGTGTACATGTGCAGGTGAAGGAGGTGTGTTGTGTGCATGTGCAGGTGAAGGAGGTGTGTTGTGTACATGTGCAGGTGAAGGAGGTGTGATGTGTACATGTGCAGGTGAAGGAGGTGAAGGAGGTGTGTTGTGTACATGTGCAGGTGAAGGAGGTGTGTTGTGTACATGTGCAGGTGAAGGAGGTGTGATGTGTACATGTGCAGGTGAAGGAGGTGTGATGTGTACATGTGCAGGTGAAGGAGGTGTGTTGTGTACATGTGCAGGTGAAGGAGGTGAAGGAGGTGTGTTGTGTACATGTGCAGGTGAAGGAGGTGTGATGTGTGCAGGTGAAGGAGGTGTGATGTGTACATGTGCAGGGGAAGGAGGTGTGATGTGTACATGTGCAGGTGAAGGAGGTGTGTTGTGTACATGTGCAGGTGAAGGAGGTGAAGGAGGTGTGTTGTGTACATGTGCAGGTGAAGGAGGTGTGTTGTGTACATGTGCAGGTGAAGGAGGTGTGATGTGTACATGTGAAGGTGAAGGAGGTGTGTTGTGTACAGGTGAAGGTGAAGGAGGTGTGATGTGTACATGTACAGGTGAAGGAGGTGAAGGAGGTGTGATGTGTACATGTGCAGGTGAAGGAGGTGTGATGTGTACATGTGCAGGTGAAGGAGGTGTGATGTGTACATGTACAGGTGAAGGAGGTGAAGGAGGTGTGATGTGTACATGTGCAGGTGAAGGAGGTGTGATGTGTACATGTGTAGGTGAAGGAGGTGTGTTGTGTACATGTGAAGGTGAAGGAGGTGTGTTGTGTACAGGTGAAGGTGAAGGAGGTGTGATGTGTACATGTGCAGGTGAAGGAGGTGTGATGTGTACATGTACAGGTGAAGGAGGTGAAGGAGGTGTGATGTGTACATGTGCAGGTGAAGGAGGTGTGATGTGTACATGTGAAGGTGGAGGTGTGTTGTGTACAGGTGAAGGTGAAGGAGGTGTGATGTGTACATGTACAGGTGAAGGAGGTGAAGGAGGTGAAGGAGGTGTGATGTGTACATGTGCAGGTGAAGGAGGTGTGATGTGTACATGTACAGGTGAAGGAGGTGAAGGAGGTGTGATGTGTACATGTGCAGGTGAAGGAGGTGTGATGTGTACATGTGCAGGTGAAGGAGGTGTGTTGTGTACATGTGCAGGTGAAGGAGGTGTGATGTGTACATGTGCAGGTGAAGGAGGTGTGATGTGTACATGTACAGGTGAAGGAGGTGTGATGTGTACATGTGCAGGTGAAGGAGGTGTGATGTGTACATGTGCAGGTGAAGGAGGTGTGTTGTGTACATGTGCAGGTGAAGGAGGTGTGATGTGTACATGTGCAGGTGAAGGAGGTGTGTTGTGTACATGTGCAGGTGAAGGAGGTGTGATGTGTGCATGTGCAGGTGAAGGAGGTGTGTTGTGTACATGTGCAGGTGAAGGAGGTGTGTTGTGTACATGTGAAGGTGAAGGAGGTGTGATGTGTACATGTGCAGGTGAAGGAGGTGTGATGTGTACATGTGCAGGTGAAGGAGGTGTGTTGTGTGCATGTGCAGGTGAAGGAGGTGTGTTGTGTACATGTGCAGGTGAAGGAGGTGTGATGTGTACATGTGCAGGTGAAGGAGGTGTGTTGTGTACATGTGCAGGTGAAGGAGGTGTGTTGTGTACATGTGCAGGTGAAGGAGGTGTGATGTGTACATGTGCAGGTGAAGGAGGTGTGATGTGTACATGTGCAGGTGAAGGAGGTGTGTTGTGTACATGTGCAGGTGAAGGAGGTGTGATGTGTGCAGGTGAAGGAGGTGTGATGTGTACATGTGCAGGGGAAGGAGGTGTGATGTGTACATGTGCAGGTGAAGGAGGTGAAGGAGGTGTGATGTGTACATGTGCAGGTGAAGGAGGTGTGATGTGTACATGTGCAGGTGAAGGAGGTGTGATGTGTACATGTGCAGGTGAAGGAGGTGTGATGTGTACATGTACAGGTGAAGGAGGTGAAGGAGGTGTGATGTGTACATGTGCAGGTGAAGGAGGTGTGATGTGTACATGTGCAGGTGAAGGAGGTGTGTTGTGTACATGTGCAGGTGAAGGAGGTGTGATGTGTACATGTGCAGGTGAAGGAGGTGTGATGTGTACATGTACAGGTGAAGGAGGTGTGATGTGTACATGTGCAGGTGAAGGAGGTGTGATGTGTACATGTGCAGGTGAAGGAGGTGTGTTGTGTACATGTGCAGGTGAAGGAGGTGTGATGTGTACATGTGCAGGTGAAGGAGGTGTGTTGTGTACATGTGCAGGTGAAGGAGGTGTGATGTGTGCATGTGCAGGTGAAGGAGGTGTGTTGTGTACATGTGCAGGTGAAGGAGGTGTGTTGTGTACATGTGAAGGTGAAGGAGGTGTGATGTGTACATGTGCAGGTGAAGGAGGTGTGATGTGTACATGTGCAGGTGAAGGAGGTGTGTTGTGTGCATGTGCAGGTGAAGGAGGTGTGTTGTGTACATGTGCAGGTGAAGGAGGTGTGTTGTGTACATGTGCAGGTGAAGGAGGTGTGTTGTGTACATGTGCAGGTGAAGGAGGTGTGATGTGTACATGTGCAGGTGAAGGAGGTGAAGGAGGTGTGTTGTGTACATGTGCAGGTGAAGGAGGTGTGATGTGTACATGTGCAGGTGAAGGAGGTGTGATGTGTACATGTGCAGGTGAAGGAGGTGTGTTGTGTACATGTGCAGGTGAAGGAGGTGAAGGAGGTGTGTTGTGTACATGTGCAGGTGAAGGAGGTGAAGGAGGTGTGTTGTGTACATGTGCAGGTGAAGGAGGTGTGATGTGTGCAGGTGAAGGAGGTGTGATGTGTACATGTGCAGGGGAAGGAGGTGTGATGTGTACATGTGCAGGTGAAGGAGGTGTGTTGTGTACATGTGCAGGTGAAGGAGGTGAAGGAGGTGTGTTGTGTACATGTGCAGGTGAAGGAGGTGTGTTGTGTACATGTGCAGGTGAAGGAGGTGTGATGTGTACATGTGAAGGTGAAGGAGGTGTGTTGTGTACAGGTGAAGGTGAAGGAGGTGTGATGTGTACATGTGCAGGTGAAGGAGGTGTGACGTGTACATGTGAAGGTGAAGGAGGTGTGTTGTGTACAGGTGAAGGTGAAGGAGGTGTGATGTGTACATGTACAGGTGAAGGAGGTGAAGGAGGTGAAGGAGGTGTGATGTGTACATGTGCAGGTGAAGGAGGTGTGATGTGTACATGTGCAGGTGAAGGAGGTGTGATGTGTACATGTACAGGTGAAGGAGGTGAAGGAGGTGTGATGTGTACATGTGCAGGTGAAGGAGGTGTGATGTGTACATGTGTAGGTGAAGGAGGTGTGTTGTGTACATGTGAAGGTGAAGGAGGTGTGTTGTGTACAGGTGAAGGTGAAGGAGGTGTGATGTGTACATGTGCAGGTGAAGGAGGTGTGATGTGTACATGTACAGGTGAAGGAGGTGAAGGAGGTGTGATGTGTACATGTGCAGGTGAAGGAGGTGTGATGTGTACATGTGAAGGTGGAGGTGTGTTGTGTACAGGTGAAGGTGAAGGAGGTGTGATGTGTACATGTACAGGTGAAGGAGGTGAAGGAGGTGAAGGAGGTGTGATGTGTACATGTGCAGGTGAAGGAGGTGTGATGTGTACATGTACAGGTGAAGGAGGTGAAGGAGGTGTGATGTGTACATGTGCAGGTGAAGGAGGTGTGATGTGTACATGTGCAGGTGAAGGAGGTGTGATGTGTACATGTGCAGGTGAAGGAGGTGTGTTGTGTACATGTGCAGGTGAAGGAGGTGTGATGTGTGCATGTGCAGGTGAAGGAGGTGTGTTGTGTACATGTGCAGGTGAAGGAGGTGTGTTGTGTACATGTGAAGGTGAAGGAGGTGTGATGTGTACATGTGCAGGTGAAGGAGGTGTGATGTGTACATGTGCAGGTGAAGGAGGTGAAGGAGGTGTGTTGTGTACATGTGCAGGTGAAGGAGGTGTGTTGTGTACATGTGCAGGTGAAGGAGGTGTGATGTGTACATGTGCAGGTGAAGGAGGTGTGATGTGTACATGTGCAGGTGAAGGAGGTGTGTTGTGTACATGTGCAGGTGAAGGAGGTGAAGGAGGTGTGTTGTGTACATGTGCAGGTGAAGGAGGTGTGATGTGTGCAGGTGAAGGAGGTGTGATGTGTACATGTGCAGGGGAAGGAGGTGTGATGTGTACATGTGCAGGTGAAGGAGGTGTGTTGTGTACATGTGCAGGTGAAGGAGGTGAAGGAGGTGTGTTGTGTACATGTGCAGGTGAAGGAGGTGTGTTGTGTACATGTGCAGGTGAAGGAGGTGTGATGTGTACATGTGAAGGTGAAGGAGGTGTGTTGTGTACAGGTGAAGGTGAAGGAGGTGTGATGTGTACATGTGCAGGTGAAGGAGGTGTGATGTGTACATGTGAAGGTGAAGGAGGTGTGTTGTGTACAGGTGAAGGTGAAGGAGGTGTGATGTGTACATGTACAGGTGAAGGAGGTGAAGGAGGTGAAGGAGGTGTGATGTGTACATGTGCAGGTGAAGGAGGTGTGATGTGTACATGTGCAGGTGAAGGAGGTGTGATGTGTACATGTACAGGTGAAGGAGGTGAAGGAGGTGTGATGTGTACATGTGCAGGTGAAGGAGGTGTGATGTGTACATGTACAGGTGAAGGAGGTGAAGGAGGTGTGATGTGTACATGTGCAGGTGAAGGAGGTGTGATGTGTACATGTGTAGGTGAAGGAGGTGTGTTGTGTACATGTGAAGGTGAAGGAGGTGTGTTGTGTACAGGTGAAGGTGAAGGAGGTGTGATGTGTACATGTGCAGGTGAAGGAGGTGTGATGTGTACATGTACAGGTGAAGGAGGTGTGATGTGTACATGTGCAGGTTAAGGAGGTGTGATGTGTACATGTGCAGGTGAAGGAGGTGTGTTGTGTACATGTGCAGGTGAAGGAGGTGTGATGTGTACATGTGCAGGTGAAGGAGGTGTGTTGTGTACATGTGCAGGTGAAGGAGGTGTGATGTGTACATGTGCAGGTGAAGGAGGTGTGTTGTGTACATGTGCAGGTGAAGGAGGTGTGTTGTGTACATGTGCAGGTGAAGGAGGTGAAGGAGGTGTGATGTGTACATGTGCAGGTGAAGGAGGTGTGTTGTGTACATGTGCAGGTGAAGGAGGTGAAGGAGGTGTGATGTGTACATGTGCAGGTGAAGGAGGTGTGTTGTGTACATGTGCAGGTGAAGGAGGTGTGATGTGTACATGTGCAGGTGAAGGAGGTGAAGGAGGTGTGATGTGTACATGTGCAGGTGAAGGAGGTGTGTTGTGTACATGTGCAGGTGAAGGAGGTGTGATGTGTACATGTGCAGGTGAAGGAGGTGTGATGTGTACATGTGCAGGTGAAGGAGGTGTGTTGTGTACATGTGCAGGTGAAGGAGGTGTGTTGTGTACATGTGCAGGTGAAGGAGGTGTGTTGTGTACATGTGCAGGTGAAGGAGGTGTGATGTGTACATGTGCAGGTGAAGGAGGTGTGATGTGTACATGTGCAGGTGAAGGAGGTGTGTTGTGTACATGTGCAGGTGAAGGAGGTGTGATGTGTACATGTGCAGGTGAAGGAGGTGGATCAGACCGGTTCCTGGTTCGAGGACGGGATGAAGCTGGAAGCCATCGACGCTCTGAACCTCTCGGCCGTCTGCGTGGCCACAGTGAGGAAGGTGAGGAGCAGTGTCTCACATGAATGAAGACATGAATGAAGACATGAATGAAGACATGAATGAAGACATGAATGAAGACATGAATGAAGACATGAATGAACACCTGTCTTCATCAGGTCCTGGCAGACGGGTATCTGATGATCGGTATCGACGGTTCGGAGGCGGCTGACGGTTCTGACTGGTTCTGTTATCACTCCACCTCTCCCTCCATCTTCCCCTCCGGCTTCTGTGAGATCAACAACATCGAGCTGACGCCCCCGAGAGGTATTCATGTATCCATGTATTCATGTCATTATGTTATTTATGTATTCATGTATTCATGTCGTATATGTGGTTTATTTATTACTGTTGCATGGATAGACTTGGTCATGTGGACCAGAGAGCTGCGTTTACTCTCACAACCAGCAGACTACTGAACCTTCTTTCACAACTAAACTCATGAATCACTGAGGAACGTTCTTCTCAACTAAAGGTCCATCTGGTCTTGGTGTCCAGGCTTTGGACACAAAGTTAACAACAACAATACAAATGAACCTGACTTCCTTTAGCTTTACGTGCTGAATTACGTCATCTCTAAAGCAGGAAGTGTAACTGGAGAACGAACATCATTATGAAGGTTGTGATCTTCTAGAGGACGCTGAAAACATCAATCAAAGGATCAGTCACCTGATCAAAAACATCTGACCAGTTTTTTAATAGATTTCTAGTAGTTTGATCATTCAGGACGGAGCGAGAAGAGCAGAGAGAAGTTAGCTTTGACCAGGAGACAACCTCCGGTTCTCCAAGTGAAGCCAAAGCTTCATGTGTTAACGCTGCATTCTCTCTAGTGGCCACCAGGGGGCGACTCCTCTGGTTGTATAGAAGTCTATAGAAAATGACTCTACTTCTCTCTTGATTTATTCCCTCAGTAAACATTGTAAACATGAGTTTATGTCTCAATCTCTAGTTTCAAGTCTTCTTCAATACAGCATGATGTTCATTTAGTACATGATGGTCCATTTAGAGTCACACAGACCATAAAGCAGGGGATGCTTTAGGGCGGGGCTACACGCTGATTGACAGGTCTCTACCAGAGACGTATACGGCGTCTCTAGTCGCTCCTCCTCCGTCCAGATATGGTCACTTCCTGTTCACTGGTTGATAAAAACAAGATTGCGACGGATAGAATGCTGAACTGGAGGCTCGAGAGCCGTCACCATGACGACGTCCACTTCTACACAGTCTGTGGTTTTGACTCTTCAGCAACGTGTTTGTGGATCAATCCCACACATCTGCTCTGGTGTTTGTGCTCTTCAGGTTACACCAGTCTTCCCTTCAGGTGGTTCGAGTATCTGAAGGACAGCAAGTCTGTGGCAGCTCCTGTGAAGCTCTTCAGCAAGGTGAGAGCTGAACGTGGTCTGATGGTCCTCAGGGTCTACTGCTCTAGTTCTGTTTGGACTGTTGTCTGATGGTCCTCAGGGTCTACTGCTCTAGTTCTGTTTGGACTGTTGTCTGATGGTCCTCAGGGTCTACTGCTCTAGTTCTGTTTGTTCTGTTGGTCTGAAGACTGAACTCTCTTCAATTAGTTACCATATAAAACACGAATCAAAGAGGTGAAACTCTTTCCAACAACAACACCAAACATGTAACTTAATCAATAGGATATTTTATTAATAATAATAATAATACATTAATCAGCAGAAATCAATGTGCACAATTTTATTTTAAGTCGACTATACTCAAATAGTTTGTTGCAATATATGTGTGTACATGTGTGTGTATGTGTATATATATATGTATATGTATATATATGTATATATATGTATATGTACACACAATACACACAATACATGTGTGTACATGTGTGTACACACAATACTCTATTGATCCGCGGATCAATAGAGTATTTTTTTTCCTTTTTTTTTTTACAGCGTAATCATCATAGTGTGTCATAAAGTTCTACTGCTGCTGTTCCTTTTCAAGTAACAAGTCCCCGAATATCAGTGCAGAGCGTCAGTGAACACATATACAGCAGGAGTGTGTTCAGTGAACGGAGCAGCTCAGAAGCATTTAACGGTGACGTCATGGCGAGCGGAGGAACGTCAGAAGCCGCGGCGTCATTTAAGTCGCAAGTTTGGGACATTTTGTCTTCCGTGTAACGTATAATGACGGATGAGGGCGGTGGACAAAGCGTTACGGTATGTAGGCGTTATTTAAAGAGAGACACGACAACGGCAAAGCATCGGCATGTCCACACATGAAGAGACACCATCCCGTCTGTCAGCGACGGGGACACTCCGGTGTAGAAAACAAAGGATTTCTAAATCTGGTTAAAATGCTTGAGCCACGCTACGAAGTCCACTCACACACCCACTTCAGTGTGAAGCTGTTCCAGACCTCTACGAGAAGGAAAAGACCAGAGACCGCTTTCACCACGGAGGAGTGATTCTTAGTCCGGCGTAGACACTGTAGACACGCCCCCTCTGTGAGTCACACACACACACACCTGGTTCAGGTGCTGTAGACACGCCCCCTCTGTGAGCGTCACACACACACACACACACACACACACCTGGTTCAGGTGCTGTAGACACGCCCCCTCTGTGAGAGTCACACACACACCTGGTTCAGGTGCTGTAGACACGCCCCCTCTGTGAGCGTCACACACACACACACACACACACACACCTGGTTCAGGTGCTGTAGACACGCCCCCTCTGTGAGCGTCACACACACACACACACCTGGTTCAGGTGCTGTAGACACGCCCCCTCTGTGAGCGTCACACACACACACACACCTGGTTCAGGTGCTGTAGACACGCCCCCTCTGTGAGCGTCTCACACACACACACCTGGTTCAGGTGCTGACAGAAGCATCAGAGTGAAGCTCGACAGGCCCGATAATATTCCAGTCACCACAGAAAGGTCGAGCCTCTCCCCAGACGATGGAGATATTCTCATCTTTGTGAAAGTAATGTCACAGTAATGTAACATTATTGTGTATTTGAATGACATCACCTGACAGGAAGTAAACACAGACCCAAGCTGTTGCCGAGCAGTTCAGTTCAGTGTAAACAGTGGAAGCTAGCTCACTGGCTGTTTCTTTCTTTCAGTATTGATCAAAGGACGAGGATATCAGAATTGAGTATTCTTGAATGTTTTATTTTTATTTATTTATTTCATTTTGTTTCAAATTGGACATCTTCAATATTTGTGTTTTCATGTAAGACTATAGGCCAAAGTTCTTTGCTTTAAGTGTTCTTGAAGTTCTTTAATTAATAAATGGAAAGCAAAGTTATATTTGGCTCCTCCCCTTTTCTTTGTTGATCCGAACCGTGACTCCTGAACCGTGATCCGAACCGAACCGTGAGGTTTGTGATCCGTGACACCCCTAGTATATATATATATATATGTATGTATGTATGTATGTATGTATGTATATGTGTATATATATATATATGTGTATATATATATATATATATATATATGTGTATATATATATATATATGTGTGTATATATGTGTATATATATATATATATATATATATATATATATATATATATATATACATACACGTGTATTATACACATTTAGTTTGCTCAGCTGACATCAAAAGCTGCTGTTTTGGGTTAACAATGAACTTTCACGCTCATTTTAATTTAAAGAAATTGTTCATCAGAATAATTATTTTTGCATTTTTGTATAAATCCAAAGCGTACGACGTCTCTACTGTGTTGTTGTTTAAGCCTGAATCCGTCTCGTCTCCTCCGGCAGGACGTCCCTAATCACGGCTTCCGTCCCGGCATGAAGCTGGAGGCCGTGGACCTCATGGAGCCCCGGCTGGTCTGCGTCGCCACAGTGACCCGCATTGTCCACCGGCTGCTGAGGATCCACTTCGACGGCTGGGAGGACGAGTACGACCAGTGGGTGGACTGTGAGTCACCTGACCTGTACCCAGTCGGCTGGTGTCAGCTGACCGGCTACCAGCTGCAGCCTCCTGCTGTCACTGCAGGTAACACACACACACCTCACACATCAGGAGACACACCTAATGATGTAATGTAGTGAAGTGAAAGTACAACGTTTTGTACCGAGAACTTAAGTAACTGTATTTCGTTACTTTCCACCACTGCGATCTGACATGTAATATAATAATATAATAACTTTGAATGAGTTTGGCTTTCTTTAGCTGTATTAGCTATATACCACATGACTGACCAATCACCGAGCCCCTGTCAGTTCTACCTAGTAACAAGCCAAAGTAAGATTCTGACAGGGAGCTTCAATCCAGATGAATAAATAAAGTGTGTTTGTGTTTCAGGCTCCAGAGATCTACAGTCAGCCTCCAAACAGAGGAGGAAGTGTCAGCAGTACAAAGGACAGAAGAAGAGTGCGTCTGTAAAACATTTAAATGAAATGTTTTACATCCATCAGGAAGCTGTAAACTGACACAGGATGTAAAACACTGACACCAAACTGTGTTCAGAGTGTGACAGAATATTTTGATGTATTTCACATTCATAAATACTTGATAAAAACAAAAAGTGAATTAAATATGTACAAAAAGAAAATCATAGGTGTAGAAATGAGCATAAAGACTAAAATAGACGTTAATGTATTGGGCTGAAACGGAAACAAACAAGAATAAGATATAAAATAAGTTTTATATATTTTTGTTCGACAATATTGCAAATGATTATATGAATATCGCCCAGATGAGTTGTTGTTCCTCTCTTCAGAAGATAATTCATAAAAATGTGAATTTATGGGAGAATAAGAATAAATAAATAGTTTTTATAGATATTGTTGGTGTACTCGAAAGAGACAAATATGAAAATATTACTAATATAATTATTTCTGGAGGATACTTGATACTGTTTTTCTGACTTTAAGTCTTCGTCTCTCAGAGAGGAAGTTGTCCGTCGCTAAGCGTCCCGTCAGCCTCTCTGGCGCCGTGGTAACGGGCGTCCCCAGGAGCCAATCAGGAGACGAGAATGAGACGTCGCTCAATTACCCATCACCCCCTACTCTTGGCTCAGCAGCCCAGCCCCCCTCAGCCGACCCAGAGAGCAGCCCGAACACTGAAGGGGGGGCAGGTACACACACACACACACACACACAGTCCATTCTATAATACAATAACATTATTAACATTATGACTACTACATGAACATATTAACATTATTAACATTATGACTACTACATGAACATATTAACATTATTAATATTATGACTACTACATGAACATATTAACATGATGACTACTACATGAACATATTAACATTATGACTACTACATGAACATATTAACAATATTAACATTATGACTACTACATGAACATATTAATATTATGACTACTCCATGAACATGTTAACATTATGACTACTATATGAACATATTAACACTATGACTACTACATGAACATATTAACATTAATATTATGACTACTACATGAACATGTTAACATTATTAACATTATGACTACTACATGAACATATTAACATTATTAACATTATGACTACTACATGAACATATTAACATTATTAATATTATGACTACTACATGAACATATTAACATGATGACTACTACATGAACATATTAACATTATTAATATTATGACTACTACATGAACATATTAACATGACTACTACATGAACATATTAACATTATTAATATTATGACTACTACATGAACATATTAAAATGATTACTACATGAACATGTTAACATTATTAATATTATGGCTACTACATGAACATATTAATATTATGACTACTCCATGAACATGTTAACATTATGACTACTATATGAACATATTAACACTGACTACTACATGAACATATTAACATTAATATTATGACTACTACATGAACATGTTAACATTATTAACATTATGACTACTACATGAACATATTAACATTATTAAAATTATGACTACTACATGAACATATTAACATTATTAATATTATGACTACTACATGAACATATTAACATTATTAATATTATGACTACTACATGAACATATTAACATGATGACTACTACATGAACATATTAACATTATTAAAATTATGACTACTACATGAACATATTAACATTATTAAAATGATGACTAGTACATGAACATATTAATATTATGACTACTCCATGAACATGTTAACATTATGACTACTATATGAACATATTAACACTATGACTACTACATGAACATATTAACATTAATATTATGACTACTACATGAACATGTTAACATTAACATTATGACTACTACATGAACATATTAACATTATTAACATTATGACTACTACATGAACATATTAACATAATTAAAATGATGACTACTACATGAACATATTAACATTATTAATATTATGACTACTACATGAACATATTAACATGATGACTACTACATGAACATATTAACATTATTAAAATTATGACTACTACATGAACATATTAACATTATGACTACTACATGAACATATTAACATTATTAACATTATGACTACTACATGAACATATTAACATTATTAAAATGATGACTACTACATGAACATATTAACATTATGACTACTACATGAACATATTAACATTATGACTACTACATGAACATATTCAAATTATGACTACTATATGAACATATTAACATTAACATTATGACTACTACATCAACATATTAACATTAACATGACTACTACATGAACATATTAACATTAAAATTATGACTTCTACATGAACATATTAACATTATTAACATTATTGCTAATACTTTAACATTATTAACCATCAAAATACTTTCACACAAATCTTCTGTAATTCTGTCATACAATAATTGTATTATGTTAATTATTGAATTGAGTAATTTATTAATGGTGTCTTGTATAAACTTTTGGAAAGTTTAATTTAAAATCATATTTCTTCATGTAAACGTCTTAAGTGAAGTAAAGGTACCTCAGATGTCTTTTGTTTCTGCAGCTTCACAGATTAAAGCAGAGAACATGGAAGGAGCTGAGTTTTCTTCTCAAACAGAAACTAACGGATCTTCTGGAGCGTTCTTCACCCACCAGCACCAGTAGGCTTCATCCATCCTTCTCCTTCATCTCTCTCTCTACAATTCATCAATACAAACTCATCTACTGTGGCTACATCACTTTGTCTCTTGGTGTCCAGTCAGACCAGAACGTGGCTCAGCATAGTTCAACCACGTCTACATTGTGTTGAAGGTTTTGCGACGTATTCGGGTTTATAGCGTCTATTTAGGACAAAGTCACTGAGGTCCTCTGCATTCTCCCATTTAAAAAGCTGGATATTTGAAAAGCTAATTATATCGTTTATTTTAGGATCATTATAGTTAAATAAGAAAAAATACGTAACGCACAACAAATGGTCTATTCAACTGATTATTTATGAGCTGTAATTTATTTTTGAATTGGTTGATTTTCAGCATAAATGCTGGTCTGACAGGGACCTTCTTCGTTTCCTAAAGTCACACACAATCTCCATTTTTTGGGGGCTTCCCAACAACAAAAATTCCCTTTTGCAGTCTTCATTTTGTAGCCTCATGGGAGGCGGGGGGGGGGGGGGGGGGCGGTAATGGTCCTGTTGCTGTCGGAAATATGACGACACTCTCTCAGACTCTTCTAACTGAGCAACAAGAACCAGAATACAGAAACATTTATGGATAAAGAAGGAGCTGAAGCAGGTCCGGGATAGTAGCGTTACTCATCTTTGGTTCCTCTGAGAAGAAAAAGCAATCAACGAAGGGACGACGTGACAAGAATATCTTTGTAGGATGAGTTTTTCCAACGCCAACATCTTTGTTGTTGTTTCATGTTTGTGTGGTGTGTTTGAGGGTCAGAACTCTTGCGTATGTAATAATTATAACAATAATACTGAATGCTGTGTAATGTCATGTTGAGATTAGCAGACATTAAAAAACCCTTTTGTGTGTGTTTGTGAGATAAAGTGTGTGTGTGAGTGTGTGTGTGATGTGGATTCTGGACTGGCGAGTTGTCTCAAGAACGTCTGCGTCGTGACAGCGTCATGTTCAGCAGTAATATGTATATTATTACTGTGTTTAAAAGTTTAAAACCAGCCAAAAGTGAATGAAGTTTGGTTGGAGGTGTTTTTATCTAAATTCTTCTCCACTTAAACGTCCTTTTTGCCAGAACAAAAACACATATTTTGCTCAAAGAATCAGTTAAATCATATCTCCAGGGCTTTGTCACAGTAACGGCAATAAATAAATGTCCAAACGATTGCAATAAGAGATTAAAGCTGAGAATCATTTAAAATGTTCAGTAATGGTGCCGATTCCATACCTGAGTTTAATAACTCAGGTATGGAATTTGATATAATTTTTCTGCTTTTACCAAAAAGGAACTTTTCAAATGTGAGAGTTTATGTTGTCTTTACATAAACTGAGATATAAGTGATAATATTGATATTAAAGTCCGGTATTATCTGTTAAAGCATTCGTAAACAGTATTTGATGCCATATTTATGTATTTAGTTCACCACGGTGACGACATTTTCCCACCAGTCAATAAACTCGTGACAGCACCGCTTCATCGATTATTGTACAAGAAAAGATATTCATCCATGATCCCAAAATATTTTCAAATTGGCAATTTTGCTGTTTTCACTTTGACAACTCCTTCGCCATCGTCTTGTTTAGACTCATTTTATAATTGAGTATTTATGCCACACTTTGTATTTGACAAATTACAAACAGGCCCTGATACGCAAAAATGAACTGAATGTGTTTTATTTCTATAGAAACAAAATGACAGTGTTAATGTGTTCAGATATTTCTTGCAGCTCGTCTCGTGTTGAAAGTGAGCTAACGTTAGCTTAACACAAACCATGAACTGTAAGCTAGCTAACAGTGAACTATTAGTGCAGTTTAAACTTATGAAAACAACTTCACCCTCAGTGAAAACAACTACAAACGCTCTCTCTCTGATCAGGGCTCTAACTGTGAATTATGTTTCTGTTGTGGTCGCAGTTTATACTCCAACAGAGGATTTTATTCAATAAAACTGGATGTTAGCAACACCGCTAACATGCTACGTTACCTTCCTCTTCGAAACACTGGCGAGACCAGGAGACAACCTCCGGTTCTTAAGTGAAGTCAGAGCTTCACATGTTAAAGCTGCATTCTCTCCATTGTCCACCAGGGGGCGGCTCCTCTGGTTGTATAGAAGTCTATGAGAAAATTACTCTACTTCTCTCTTGATGTAAACATTGTAAACATGAGTTCATGGTCTCAATCTCTAGTTTCAAGTCTTCTTCAATACAGCATGATGTTCATTTAGTACATGATGGTCCATTTGGAGTCACACAGACCATAAAGCAGGGGATGCTTTAGGGCGGGGCTACACGCTGATTGACGCCGTCTCTACGGGCCTTTCTCAACGTGCATACTTCTCTGTACTTGTAAACTCGTGGACTTGTGAAACGTCATCAGTCTGAGCCCAAGTACTGTTCCAGTTCAAAGTTCACATCGAGCCAAGCACGGTCCTAATGCCCGGATGTGGCTCCGCCCATTTTACCGGGGATGCATCCAATTGTCTGTACTGCGTTCTCTGGACTTTTGGAGTATGGACTTGGAAGTCCACAAGTCCGTACTTGTGAACTTGGGTATTGAGAAAGGCCCTACGTCACTCCTCCTCAGTCCATATATGATCACTTCCTGTTCACTGGTTGTGAAAAAAAACAAGATGGCGACAGCGAAACCGCCGAACTCGATGCTTTAAAACGTCCACAATCCAATGAGAGACGTCACCATGACTACGTCCACCTCTTATAAACAGTCTAAACTTCTTCTGCTCGGTATCAACAGAAAATATCGCTTCAGTATCAGAAACTCTGGAATAGAAACATTTACGGCACTAAACTCGACATTTGATACCCAGATTAGAAGTAAATCTCTACTGAATCTTTAATCCGTATATCCTTTTATTTGCTGCAGTGTGACGTCAGAGAGTCCGACAGTCAGCGCTCATTTAAAAACTGTTAAATAATCAAGCTTCCATATTGTGTTTTCTTACGTTATGGTTGTATTCGATCTGTAAATGTAGACTTTGCAGTACTTCACAGGAAACCTTTAACACCTGCAAGACGGAGCCAAAAAAAAACAGCAAAAAAAATGTTCCGCTAAGCTAAAGCTAGCTAGCTTAGCTAAAGCTAGTTAGCTTAGCCTCGCCAGTTTTTATTTATTTATGTTGGATAAAAGAGTTTGAGTCGCACATTAATGAGATTAATGGAAACCTGCCGACTATAAATGTTTACTGAGCTCATGTCGAAACATACAAATGTTTTTTTAAGAAAGTATCTATATATAGATATACATCGATGTACTGAAAGTGTATGACAAAAGAAATGTACTTTATGTACTGATGGTAACTTTCATGAAGTTTTTAAAAAAATACATTGTGCAATTTCTGGCAGCATGATTGTGAAGCCAATACTTCATTTAGACGCCTCACTTAACATTTTTTATGCAATAAAATGTTATGAGAAAATATGATGAATTTAAGCTATTTTTAATAAGGGGGAAATTTGTCTCTGCATTTGACCCATCCCTGTATATAGGGAGCAGTGGGCTGCCCGTGACAGGCGCCCGGGGAGCCGGGGGTTCAGTGTCTTGCTCAGGGACACGTGACACATCCCAGTCAAGGATCGATCCGTCGACCTTGCGGTTACCAGACAACCCTCTTAACCCAGTGAGCCACGTTTTACTTAGTGTTATTTATTGTACGTTTTATTTCAGTCAGGCTTCCGACAGCACCACAGCACTGAAACTGCTCTTGTTAAGGTTTTCCACTTAAACATAGACAATGGCAGAAGTTCAGTCTTAGTGTTACTGGATCTCAGTGCTGCATTCGACACGGTCGACCATGCCATACTCCTAGAAAGACTAAACATCTGGGTGGGACTCTCTGCACAGCATTTAACTGGTTTGAATCCTACTTGAAGGACCGAGAATACTTTGTGTCTGTAGCTGATTACACATCAGAGCTGACTAAAATGACATGTGGTGTTCCCCAAGGTTCAACACTGGGGCCTCTTCTGTTCAACATCTACATGCTTCCACTAGCTCAGATTATGGAAAACAACAAAGTGTGTTATCATAATTATGCAGACGACACACAAATCTACATAACTATGTCACCAGGGGACTATAATCCCATACAAGGGCTGGGTAACTGCATTGAACAAATCAACAACTGGATGTGCCAGAATGTTCTTCAATTAAACAAAGATAAAACAGAAGCAATTGTTTTTGGTACCAAGGACGAACAATTGAAAATCACCGCTCAGCTTCAATCACTGATGTTAAAACCCACAAACAAGCCAGAAATCTAGGTGTAGTTATGGATTCAGACCTCAACCTGAACAGCCTCATCAAGACAATTACAAAATCAGCCTCCTGTCACCTGAAGAATATATCAAGGATTAGAGGACTTATGTCTCAACAGGTAAAACGTGTCCACGCATTCATCTTCAGCAGACTGGACTACTGTAACGGTGTGTTTACAGGTCTCTGTAAAAAGTCCGTCAGAAAGCTGCAGCTGATCCACCCTCCTGGTCTTGGTGACCAGGAGGGTGGATCACATCACCCCAGTTCTAATGTCTTTGCACTGGCTTCCTGTCCAACAAAGACTTGACTTTAAAATCCTGCTGTTGGTTTACAAAGCACTGAATGGTTTCGGGCCAAAATACATCTCTGATCTGCTGCTACCTTATGAACCATCCCGACCCCTCAGGTCGTCTGGGACCGGTCTACTTTCTGTTCCCAGAGTCAGAACTAAACATGGAGAAGCAGCGTTCAGTTGTTCTGCTCCACATATCTGGAACAAAGTCCCAGAAAGCTGCAGGTCTGCTGAGACCCTCAGTTCATTTAAATCAAGACTGAAGACTTTTCTGTTTGCTGCCTTTAATTCAACCAGATTCAAGGATATTAATACATTTCTACATTTTACTGCTGTATTCTAGTTCTTAAACTGCACTGCAACTTTTATTCTATTTTTAGCTTTTTATTGTTTCAATGAATGTTCTTAATTGTTTTTAAATCTCCTTTTCTTTTGCCTTATGTTTTGATGGTTTTATGTGAAGCACTTTGAATTACCTTGTTGAAATGTGCTGTACAAATAAACTTCCCAATGAATTTCTTTGACATACTATCCCACAACTTTTGACGACATACTATACGATGACTTTTTATGACATAATATACAGTGAATATCATCACATTCTGTTTTTCTGACATAGTAACGGCTTTTTCTTCGTAGAGTCTCACAGAGCCGGCCTGTAGACCTTTTAGTTCTGGTGTTTTAGCTTTGAATAGACACAAACAGTGACAGCTGTTGTTGACATGAGACTTTATTGATAAGTGCTACATGTTCTGAATTGATTCATGAAGGTCAAGTCGGGATCAACTGCAGCAGAACGGATGGGGTCAGTGGGTTGGGGGTCCAGTTGAGTGTGGTTTACTGATTGATGATTGGCCAGTTTACTCATACAGGAAAGTCTGGGTGCAGGCTGTGTAGGTGACGAACTCCTCGGCCTTGAACCACAGGCCGATCTCACGCTTGGCGTTCTCCAGGGTGTCGCTGCCGTGGATGATGTTCCTGAGGAAACGGAGGAGGCGGGTCAGCGGGATGCAGAATGTGAAATGTCCGTTCTAAGTCTTTACATTTCTGAAGCTCACATGAAACACACTACTCGGCTACTGTTTCAAACTGCTCTTCCCTAAAAGCACAGGACATTCCTGACAGGTAACAATGACAAATTGTAGAAAGCTATTGGTTTCATAGTATAGTATGTCAAAAAATGTCATAGTTTATTATGTTGAGTATACTGTTGAAAAATGTCATAAAATAGCATCACAGTTTTTTATAACACTTTATAGTATGGTGTGTCACAAAATGTCCTGAAAAAGCAAAAGTATAATGTCGTAAATGGTCATAACAAGTCATATTATATTGATGCTTCGTGCTTTTACTCACCTGCCGATGTTGATGCACAGGTCTCCACGGATGCTGCCAGGCTTGGAGTCAGCAGGGTTGGTCTCACCCAGCATCATCCTGGCCAGCTTCACAATGCCCTGACCCTCCCACACCTGTAAACACACCAACATACCTGTCACCTGTGTGTCGGAGAGCATCTCACGTTTATCAATAAAAAACATTTAAAATGTTGTAAAATCCTCTTCTCTTTCTCTCTGAGAGTGTGATGTTCAGATGGATACCACTCTTGTGTCTGTGGTTAGCCTAGCTTAGCATTAATGTACAATATTTCCTGTTCTATTATCAGCAAACATGTCTTCTTTTATTCATCACTACGCCGATGACACACAACTCTAGATCTCAAACTGAGATTTTTGGGATCAAGAACAAGCCAGAAGAGGGAACCTCATCTCGGTTTTGCTGTTGTTAAAATTAGCTACAGTATTAATTATCATTTATTTAATATTCATTTTCTTTATAAATATCTTTAATTTCTTTTTTTGCTTGGTTTTCACCGCTTTTGAAGAACGTTGTATTGAATATTTTTGTGTGAAATATGATATATAAATGAATAATCTTTTTATGTCAAAAGTATTAAAGAAAATACAATATTTAACATGAAGTACCTTTTCTGTTCAATTGATCTCTCACCTAAATCTAACACGTATTGTAAAAGAAGCTCTGCAGGGCAAACTCAATTTGACAATTAAAGACAATTGAAATAATTATAATAATTATAATAATTATAATTAAATGGCATTCATTTTTGCATTGTTTTAAGAACCCCTGACACTATGCAGCCCCAAAGTGATTAACAAGCAATTACATAAATGATGTTAAATATATAAATCAAATCATTTATCAAATAACTCAAATGAGAATTTTTATTTATATCTAATTTATTACAAAATGCCCTTTTTTAGAAGTTTGGGAAAATATGAAAAAAATATGATTTACTGTTGCTTATTTGTGTTTTTACTTTGTTGTCTGGGCTGTTTGGATCTTTCTCTCTCTCTCTCTATATATATATATATACATATATATATATACGTGTGTGTGTATATATTTATATATGTATATATATATATGTATATATATATATACATATATACACATATATAGAAGTTGAGGTCATGACCTCTTCGTGTGACTTCAGCTCCATGAAAAGACAAACAGAAAACAAAGAGGGTGAAGAGAGAGATAAAGAGAGCGAGAGATAAAGAGAGACACATATTTGGAGTGCCGGACGTGTACAAGATAACTGTATATTTATAGTGTACATACTTGTGTGTGTGTGTGTGTGTGTGTGTGGATGTGTGTGTGTGTGTGTGTGTTACCATGGCGAAGACGGGTCCGGAGGACATGTACTTGCAGAGTCCACCATAGAAGGGCATGTCCTTCAGGTCCAGGTAGTGCTGCTTCATGTGGTCCTCAGAGGACTGAAAACACACAAAGTACAATTTAGTAGTACAAATACAAATATCTGCAAAGTATAAAAGTAGATTTACAGTTGAAGGTACATTAACTTTACGTGAGTATTTCCATCTTCTGCTACTTTATACTTAATATTGTACTTTGTACTGAACTATATTTATCTTTCATCATTACTTTTCAGATTAAGGTTTAAAATAATTAATAGAAAATAGAAATAATAAAAAACACAATAAGGCTCATGAAATAGAATACATTGTAAAGATTAAAGCAGTGTTTGTCCTCAGTAACTTTACTTTTAGTATGTATGAGCAGTATATTTACTATGTACTTATATGTACTTTATAAATACTTAAATGCAGCAAATGAGCAAATATAAGCACCATTTTAAGTGTGTTAATATATTATCACTTGAAAAGAAAGATCCATTTACTAAATTAAACTTCATACCTAAACTCATATTCTCACATGCAACCGACTAAGAATTACTGGGTTGTAAACTGACAGTTTTATTTGTTTATTACTTTTTGGTTAAAGAATCAAAACAAACATTTTGTATTTTTCTGCCGACACAATATTTATTTCTGACCAAAAGGCACAATTTTCCTCCAGAAAACTACAGAAATGTTGTGAGATCATCTCCAACATTGAATCAAAAATAAACCATTTTAGTTCAACAAGCTGCCTGTAATTATGTAAATATAATGTTATTATATCTGTAACTTGTTCACATGATTAAACACAGATTGTACTTCATAATTATTTCGTAAACTTTACGTTTATCTAAACTCTGATCCTCCTGAACCTCAGTTTGAGTTCATCCTCAGGTATGTAGACAATAATCCACATGGGATTAACACACACACACACACACGCACACACACACACACACAACAGCTGTGAATAACTACACTGAGTGTGTGACAGCGATACGAGTGTGAGTCCTTCAGAATTGCTGCAACATTCATCAACTCAACAGCTGTCATCTAAACTCTGTGTGTGTGTCTTCCTGTACTTCTATCTTTGTGGGGACCTGTTCTCGGACATGGAAAGTGAGGACTGATTCTCATGTCTTCGTGAGGCTGTTTGAGAATTTAAGTTGTCAAAATGAACTTTATCTGTAAGAAAATACACCACAAAGTAGAGCAGTGATCTCTGGCACAGCTTCACCTTCTTTTCCAAATGCATGGAAAAACTTCAGCAACACTTATCGTAGAATCATCCATATTAGAGTAAATAAAAAGTTGTTCTTTCTACTTGTATATAAATATAAAAGTAATTATTTATTGTACAAAATACCCTAAAATAGAGAATAAATATATACCTGGCCAGGTGCGAATGCTAAACTAATCCCTTTCCTATTTTACCTATATTTTAACCTTTGTATAATTTTTTATTAATCTAATGTACATGATATGAAAACAAGTTATTGTTAAATGTCATGACAATCTTGTATCACATAATAATAATAATAATATAATAATCTATGCCTAAGATATTTAGCTCATATATATAATACTAAAATAACATCTGCCCTCAGACACTTTAAGAAGTTGTGTGAATTTTAGAGTTGTTTTGAAAAATGTAATAAAATCATTCTAAAACTGAAAAACACATGTTGAAAAAAGGTTGAACCATTATCTAATAATAATAAATAGTATGAAATGGTGCCAACTCATTTACATTAAAACCAGTTGAAACATTTTGAACCTTTTTCTATTTAATAACTGACATGTTTATTAGAGTGTTTATACCTCAACATGTAATACATGTTTATGTACAAATAAACAAGTATTTATACATTCGATATTTGACATCTGAGACATTTGAGTTACTTTTTTTAGTTTCACGGTCTTTGTGTGAAGGACTTTTTTGTTTCTCTTCATACGTCACTGAAAAAGATTGTTCTGATTTTAATTTCGGTACCTGCATGAATTTTGCGGCCACCAGCTTGAAGCCTCTGTGCTCGAATCGCTTCATGACCTCACCGCAGAGTCCTCTCTGGACGCCATCAGGCTTCACGGCGATGAATGTACGCTCCATGTCAACGAAGAAGAGGCTGAAACAACACGACACCAACGAAGAAGAGAGACAAAACGTTGAAAACAAGGAAACCGCTGAGCTCACATAACAAATCGTGTTTTATGAATGAGCAAACTGAGAGGGAACTCTTTTTATTTAAGACATTTTAAATAAGAAATATTATGCACAGAATAAACACGTCTCTGCAGACTTCATGTAATTAGAAAATAATCTCTTTTTCAACCAAAAAGTATTGAAACAAATGAACTAAACTAGATATTAAAAGTCTCTTAAAGTTCCTGTTTGTGTCTCAACATCATCGAAAGAATCACGAATATTCTGCTAATTTAACCCATCATGTTCATATCATTTTAATTCTCTGAAATGTTATATTTTATATTATAGTTTAATACAGAAAAACATTAACACTGATACAGAAGTTGTTTATTTTAATATGTATTTTCTCCCTTTAAACATAATGAGTTTGAAACAGTTTGGATGTTCTTAGTTGTATTGACATCTTATTATAATCTCTATTTATCGGTACTACATGAGTTACCTGCTCCAGGATCAGGTCGAAGTGAATCCACATGGTCCCTCAACACACACGCGTCTAAATATCTCCTCTCTGTTTGATCCATGTCCGTCATGTGTTTCTGGATGAAGATCATATTCAATTTCTCCTCGTTAGAGAAACGTGTGCCGAATGTGAA
>CM051702.1:675571-678071 GCA_028022725.1 Lycodopsis pacificus
ATCCCCTGCTTTATGGTCTGTGTGACTCTAAATGGACCATCATGTACTAAATGAACATCATGCTGTATTGAAGAAGACTTGAAACTAGAGATTGAGACATAAACTCATGTTTACAATGTTTACTGAGGGAATAAATCAAGAGAGAAGTAGAGTCATTTTCCATAGACTTCTATACAACCAGAGGTGTCGCCCCCTGGTGGACACTAGAGAGAATGCAGCTTTAACACATGAAGCTTTGACTTCACAGAAGTTAGCCCGCTACAACGGTCGCAATGGCAACGGTACGCATAAAAATGGCCGCCGCTCTGACCGATTTACGTTTATTATTCTACTTCGCTCCACTTCTATAACGTTAGCAGCTGTAATGGGTTATGTAAGTTAAGGTCTCATCCTGCACCTGTAATACGATAAGTGACGTTAGCCGAAGCTAACACACTTCAACTGTCTTTAGTCTGAAGCGCCAACCTTCACCCCTCCCCCGTCTTTGAGCCTAAATATAAACCTTCTCCTAATCAGGGATGGAAAGCTGTCGTCCCAAGAGGGGCTCTGGTCCAGTCTACAATCCTCGGGGGGGGGGGGGGGGAAATCGCACACACTTCTTCCCATTTTCCATTGCACTACATTTGGACCCTGAACGCAGCTGTGAGCCGTCTCCTGTTACTGATTCTTTGTCCTGCTTTCAATGTGGAAGAGTTTGCATCTTAAAATCGAGCAGAAGGCTCCGTTCATTCTGTAGAAACTATGAAAACACAGGCGGTGTTTGTTGTCCAGAGGTTTTTATTTCAGTGTCTGTCGTGTGACAGCAGAGTCTGGAGGAGACGAGACGTCAAACCATTTTAGAACTTTAACAAATACTTTAACAGAGTTAGATTCACTGAAATCAAAAGTTCACAAAAAGTATAAAATAACCTGTTTCTGCTTTGAGCTTCTTAAGATCTCCCTTTTACTTTACAACCCAACATAAAAAGTCACTTTAAATTAAACTATAAAACAGCAAAAGTAGAACCACAAAGCGAAACGTGTTCCAGCAGGTTCGTAAAAAGAACGAAACATAACGGCACCATGAAGTGCACCACTATGATAAGGTAGTGATCGTAGTAGTCTTATTAGAAAAACAACAAGAAAAGATGATGGTATCCAAGTCATACAGCAGGAAATATAAATCATATTTAGTCATTTTGTGAGAAGAAATATGCAGGCTGGAATTGTACTGAAAGGTTAGTTAATCTACTAGAACAGGATTATGAGAAAAGTTGTGATTTTACAAGAAAAATGTAAATATTTCAAGAATAGAGTTGAAATTTTGTAAGAAAAAGTTATGTGAACAAAATGTTTTTTAGACTTCTGACTCTTAATTCTGTCTTTTTTTAAAATACAACTTCGGTGAAATTCTGACTTCATTCCAAAATATGACTTTTGCTAAATTATATTTCAGTCACAATTAAAGTAAACTACATATTTTTCTTGTAAATTAAAACTTTACTTATTAATAATATTAACATTGCAAATTTATTTAAAGAAATTAAAACTGAATCTTGACTTGTTTCTTCTAAAATTAGGACTCCTCCCACGATTATGACTTTATAAATGTGTATATATATATATATACACATTTATACATATATTATCAGTTCTTAGTAAAAAAAACATGAATATTAATAAATAATTAATGTAACAAAAATACAACTTTTGCCTATAGATACTCTGGAGATATCAGATGTTATTTTAACACTATTTGTTACATCACAGCAGTCGGAACTACTTTTTTCATGAATATTCGGTAATACGACACAATCCCTCCAGGCCCCGCCTCCCCCAGACCTCTGCTCCAATCACATGGTCTGTCTGAAGGTCACAGAATTCAGAACTTGTATTGATGTAAACAACCACTTCTGTACAAAAACAAACAAATCAACAAATCAACAACCCCAAGCTTCAGATAGAAAACAACAGAACAACCAAACTGAAGAGATTTAACTGTACATGTCATAAGTCATAAATTCATCCTCATTTCTTGCTTTGCGTTGTCACTGTACACTTTCTCTTTCACAAATAAAAAACATCAAATCAAATATGTCTCCTTGAGTTGGGCATCTCGCTCTCAGCTCATATGTAAAATAGAGTCTCCGTTAATATTTGCCTATTTACAGGGTTGCAGAATGTACACGGTTTTAATTCTTCAGTGTTTTCATGCGGGCGTCACAGCGGACGGCCTCGACCCAAGAGACCGTCCGCCTCCCCCAAACATTATAGATCCAGCTGATTAACAGGCGGAAGCTGTGATTGGTCCAAAACACAGGAAGTGGTCCTGAGACAGACTAGTGCCATGTCATCTTCACTGGGTTTCGCTTTGTGGCCAAAACAAACGGCGTAAACGTCTCCGCCTCGACAGGAACGTGACAGCAAATACAAATACACTCTGAGAGCTTTGGAGATTTAGATCTCAGACGAGTGACGGAATCTAAATGAGTCAAAGTCGACTGAAAACACACGCGATACG
>CM051702.1:685571-703071 GCA_028022725.1 Lycodopsis pacificus
CGCAAAGAACCTTACAGAGTCGCAAAGAAACTTACAGAGTCGCAAAGAAACTTACAGAGTCGCAAAGAACCTTAAGGAGTCACAGAGTAATATACATAGAAGCAAAGAAGCGCCGCACGAGTGGCTGCCTTTTACAGCAGCTCCCGCTCACTACTTAGCTTTTTTCTTATATTATGTTATTTTTTGTACTTCTTTCGCTTCTTTTTTTCTTATACTAGCTACCGTTCTTAATCGGTGCATTATGGCAGCTAGACATGTCAAGCTTGTCGTGGTCTACCTGCTGTTTATTGCTATTTTCACCTCCGTGTCTGGGGATCCAGCGTGCAGCCATGGTCCTGTTGTTTACGCTAGGGACCAGCTGTTAGCATTCCGGGACGCGGCGGTGCTACCCGACGAGAGACCCACTGTTCCCCGCGAGCTGAGGAGGAAGAAACGGGGATGCCGTGGGGGGGCAGAACGTCGCGCCAGGAGAAGACGCTACACACCCGTTCTCCCTTCCATCATCATGGGAAACGTGAGGTCTCTGCCCAACAAGATGGACGAGCTAGCGGCGCTAACTCGCCATCAGAGGGAATACCGGGAGTCTAGCCTCATGGTGTTTACGGAGACGTGGCTAACCGAGCTAACACCGGACACACACGCTACTCTGGACGGGTTCCGCATCATACGGGCGGACAGGACAACGGAGAGCAGTAAGAGGAAGGGAGGAGGCCTGGCAGTGTTTGTTAATGATAGATGGTGTAACTCTGGGCACATCACTGTTAAGGAGCAGACCTGCACAGCGGACATTGAACTGTTAGCGGTTAGCATGAGGCCACACTATCTGCCTAGCGAATCTTCGCACGTTATCGTGGTGGCTGCGTATATCCCCCCCTCTGCTGACGCTGAAGCGGCCTGTGACGTCATCCACTCGGCGACAAGCAGGCTGTTGACACAACACCCCAATGCCCTCCTCCTTCTCTCTGGGGACTTTAATCATGCCCCTCCGTCCTCCACTCTGCCCACATTCACCCAGTATGTCAAATGCCACACCAGAGACAAGAAAACACTGGACCTTCTTTGTGCCAACACCAAGGAGGCATACATATCATCACCTCTCCCTCCCCTGGGCAGATCTGACCACAACCTGGTGCACCTCCTGCCTGTGTACACAACTCTTGCACAGAAGCAGCCAGCTGTGACCCGCACAGTTAGACGATGGACTGATGGAGCCGAGGAGGCTCTGAAGGACTGTGTGGGAGGTATTCAGTGATGCCCATGGGGAAGACATCGACGGTCTCACAGACTGCATCATGGACTATATTAACTTCTGTGTTGAGAACACCGTACCCACCAGGACTGTACGGTGTTTCTCAAATGGCAAACCCTGGATCTCTCCGGAGATAAAGGCCCTCCTCAAGGAGAAGAAGAGGGTTTTTAGATCAGGCAACAAAGAGGAGCTGAGGACTGTGCAGAGGGAGCTGAGGATGAAGATCAGGGAGGGGAAAGATGTCTACAGGTTGAGGATGGAGGACCAGCTGCAGCAGAATAACACCGTCGGGGTCTGGAAAGGCCTCAAGGCGATTTCTGGGTACAAGGGGCCCAACCAACAGCCTGAGGGGGACCAAAAGTGGGTGAATGAGCTGAACTTATTTTTTAACAGGTTTGACCAGCCATTCACCCCTCCCCCCACCCAGACCTCCCTGCTGCTGCAACCCCCATCATCTGCATCTCCTGTGGATTATTACCCCCCCCCCCCCCCCTCCACCTCCCCCCTTCCCACAGCACTCGGCCCCCCTCCACACCTCCCCACTCCAACACACAGCACCCCACCCCCCCGCGTGTCCCTCAACCAAGTGAGGAAGGAACTGAGGAGGATCAAGGCGAGGAAGGCCACGGGTCCGGACGGCATCATCTCAAGGCTCCTCAAATCCTGCGCAGACCAGCTGTGCGGGATAGCGGAGCACATATTCAACTTGAGCTTGTGAGCTTGAGGCTGGGGAAAGTACCACAGCTATGGAAGACATCCTGCGTGGTACCGGTACCAAAGAACCCGCGGCCCAAGGACCTCAACAGCTACAGGCCGGTGGCATTGACATCCCACCTGATGAAGACCCTGGAGAGGCTGGTACTTGCCCATCTCCGCCCTCTGGTGAGTTCAACCCTGGACCCTCTTCAGTTCGCCTACCAGTCCGGCATCGGGGTGGATGACGCCGTCATCTTCCTGCTGCAGAGATGCCTCTCTCACCTGGAAAAGGCTGGAAGCACTGTGAGAGTCATGTTCTATGACTTCTCCAGTGCCTTCAACACCATCCAGCCTTTGCTTCTGAGGGACAAGCTGGAGCAGACCGGGGTGGACCACCACCTCACTGCATGGATCCTGGACTACCTCACCAACCGTCCACAGTATGTGCGGATACGGGAGTGTGAGTCAGATCGGGTGTCCTGCAGCACAGGGGCCCCACAGGGAACCGTTCTGGCTCCATTCCTCTTCTCCATTTACACCTCGGACTTCAAACACAACTCTGCCAACTGCCACCTGCAAAAGTTCTCTGACGACTCTGCAATCGTCGGCCTCATCTCCGCAGATGATGACAGAGAATACAGGGAACTAAACCAGGACTTTTTAGGATGGTGCCAGCGGAACCGCCTCCACATCAACACCAGCAAGACCAAGGAGCTGGTGGTGGACTTCCGCCGGGGTAAACGCCCTCCTCCGACACCGGTGAGCATCCAGGGACTGGACATTGAGGTCGTGAACTCATATAAGTACCTGGGTGTTCACTTGAACAATAAACTGGACTGGACTGACCACGCTCACGCTCTTTATAAAAAAGGACAGACCAGAGTCTTTCTGCTGAGGAGACTGAGGTCTTTTGGGGTGCAGGGAGCACTCCTGAAGACCTTCTTTGACTCCGTGGTGGCATCAGCCATCTTCTATGGAGTGGTCTTCTGGAGCAGCAGCATCGCGGCAGCTGACAGGAGGAGACTGGACAAACTGGTGAGGAAGGCCAGCAGCGTGCTGGGGTGTCCACTGGATACTGTGGAGGTGGTGGGAGACAGGAGGATGATGGCGAAGCTCTCATCCCTGAGGACCCACGCCTCCCACCCCATGCAGGACACTCTGGCAGCTCTGCACAGCTCCTTCAGTCACCGGCTGATCCATCCCCGGTGTCTGAGGGAGAGGTACCGCAAGTCCTTCCTCCCCGCTGCTGTCAGGCTGCACAACAAACTGCTCTCGGGAGACCACTAACACTTTGAACACTTTGAACACGAACATTTGACTTGAACATGAACACTTGAACACTTCTGAACACTTTAATTCACTTGAACATGAACATAAACACTTCCGAACACTTTAATTCATTCACCTGGTGCAATATCTAATCCGTGCAATCCTGTGCAATATCCAATACGTTTAAGTATTATCTTACATTTTACATTTTACTCCGTCTGTAAATACTGGTATATTTTGTATTCTTCTTTACTGTCATATTTTTTATTACTGTTTACTGTTTAGTTTATTTATATTACTTGATTTTTATCTTCATTTTATTACTTGTGAGCAATGCTGCTGTAATCCTGTAATTTCCCCACTGAGGGACTAATAAAGGATTATCTTATCTTATCTTATAGTTACAGAACAACCAGTTTCAGTATTAGTAGTGTTTAGTACTGACCTCGTGCACACAGCTGAAGAGCTCCCAGTCGAACACCACCAGCTGATTGGCCACCTCCTCTGCTGACATGTCATGGAGTTTGCTGTCACCGGGCGTCCAGTGGATCTCCTCAGGAAGAGGAAGCTGACAGTGCAGGAAATTACATCATTAGGTTATAAAACTGAAAAACTGTGAAACATGTAATCCTGTAATTGCAGTTTTGGTGTTGAGTTGCATTTTTCTAGTTTCAAGCTTTTCTTCTGTTTTTCTTCTGTTTTTATTAAAGTTTACAGTTAATAAAGAAAAAAGATGTGTGCATTTTTATCTACATCGTTCTATCATTCATCCAATAAGATAATTAATACAACAACAAAAAACCAAAGCATTTTTTATATTGTTTTTGTTGGATGCATTTCCCTTCAGTCAGCCAATCAATCAATCAATCAGTCAGTCAATCAACCAACCAGTCTTTAAGTTTAAGTTTATTGTCATATACATTTACACATATACGAAATTTGTCCTCTGCATTGAACCCATCCCGATCTTATTGGGAGCAGTTAGGGGTTCAGTGTCTTGCTCAGGGACACTTCGGCACAGGACACGTAGCAGCCGAGGATCGAACCGCCGACCTTGCGGTTCGATCCTCGGCTGGACGACCCTCTCTACCCAGTGAGCCACGGCCGCCCAGTCAGTCAGTCAATTAATAAATGAATCAGTCTGTCAGTCAGTCAATCAATCAAACAGAAAATCAATCAATCAAACAATCAATCAGTAAGTCAATCAATCAGTCAGTTAATCAATCAAACAGTAAATCAATCAATCAATCAGTCAATCAGTCAGTCAATCAGTCAGTCAATCAATCAGTTAATCAATCAATCAGTCAGTCAATAAATCAATCAGTCAGTCAGTCAGTTAATCAAACAGTACATCAATCAATCAGTCCATCAATCAATCAATCAGTCAGTCAGTCAGTCAATCAAACAGTCAATCAATCAGTCAGTCAATCAATCAGTCAATCAATCAATCAATCAATCAATCAGTAAGTCAATCAATCAGTCAGTTAATCAATCAAACAGTAAATCAATCAATCAATCAGTCAATCAGTCAGTCAATCAGTCAGTCAATCAATCAGTTAATCAATCAATCAGTCAGTCAATAAATCAATCAGTCAGTCAGTCAGTTAATCAAACAGTACATCAATCAATCAGTCCATCAATCAATCAATCAGTCAGTCAGTCAGTCAATCAAACAGTCAATCAATCAGTCAGTCAATCAATCAGTCAATCAATCAATCAATCAATCAATCAGTCAATCAATCAATCAATCAATCAGTCAGTCAATCAATCAATCAAACAGTCAATCAATCAGTCAGTTAATCAATCAATCAGTTAATCAATCAATCAGTTAATCAATCAATCAGTCAATCAATCAGTCAATCAATAAATCAATCAGTCAGTCAGTTAATCAATCAATCAGTCAATCAATCAGTCAATCAGTCCGTCAATCAATCAGTCAGTCAATCAGTCAGTCAGTCAGTCAATAAATCAATCAGTCAATCAATCAGTCAGTTAATCAATCAAACAGTAAATCAATCAGTCAATCAATCAGTCAGTTAATCAATCAAACAGTAAATCAATCAGTCAGTCAGTCAGTCAGTCAATCAATCAGTCAGTCAGTCAGTCAATCAATAAATCAACCAGTCAGTCAGTTAATCAATCAAACAGTAAATCAATCAATCAGTCAATCAATCAATCAATCAGTCAATCAATCAGTCAGTTAATCAATCAATCAATCAATCAATCAGTCAGTCAATCAGTCAGTCAGTCAATCAATCAAACAGTCAATCAATCAATCAGTCAGTTAATCAATCAGTCAGTCAATCAATCAATCAGTCAATCAGTCAGTCAATGCTCACCAGTGAGTCGAGCTCAGTAGGTTCACAAGCAAACAGGTGAGTGTTGACTCCCAGCGTGGTGAAGACGGCCTCATCACTGGGACGGAACACGGCCTTCTCTGAACACATCAAACAACATTCAACACATATTGTGTTACATAACCGCTGATTGTGAACATCATGTGTGTTTATGTGGTCCGTGTTTGTCTCCTGACCTCCAGCTGATGTGACGGCCACCAGGACCAGGTTTCCAGGCAGGACCGGCTGGTCCTCGCTGTACTGGAGCTTCTCTCGGACCAGAGCCAGAATCTCTCCGACCCGACAGGACAGACGACTCCTGATGGTGACGTAGGAATGATCTGGAGTGTAGACCCTGCAGAAGACTGGAGGTACAAACAAGACAGAGATGTTGTAGCACCATCTGGTGACCTTTTGTGGTACCGCACCTTCAAATATCAGACCAATATGCTAGTTTACATATAAATAGATTTAGCTTCGAGGTCCCATTAGATTAGATGTAGTTTACAGTTAGCTTCTAGGTCCTATCACTTTAGATTTAGCTTCCAGTTTCTATTAGATTACAGTTAGCTTCTAGCTCCCGTTAGTTTAGATTTAGCACGTAGCTTCTATTAATTTAGAGTTAGCTTTATATTTTATAAAGACCATGTATTTTATTTCTGACAAATGAGTATCATTGCATTTGTCTTGTCTTCATAATAAATACATTTTCAAGAAAACTAGATATTGGGTAATTTTAGCTTAGAGTTAGCTACTCAATTATATTGGCTTAGAGTTAGCTTTGAAGTTCTGTTAGCTTACAGTTAGCTTTGAAGTTCTGTTAGCTTACAGTTAGCTTTGTAGTTCTATTAGCTTACAGTTAGCTTTGAAGTTCTGTTAGCTTACAGCTAGCTTCTTAGTCTAGTTAGCTTCTAGGTCTAAACACAACGGACTACAGGACGAACTGTTGACTAGCTTGTAATGTAGCTAGGCTAACAGTCTTTGTGGTAAGCTACATTGTGGATAAAATAGTGTGTCAGTTTGTGATTTGTATATCGAGAACACAGACTGCAGGTGTGTTTGCATTTCAACTGTGTTTACAGATAAGGGTGTGTGCGCAAGACTTTGTGAGGGTGTGTTCACTGGTGATTATGTGTGTGTGAGTGTGTGTGTGTGTGTGTGTGTGTGTGTGTGTGAGTGTGTGTGTGAGTGTGTGTGTGTGTGTGTGTGTGTGAGTGTGAGTGTGTGTGTGTGTGTGAGTGTGTGTGTGAGTGTGTGTGCGTGAGTGTGAATGGGTGTGTGTGAGTGTGTGTGTGTGTGTGTGTGCGTGAGTGTGAGTGGGTGTGTGTGAGTGTGTGTGTGTGAGTGTGTGTGTGTGAGTGTGTGTGTGTGTGAGTGTGTGTGTGTGTGTGAGTGTTGTTGAGAATTCCAGTATTAAACGCATTATAAGTAAGATTAAATAACCCCCCTAGTGATGAGTAGAAGTGTTATAATAATTATAATAATAATAATTTAGTTACAATATGTTTACAATATTCTTGCTTATAGAAGATATTATGTGTTACAGTATATTAACTAATTGAAGGTATTAAATCATAAAAGTATAGTCACTAAAGGTATTAAAACACTGTAAGAATAGGTTAAAGGGTCAGACATGCAGCAGAGTGGAGGATGGGATCAGTGGCCAGGACAAGCTGACCAGAGGTGGAGTCAAGACAGATGTTTTGCAAGGAGCAAAGCTGTTTCGCTAAAGAATCGATCCAGGGAGGAGACTGAATTCAAATGGAGCCAGTCACGGATGGCCACGGAGGGTCAGTCCGATGATCTATGACTGTTTGGACATTTCCGACGTATAAAAGACACTGTTCTGAGAGAATTCCTCAGACCACATTCGCAAGCTCGTTTTTCAGCAACCTGAATTGTATTCAGAGACCTGTGAGTGAGATGCGTGGGTGTGATCTCTGTTCTCGAGAACATTACTATTGATAGTTAATGCAGCTTATAAGTGAATTTCATGTAGTACATTAAATATTGTTATTGATTGTGAACCGGATCCAGTCCATTTTTCTGATGCGCGTGCGCGCTACGAGGGCAGCAGAAAAGTCCCTGCGGCCTGCAGGCTCTCATCCTTTTTTGGTTTTTGAACCCTAACAGTGTGTGTGTGAGTGTGTGTGTGTGTGTGCGTGAGTGTGTGTGTGAGTGTGAGTGTGTGAGTGTGTGTGTGTGTGTGTGTGAGTGTGTGTGCGTGAGTGTGTGTGTGTGTGTGTGTGTGTGTGTGTGTGTGTGTGTGTGTGTGTGTGTGTGTGTCGTACTCTCGTCGGAGCCTCTGAAAGCCTCTCTGGGCTGCAGACAGGCGTCGATCCGTCTGAAGTGTCTGAACAGAGGACGAACCTGCTTCTTCTTGCTCTCCTTCTCTTCGTCAGAGCTAAACACACACACACACACACACGTACACAAACAAAGAGTTATTAAGGTAACTGGTTGAGTGTAAAATTCATTAAATTATTATTTGTAGTATTTAAGTATTAGCTTCAATATTACGGCTACTAGGTGACACAAAATAACTATTACATGAATGAATACTACAGCTACATAATATATATATTTTTGTAATATATAGATATTTCTTTTCTTTTTTTCAAAGTGTTTTACAGATTTGAATAATGATAAAGACTCACAAAAGAATATAAATGAGGAATAAACATGTTAATATATGTTCAGGAATAAACTGTAACTACATGATTATATGTGATATTTGTTAAATACTGTATAGAATGAATATGTGATGAATGTACATGAAAAATACATGATGAATATATAATATGATAAATATATGACCCAAACATGATTATATGTGATTAAGATGGAGAAACAATAAATACTAGGTCCCGCGATACGATATTATCACGATACTGCAATATTATCACGATACTGCCATATTATCGCGATACTTCGATATTCTGAGTATTGTGATAACATATATTGTGATTTATTACTTGTTTCCACTTCAAATGATGTCCCCAAAGGAAAACGGTGTCAACATGTTTTATTAATAAGATACAGTTTTCAGTCTGTTCATCTCACTTCAGTCATTTTTATTGCAGCAGAATATGATCGTCAAGCAGACAGACGGACCAACAATATATAATAATATAATATAATAATAATATAATCTCATAAATGTTGCATGAACCTGACAAACTGAACTGTTTGTGTCACTACAGAGTCCAACTGAACTGAATGCAAACGTGTGGACTCAGCATATGAACTATAACTTGTATAAGTATGATATTAGAGTTACATAACTCAGTGTAACTTGTATAAGTATGATATTAGTTGTATAACTCAGTGTAACGTGTATAAGTATGATATTAGTTGTATAACTCAGTGTAACTTGTATAAGTATGATATTAGTTGTATAACTCAGTGTAACGTGTATAAGTATGATATTAGTTGTATAACTCAGTGTAACGTGTATAAGTATGATATTAGTTGTATAACTCAGTGTAACGTGTATAAGTATGATATTAGTTGTATAACTCAGTGTAACTTGTATAAGTATGATATTAGTTGTATAACTCAGTGTAACGTGTGATGCTCTGCTCTCTCTCATGAGCTGCTGTTGGCAGGTTGAACCCCGTTGTGAGGTCACATGTCTCTTTGTTTTCACCAACTTCCTACCAACCACACCAGAAAACAACTCAGCGCCATCTAGTGGACTGAAGAAGCAATTGATTTGATTTGATTTTTTTTCATAGTTTATGTAACAAAAGATCGATACTTGGCGTCCATGTATCGATACAATATCGCGATACTATGCTGTGTCGATTTTTCCCCCACCCCTAATAAATACATGTTAAATATATGATTCATATGTGATTATACACCAGTGATAAATACAACAAAAATACATAATAAATATCTGATAATGAAGTTTATAACGAAGTTTATAAACATCATACATTTATAAGTGTGTGTCTTACGGTGTGTGTGAGTGTGTGTTATCATGTATGTGTCTTACGGTGTGTGTGAGTGTGTGTTATCATGTATGTGTCTTACGGTGTGTGTGTGTTTGCATGTGTGTGAGTGTGTTATCATGTATGTGTCTTACGGTGTGTGTAGGATCTCGGTCCATCTCTGTAGTTTGAGGACGTCCTCCACCAGCTCAGGATACCGACTCAACTCCTGAACCGCACACAGGTACAGCTCCTACACACACACACACACACACGCACACACACGCACACACACACGCGCGCACACACACGCACACGCGCGCACACACGCGCGCACGCGCACACACACACACGCACGCACACACACACACACACGCACACACGCATGCGCACGCACACACGCGCACACAAAATGATTTTAACTGTGGATCGTATTAAATAAGCTTAGTTTTAAAAGTGATATGAACTCAAACTGCGAGAAAAAAGCAAGAAATTAAAATGATGCATCGACAATCGTTTCAACTGAATCAAGGTGAGGCGCCTGACAACCAATGTGTGTGTGTTATCATGTGTGTGTCTTACGGTGTGTGTGTGTGTGCGTGTATGCTGGGATGAGTCACTGCCAGTGCCACAACAACCCGACCCCACGGCAACAGTTCCTGCTCTGCAGAGGTGTTATAACTGTTATAACACACACACACACACACACACACACACACACACTGTAGTAAAGATGGTTATTGACTATTATCAGGAGATCACTGATGGAGTTCTTTCTGTAGGCACATGTATTTCAAAGTATGGAAGTTTAATGACGAGAAAATCGTCGATACAGAGCTGCTAACAAAGCTACAGCCTCCTGGATTCAGACGGGCCAATCACAAGCGTTCATCTTCACGCATACGGGGATACCGCGCTGTTATTGGTCAATGGCAAAGTTGGAAATTAATTTAGTTTTTTAAAACTTTGAACAGCAGCAACAGTGAGCGAACCGTCTGTTAGCACATTAACAGCAGGAGAAAAAAGTGAAGCCAGAGCTTCACGTGTTAAAGCTGCATTCTCTCTAGTGGCCACCAGGGGGCGACTCCTCTGGTTGTATAGAAGTCTATAGAAAATGACTCTACTTCTCTCTTGATTTATTCCCTCAGTAAACATTGTAAACATGAGTTTATGTCTCAATCTCTAGTTTCAAGTCTTCTTCAATACAGCATGATGTTCATTTAGTACTTTTTTTTTTACTCTGACGATGGCGCCGTGTCAGCGGCAGCCTGTTGCAGCAGCTCCCCTCTGTGTTTTAATTTTAGTCTTTTTTCACTCTTTCCCCTCTACTTTTTATTTCTTATTTTTCCTTAACGTTTGGTTCTTACGGTCAGACAACGGACTGTAACTTTTTGTCAACTTTCTCATGGCTTTCTGTGACTTTTCTTCCTGTTTGTAACGGATAGCCACACACGATGACTGGGGCCATTGTTTACTCCCGCGATCAGCTGTTTGCGCTGAGGAAACGTGGCCGCTGTCCGGCGCCAGGCCTGAGATCCCGGCGGAGTTACGGAGAAGGCTCAGGGCTGCAGGTCGGGCGCTAAGCGGAGGGTGAAGAGGAGGAAATATAAACCTTCGGTACCGCCGATTGTAACGGGGAACGTGAGGTCTCTGGCGAATAAGACGGACGAACTCGGCACGATGGTGAAGACCGAGAGGGACTTCGTGAGTGCAGCGTCATGTGATTCACGGAGGCATGGCTGCACACGGATTGTCCGGATCACAGTGCGTCGCTTCCCGGCTTCAGGACTGTTCGGGCGGACAGAGACGTTGTACAGAGCGGTAAGAAGAGAGGAGGCGGGATTGCCGTGTATGTAAACGAGAGGTGGTGCAATCCCGACCATGTGTGTGTGAAGGAACGCTTCTGCAGCCCGGACATTGAACTGTTGGCCGTGGGGATGCGTCCATACTATTTGTCGAGGGAGTTCTCGTCCGCCATTGTTGTGGCTGTGTACGTCCCGCCATCAGCTGACGCTGGTGCAGAGGCTGCCTGTGGCCACCAGGACTGTGAGGAGGTGGTCTCAGGAGGCTAATGACGCCCTGCAGGACTGCTTTGAGTCTACGGAGTGGGATGTGCTTTGTGGACCACATGGGGAGGACCTCAACAGCATGACGGACTGTATCACTGAATACATTAAATTCTGCGAACAGACCGCCATACCATCCCGGACTGTACACTGCTTCCCCAACAACAAACCTTGGATCACCAGTGACCTGAAAGTTCTTCTTAACAAGAAGAAGGCAGCTTTCAGGTCTGGGGACAGAGACGAGCTCAGGAGAGTCCAGCGTGACCTGAGGGTGAAGCTCAGGGAGTGCAAGGACTCCTACAGGAGGAAGCTGGAGGCCAAACTCCAGCAGAACAACGTGAAGGAGGTGTGGACAGGGATGAAGCAGATAACCGGCTTCAAGGTTGGAGGCAGACAACCAGGGGGCTCCCTGGAGAGACCAACTCTCCAGGGAGCAGTCACTTCAATGGATTTAGCTCAGAGCCCTCATCTGTCTCCTCCACACACCACACCTCCCAAACACCTCCCCCTCTGTCCCCCCTGGTGAGCTGCATGGACACATAGCCGTCAACATCAAAGGGCTCTTCCACCCTCCCCCCCTCTCTGTGACGACTGGCCAGGTGAGAAGACAGCTGGAGAGACTCCACCAAGGCAAAGCTGCGGGACCTGATGGCATCAGCCCCAGGGTCCTGAAGACCTGTGCCGTCCAGCTGTCTGATGTTCAGCAACATCTCTTCAACCTGAGCCTGCAGCAGGAGGAAGTCCCGGTGCTGTGGAAGACGTCGTGCCTGGTTCCTGTACCGAAGAAGACGACACCATCTGGCCTCAATGACTACCGACCAGTTGCCCTCACATCCCATGTGATGAAGGTGCTGGAGAGGCTGGTCTTGGCCCACCTCCGGCCGCAGGTGAAATCCTCACTGGACCCTCTGTAATTTGCATACCAGCCTCATGTGGGGGTGGACGACGCCATCATCTACCTGCTGCTCAGTCGCACCTGGATGGATCCGGTGGCTCTGTGAGAATCACTTCCTTTGATTTCGCCGGTGCATTCAACACCATCCAACCAGTGCTGCTGAGGGAGGAGCTGCGGGTGGTGGGGGTGAACGCGTCCACCGTCTCCTGGAACACTGACTACCTCACAGGCAGACCAGTTTGTCACTGTACTCCTGTAGTCTGCTGGGGGAGCAGCATTGGAGCCGGAGACACCAACAGACTGAACAAACTGGTTAAGAAGGCCGGCTCCATCATTGGCTGCAAACAAGACTATCTGGAAGAGGTGGTGGAGAGGACACTGAAGAAACTATTATCCATGTTGGATAACCCGGACCACCCTCTGCACCACCTCCTGCAGGGACAGACTGATGCAGCTCCGCTGTCACAAGGACAGACACAGGAGAACATTCTGCTCTCTGCAATAAGACTTCATAATAAAACACCTCGGGCCTGATCATCGTCCTTCACATGACTACAACGCTACACGGTTGTTGTTGTTGTTGGTGATCCTGGCTCTACTGTCCAGGTTGTTTAGTTTACTAGTTGTTAATTTAATTAATACCACTCTATTCATGGTATATACTGTGCATTTCTATTTTCTAATCTATTCCAGCTTATTTTTTATTAATCTATTCCTTCAATTCAATATCTGCTCTGTTATTTTATTGTACTGTAGATATTGTGCATTCCATACGTTATATTTTACTCTGTAAATTGCTACTGCTACAAACGAATTTCCCCCTGAGGATGAATAAAGTTTATATCTATCTATCTATCTATCTATTATGGTCCATTTAGAGTCACACAGACCATAAAGCAGGGGATGCTTTAGGGCGGGGCTACACGGTGATTGAAAGGTCTCTACCAGAGACGTATACGGCGTCTCTACGTCTCCTCCTCAGTCCAGATATGGTCACTTCCTGTTCACTGGTTGCAAAAAACAAAAATGGCGACAGACAAAACGCCAAACTAGAGGCTTCAAAACATCTGTAACCAGGGTAGCATTAAAGCATGGTGGAATTAGCTATCTAGCTAACTAATGGACAGATGACTTGTTAGCTAGCGAGCTAATTCCACCATGCTGTAATGCTACACAGGCTACAGGAAATGAGGTAAGCGGCAGCGCTGGATCAAACAGCCCCTCCCCCCCTCATCCCCTGCCACATTTTGGAGAATTATAGCTAGCTAGCTAACTAGCCAGCTAGCCGATGGCGACGGCAAAATCACTGAACTAGAGACTTCAAAAGCAACGAGAGACGTTACGACGACTACGTCCTTTTTAATATTTTGTGTATTGTGTGTGTGTGTGTGTGTGTGTGTGTGTGTGTGTTACCTTTGGGAAGCTGTTGCTGCGCTCTCCCTCCTCCTGCAGCAGCTCTCTGTAGGTGTCCAGGTATCGAAATGCCACATTCAGCACCGCCTGCTTCCTCTCCGCTCCATCCATCGCTCCCTCCGCCTCTCCTCCTTCTGTTCTCTCCCCCTCGGCCTCCCTCCCTCCCCCGTCTCCCTCCTTCCCCTCCGTCTCCAGACCAAATCTGGGAAAAGTTGAGCGTTAAGGAGGAAACTGGAGTCGGCTTTAAAACTTCACACGAAGATGTGGAGGGTCAATTTACGTAAATGGAAGAATACAAATCTATTTAAAATGAAAAACTCATGTTGGAAAGAGACTTAAATTATGAAATGGAAATTATAAAAGCTTCAATGTAAATGTGTCATTGGAAAAGGACAATCGAGACAATCTGCCTTCAACAAATCAAAACTGGAATAAAATTTGAATTATTATAGATTCATCTTTAACAGGTTGTGGTTTCATGTTTCAGCCTCAGAGAGCAGCAGCTCTCATGAGGAACTGTAAAGTACAGAGTCAGAGACGCCGCCATGATGACCCACATATCACTGCAGACACACACACACACACACACACCTGCCTCAGTCGCTTCACACATACTGAATGCATCACATACAGCCAATGTTTTGGTGCTTTCAGTAAAAAATACATTTTGAAAGCGATATTTGGGAACATCATGTTACGAGAATTGGATTTACAATTCCCATAATGCAGTAGGGAATGTTAGCTGGAAATGTAATGTCTAAAGCTGAAAGTATGAGAATATACCTGACAACAAACTGAACCCCGAGAGCTCCGGAGGTTGACGACCCAACAAATACCTGAAAAACACCAACTGTCATGTGTTCTTGAACCAAAACAAACATGGACGCCAACTGTCATGTGTTCTTGAACCAAAACAAACATGGACGCCAACTGTCACGTGTTCTTGAACCAAAACAAACATGGACGCCAACTGTCACGTGTTCTTGAACCAAAATAAACATGGACACCAACTGTCACGTGTTCTTGAACCAAAATAAACATGGACACCAACTGTCACGTGTTCTTGAACCAAAACAAACATGGACGCCAACTGTCACGTGTTCTTGAACCAAAACAAACATGGACGCCAACTGTCACGTGTTCTTGTACCAAAACAAACATGGACGCCAACTGTCACGTGTTCTTGAACCAAAACAAACATGGACGCCAACTGTCACGTGCTCTTGAACCAAAACAAACATGGACGCCAACTGTCACGTGTTCTTGAACCAAAACAAACATGGACGCCAACTGTCATGTGTTCTTGAACCAAAATAAACATGGACACCAACTGTCACGTGTTCTTGAACCAAAACAAACATGGACGCCAACTGTCACGTGTTCTTGAACCAAAACAAACATGGACGCCAACTGTCACGTGTTCTTGTACCAAAACAAACATGGACGCCAACTGTCACGTGTTCTTGAACCAAAACAAACATGGACGCCAACTGTCACGTGCTCTTGAACCAAAACAAACATGGACGCCAACTGTCACGTGTTCTTGAACCAAAACAAACATGGACGCCAACTGTCACGTGTTCTTGAACCAAAACAAACATGGACGCCAACTGTCACGTGTTCTTGTACCAAAACAAACATGGATGCCAACTGTCACGTGTTCTTGTACCAAAACAAACATGGATGCCAACTGTCACGTGTTCTTGTACCAAAACAAACATGGATGCCAACTGTCACGTGTTCTTGAACCAAAACAAACATGGACGCCAACTGTCACGTGTTCTTGAACCAAAACAAACATGGACGCCAACTGTCAAGGCAAGGCAAGGCAGGTTTATTTGTACAGCACATTTCAACAACAAGGTTATTCAAAGTGCTTCACATAAAACCATTAAAAGCATCAAAACATAAGGCAAAAGAAAAGGAGATTTAAAAACAATTAAGAACATTCATTAAAAAACAGTGTAAGAAATAAAATGCAGTAGTAAAATGCAGAAATGCAGGAAATTGATTAATATATTCATTGAATGTGTTTCAATTAAAGGCAGCAGCAAACAGAAAAGTCTTCAATCTTGATTTAAATGAACTGAGGGTCTCAGCAGACCTGCAGCTTTCTGGGACTTTGTTCCAGATATGTGGAGCAGAAACACTGAACGCTGCTTCTCCATGTTTAGTTCTGACTCTGGGAACAGGAAGTAGACCGGTCCCAGACGACCTGAGGGGTCGGGATGGTTCATAAGGTAGCAGCAGATCAGAGATGTATTTTGGCCCTAAACCATTCAGTGCTTTGTAAACCAACAGCAGGATTTTAAAGTCAATTCTTTGTTGGACAGGAAGCCAGTGCAAAGACATCAGAACTGGGGTGATGTGATCCACCCTCCTGGTCTTAGTGAGGACTCGAGCTGCAGCGTTCTGAATCAGCTGCAGCTTTCTGACGGACTTTTTACAGAGACCTGTAAACACACCGTTACAGTCGTCCAGTCTGCTGAAGATGACATGGACACGTTTTACCTGTTGAGACATAAGTCCTCTAATCCTTGATATATTCTTCAGGTGACAGGAGGCTGATTTTGTAATTGTCTTGATGAGGCTGTTCAGGTTGAGGTCTGAATCCATAACTACACCTAGATTTCTGGCTTGGTTTGTGGGTTTTAACATCAGTGATTGAAGCTGAGCGCTGATTTTCAATTGTTCGTCCTTGGTACCAAAAACAATTACTTCTGTTTTATCTTTGTTTAATTGAAGAACATTCTGTTACATCCAGTTGTTGATTAGTTCAATGCAGTTACCCAGCCCTTGTATGGGATTATAGTCCCCTGGTGACATAGTTATGTAGATTTGTGTGTCGTCTGCATAATTATGATAACACACTTTGTTGTTTTCCATAATCTGAGCTAGTGGAAGCATGTAGATGTTGAACAGAAGAGGCCCCAGTATTGAACCTTGGGGAACACCACATGTCATTCTAGTCAGCTCTGATGTGTAATCAGCTACAGACACAAAGTATTCTGTCCTTCAAGTAGGATTCAAACCAGTTAAGTGCTGTGTCACGTGTTCTTGAACCAAAACAAACATGGACGCCAACTGTCACATGTTCTTGTACCAAAACAAACATGGACGCCGACTGTCACGTGTTCTTGTACCAAAACAAACATGGACGCCAACTGTCACGTGTTCTTGAACCAAAACAAACATGGACGCCAACTGTCACGTGTTCTTGTACCAAAACAAACATGGGCGCCAACTGTCACGTGTTCTTGAACCAAAACAAACATGGACGCCAACTGTCACGTGTTCTTGTACCAAAACAAACATGGACGCCAACTGTCACGTGTTCTTGTACCAAAACAAACATGGACGCCAACTGTCACGTGTTCTTGGACCAAAACAAACATGGACGCCCAACTGTCACGCGTTCTTGTACCAAAACAAACATGGACGCCAACTGTCACGTGTTCTTGGACCAAAACAAACATGGACGCCAACTGTCACGTGTTCTTCGACCAAAACAAACATGGACGCCAACTGTCACGTGTTCTTGAACCAAAACAAACATGGACGCCAACTGTCACGTGTTCTTGTACCAAAACAAACATGGACGCCAACTGTCACGTGTTCTTGTACCAAAACAAACATGGACG
>CM051702.1:715571-730571 GCA_028022725.1 Lycodopsis pacificus
GTTTACTCTGTAACTTTGTTTGCTGCTGCTACAAACTAATTCCCCCTGGGGACGAATAAAGTATACATCTATCTATCTATACATCTATCTATACATACATCTATCTATATATACATCTATCTATACATCTATCTATCTATACATCTATCTATACATCTATCTATACATACATCTATCTATATATACATCTATCTATCTATACATCTATCTATACATCTATCTATCTATACATCTATCTATACATCCATCTATCTATACATCTATCTATACATCTATCTATCTATACATCTATCTATACATCCATCTATCTATACATCTATCTATACATCTATCTATACATCTATCTATACATCTATCTATACATCCATCTATCTATACATACATCTATCTATACATCTATCTATACATCTATCTATCTATACATCTATCTATACATACATCTATCTATACATCCATCTATCTATACATCTATCTATACATCTATCTATACATCCATCTATCTATACATCTATCTATACATCCATCTATACATCCATCTATACATCCATCTATACATCCATCTATACATACATCTATCTATACATCTATCTATACATCTATCTATACATCCATCTATCTATACATCTATCTATACATCCATCTATCTATACATCTATCTATACATCCATCTATACATACATCTATCTATACATCTATCTATACATCTATCTATACATCCATCTATCTATACATCCATCTATACATCTATCTATACATCTATCTATCTATACATCTATCTATATATACATCTATCTATCTATACATCTATCTATATATCTATAAATCTATCGATCTATACATCTATCTATATATACATCTATCTATATATACATCTATCTATATATACATCTAGCTATCTATACATCTATCTGTATATCTATAAATCTATCTATACATCTATCTATATATACATCTATCTATCTATACATCTATCTGTATATACATCTATCTATACATCTATCTGTCTATACATCTATCTATAAATCTATCTATCTATACATCTATCTATCTATACATCTATCTATAAATCTATCTATCTATACATCTATCTATACATCTATCTATACATCTATATATATGAATAAAGGGCAACAACATTTGGTGTAAACACTTTAAACACATCAGGTTGTTGTTAGCAGCAGTGTTCCCTTCACACAGCAGCAGTTATAACACAGTTATAATGATTCTGATCATAGATATTCAGCCGATGTTCACAACTTCATCATCATGTGTGTAAGAGATGATATTTAAATACACTTCTTGCAAACTGCAAACCTATCTATGTCATGTTATGTTAAATTCACAGTAGCGATAACTAAACGATGCTTATTATACATATTACAAAAAAAAACATGTATTTTAATATTGTCACTGTTGTAAATTGTTTGATTGCATGATGTACTTTTATTGTGAAGAGCATGAAACCGGAAGTGCTTTTACTTTGAACAATGTTTATGATACGCAGAAAACCACATGTCGGGTCAAGTGCGCCTTCAGCTGTTTCCTGTCCTGACCCCTCAGTGGTGGAATGAACTGCCACTGACGTCAGGACAGCAGAGTCACTGCCCATCTTTCATCAGGCTGAAGACTCACCTCTTCATGAAGCACTACCTGAAGACTCACCTCTTCAAGAAGTACTACCTGAAGACTCACCTCTTCAAGAAGTACTACCTGAAAACTCACCTCTTCATGAAGCACTACCTGAAGACTCACCTCTTCAAGAAGTACTACCTGAAGACTCACCTCTTCATGAAGCACTACCTGAAGACTCACCTCTTCATGAAGCACTACCTGAAGACTCACCTCTTCAAGAAGTACTACCTGAAGACTCACCTCTTCAAGAAGCACTACCTGAAGACTCACCTCTTCAAGTAGCACTACCCTGAATACTCACCTCTTCATGAAGTACTACCTGAAGACTCACCTCTTCAACAAGCACTACCCTGAAGACTCACCTCTTCAACAAGCACTACCTGAAGACTCACCTCTTCATGAAGTACTACCTGAAGACTCACCTCTTCAAGAAGTACTACCTGAAGACTCACCTCTTCAAGAAGTACCACCTGAAGACTCACCTCTTCAAATAGCACTACCCTGAAGACTCACCTCTTCAAGTAGCACTACCTGAAGACTCACCTCTTCAAGAAGCACTACCTGAAGACTCACCTCTTCAAGAAGCACTACCTGAAGACTCACCTCTTCATGAAGCACTACCTGAAGACTCACCTCTTCATGAAGTACTACCTGAAGACTCACCTCTTCAAGAAGCACTACCTGAAGACTCACCTCTTCAAGAAGCACTACCTGAAGACTCACCTCTTTAAGAAGTACTACCTGAAGACTCACCTCTTCATGAAGTACTACCTGAAGACTCACCTCTTCATGAAGTACTACCTGAAGACTCACCTCTTCAAGTAGCACTACCCTGAAGACTCACCTCTTCAACAAGCACTACCCTGAAGACTCACCTCTTCAACAAGTACTACCTGAAGACTCACCTCTTCATGAAGCACTACCTGAAGACTCACCTCTTCAAGAAGTACTACCTGAAGACTCACCTCTTCAAGAAGCACTACCTGAAGACTCACCTCTTCAACAAGTACTACCTGAACTCACCTCTTCATGAAGTACTACCTGAAGACTCACCTCTTCAAGAAGTATTACCTGAAGACTCACCTCTTCAAGAAGCACTACCTGAAGACTCACCTCTTCAAGAAGTACTACCTGAAGACTCACCTCTTCATGAAGTACTACCTGAAGACTCACCTCTTCAAGAAGTATTACCTGAAGACTCACCTCTTCAAGTAGCACTACCCTGAAGACTCACCTCTTCAAGTAGCACTACCCTGAAGACTCACCTCTTCAACAAGTACTACCTGAAGACTCACCTCTTCAAGAAGTATTACCTGAAGACTCACCTCTTCAAGAAGCACTACCTGAAGACTCACCTCTTCAAGAAGTATTACCTGAAGACTCACCTCTTCAAGAAGCACTACCTGAAGACTCACCTCTTCAAGAAGTACTACCTGAAGACTCACCTCTTCATGAAGTACTACCTGAAGACTCACCTCTTCAAGAAGTATTACCTGAAGAATCACCTCTTCAAGTAGCACTACCCTGAAGACTCACCTCTTCAAGTAGCACTACCCTGAAGACTCACCTCTTCAACAAGCACTACCTGAAGACTCACCTCTTCATGAAGTACTACCTGAAGACTCACCTCTTCAAGTAGCACTACCCTGAAGACTCACCTCTTCAAGTAGCACTACCCTGAAGACTCACCTCTTCAAGTAGCACTACCCTGAAGACTCACCTCTTCAACAAGTACTACCTGAAGACTCACCTCTTCAAGAAGTATTACCTGAAGACTCACCTCTTCAAGTAGCACTACCCTGAAGACTCACCTCTTCAACAAGTACTACCTGAAGACTCACCTCTTCAAGAAGTACTCCCTGAAGACTCACCTCTTCATGAAGTACTACCTGAAGACTCACCTCTTCAAGAAGTATTACCTGAAGACTCACCTCTTCAAGAAGCACTACCTGAAGACTCACCTCTTCAAGAAGTACTACCTGAAGACTCACCTCTTCAAGAAGTATTACCTGAAGACTCACCTCTTCAAGAAGCACTACCTGAAGACTCACCTCTTCATGAAGTACTACCTGAAGACCAGTGGCGGCTGGTGGAAAATGTTCTAGGTAGGGCCATCCTATCAATTTCAGCAAACATCCCAGTCTGATTTCATGGAAAAACATTTTAGTATCAAACACACATTATTACTTGGCGGTTAAATATTTAAGATTTATTCCAACATGAAAAAAGCAGTAAATAACACTTATATAATATAATACAATATAATATAACATGTGTATTTATTGAGATGCCCCTATGGACCTTGTTATAGGAGGTAAAGATCAGGAGAAGTAAACATGAAGTGTAATTATGAATACTGATGTTAAATTAAGCTATGATGAGTTTTCACTGTTAATTTAACATCTGTAGGAGCCAAATTCAATGTGCTGTTAAATATTCACTTGTATTTACATGTTTAACTGTAATCACTTCTGTTTCTACTGTGAATGTTACAAGGATGTCGTTATCATTTGTTTTAGTAAGAAATACATGTAAGTGACAGACAACTGTCACTTTAAGGACACTGACAGTTACTGACAGTGGTGAGTAATATCTGAGGCAGGATGGAGCCGCAGTTTTCCCACCGTGTTAGGAAATGTGTTATGAAACGTGTTCAATGGAACGATCTACGCGGATTAAGTTGTGGATAACCTGTGGATACGTATGGTATGTCCAAGTAATCAGCGTACTTTTCGGAAGAAAGGAAGTTGATTGACTGACTTGTACGAAGTAGTGAAGCTTCGCATGTAGTCTGCTGTCTGGTTGTGAGGTCAGGCTGATCTGATATCAGCTCTTTGGCTGCAGAATCTCCTCAAAGTTCTCCTCTCAAACGGGTCTTGGAGGAGGAGAGCTCGCGCTGGCGCGGGCTCCTGTAGAGACTTCTCCTGACGAGAACGCGCAGCTCCGGGGCTTGATCGTTCTGGCCCACAGCTGAATCTATTTGAGGCGCTGATTGGCTAAATTGTATGTCACTCATTTATATCTTGAATCAGCAATTGGCTAAACGGCTTCATAGACCCGCCTCTTTTGGGCCAAAACGATCAGGCCCCCTCGCTGCGCGCTCTCAGAGTGTCGTGCACACAGACAGAGAGCACGAGCAGACGAGCACACAGGGGGAGAGGACGAGCAGGAAAAGCATGTATTTTGCGCAGATATCATATTGTACACACATTACTGGGTACATTCCAGAGTTAAAAAACACAAATATTGACAATTTGTATAATTTATGATTATTATAATGTTTTTTATTTTAATTTATTTTTTATTTTCGTGTGGCTCATGGTGGGGCCATGCCCCATTGCCCTCTCTTGACCAGCCGCCACTGCTGAAGACTCACCTCTGTAGGGAATTTGAGCGTAGAACAGTCTGTTATTTAGTAATAATAAAAGTGTTTCATATTTCATAATTAATAATTCATATTTAGGCATAATCATAAGGGTTTTGGAAATGCATAATTAAGATAAGCATAAAGTGTTGTAAGATTAGTAGCTAAGAGTAAAATTAAAAACATAAAGCTCGTGTCTAAGTTACCGAAGCTTAGCTTTATATTGAAGGGAGATTTATGTTTTAAACAGGAAGTGGGTGGTTTATTTTGAAAGTCTTTTTCTCACTTGGGAGGAGTCAGCTCGTGTGGCTCTCTCTCTGTTCTGGCTCTCAGCCAAGAAGGCTGTGTTTTTTACCTGAGAGCTGTGTGAGTTTTTTGCAATGGGGTTTTATTGTTTTAATATTTCATGGGAATGATGTACTTCAGTGTATAATCGTATGCTTACTGTTGGGATTAAATTCCTTATAATTGTAAATCAGTCTTGGTATAGTAATTATTAGAGCAGCGTGTGGACTGTAAACACAGCAGCTGGGCCATGTGCTGTGACCTCCTCGGTGGGCTGAGATTCAGCCCCCCACAAATTTGGAAACCACAAGAAGGGACACGCTCGCCTGGCTCGAGCGGCGTGGACTGGTGGCAGCGTTGGTCAATCACTTATCCCGGGCCCAACCATCGGTACATACAGAACCGTTTCATGAATCTGTAAGTTAGCTTTAAGACATTTAGGGGAGGAGTGTTTGACTTGCGTTGCTAACAGTTAGCGTTGCTGGTTGCCGGTGAGAAGCGGATCCTGAGGAGATCACATTGAGGTGAGCTGCGATTTTACAGTGAAGTATTATTATTTGCATGGTACACTTAACAGACCGGTCTAGAGAATACAAAGGATCCAGAGAAGATAAGAAATGAATGAAACAGACAGCGCTGTAAGAATATTCATCACATTGGTATCAAGAACCGTTATCTGCTAGGCAGACTGGCTTTTTTTTTTTTGAGAGTCCCTCTGGCTCAGAGTGTGCATTGCTGGGCCTTGTAGATAACGTGTTTAAAAGCAGTTTTTGTGGCTCGGCTAACTGAGATATCGTGGCTTTGAGGGGCTGAGGTGTGCAAACCTCGGTAGGCTTAGTCCGCGGTTTTTTGGGTCGAGACCACAGTTAGCTGCATTGAGAAGCTAAGGCTAGCGGGAGTTAGCTTATAGCTAGCGGGTCACATGTGGTGGCTCCGGTCTACAGGGCTCTCCCGTGGGCTTTTGCTGTGCATAAAAATAAGTGATCGTGTGGATGATACGAAGGAATAAGTAGAATAATGAGCGTTTAGTGGAACTTGGCGGACTGGTGTGAGTATTTGCTCAACTGCTAGAAGTGGGTAACTCGTAGAAAGGCAATTACGATGAGCGTCGGGTCTCGGGAAGCTAAATAGCCGTTAAACCAGAGGATTTAAGGTTAAATAAAACCGGACAATAAGTCCATTAATACGTGTGACTGGTCTGTGTTTTAACAGAGTGGAAATGCGTTTAAAGGGTGATTAAACATTGCATGAGCTGTTGCTGCGTGTGTGACGCTAGCGTTAGCTACGAGTAGCTCCGGACTTTGCAGTACTGTATTTGTAAATAAAAGTGCTTATAAAAGAAAATAACCGGTGGAGTGTGAGAGGAGACAGAAGGCGTATGAGTGGAATTAAAGTGTGGGATTTTGGTGTAATGTGTGTGTGTATATATGTTACAAAATAAGCTCCGTTTTTTGCCGTTAGCACAGCTGTAGCATATCTGTGAACCAAAACATCCGGTTGTAGAGACGTAACTTCCTGTCGGCAAAAGTTGTACAAAGGAGAAAAAATCCAGGAGAGCAACTAGCGGTGAGGAGGTGTAACTCCTAGTGTTTAGAACCAGTGATTTATAGAGACGCATTCATTGTCCATGAGCTTCAAGCTTACAGCCTGACTTTAGTTTTAATTAAGCATTTTAACTTTAGTTGTTGACTTTGGTTTTAATTCAGTATTCTAACAAACATTAATGGTTTCAGTTGTGCTTCTTCAATTCTTGAACTTAATTGAGATTTATTAATGTGCAGAGTGGATTGTAATTGTAGTTCAACAGTTTGACTTGCAGTGGTATTTCTGATTGAATAATTGTGAATACAGTTATCGATGTTTGAATTTGATTTATGAATTTCGATTTTAAACCTTTTGAGTTCTGAGTTGAATTTTGATTTAGATGTCGAGTTTGATTTAAGAGTTCTCACTACAATTTTGGTTCAAGATCTCCTCACATATCCTGTATTGACTAATTTTGGTACAATTGTGTATTTTACACAAGAATCAATTTTGACACGAACGGCGCTAAAATAGATGAGAGATCGTTGACCTCTCATACACTACAGACGTATGCTAACATTTACTGCTGAACTTTGGGCAGGTTTGTGTTTGTTTTAGTCAAGGTGGTCTAGTGAATTCAGATCTGGAAGGCGCAGTGGATCCCAGTTTGAACTCAAAGGCCGCCCATGATACAGCACAGAGGGTAAGTTGACTTCATGAGATGACAAGCGTGTACATTTAATACATACATTTGAATACTCCTAGGCTGCATAATGTTTAAACTAAAATGTGAGAGAAGGGAAGTAGAATAATTAGTAGGAAAACTAAAATGTGAGAGAAGGGAAGTAGGAGAACTAGTAGGGAAACTAAAATGTGAATTAAGTGAAGTAGAACGCATCAGAAAAGATTTGCAACAGCAGATAGAGGAAAGACGAAGAGAAAGTAAAGAAGATGAAGATATAATGAGAATGCAACGGCGCTTGCTGAAGCTTCAAGTAGCAGAGGTCGACAGAGAATTAACTAGAAAACATCTGGCCAAGAAGCAGATGACAGTAGCAGAAGCTCAGCCTCCTACAGCAGCACCTCCCGCTCCATGTCAACAAACTCCAGTAGTACCAGCTCCCATGGTGGTGTCCCACCAGCCTCCACCACAGTACAGAGGCAGAGGTGGTGCATCTGACAGAAGACGTGCACGAGCATCCAACAGAGGGGGAGGTAACTATGAAGTCGGGCATGAAGGTCTTTTAAGTAGAGGAGAGTGCTACGTATGTGGGAGAGAAGGACATTGGGCGAGAGACTGCCCTCATTAAAGAACAGGACCATTCAGCGCAGCACCACAACATGCTCCATTCCCACCACAACATCAACAGATGCCCATGTGGTCACAAGGACCATGGGAAGGTTCAGTGTATAGCCAAGATACATAGATGATTGCAACGTGATCTCTTATAGCAGAGATAACGTGGCAAAGGGGGGAAATGGTAATAAAATGTTTTTGTAGATCCACATTTAGAACAGTTTTTAGTATAGGTGCTACTCACAATTTTTGAGATTTAATAACGTCATGATAAACCACAATTTTTTAATTTAAATACAGCAAAATCCAAGTATTTTAACTCAGTGATAGGTTCTAGTCTCGACTTGTTAACTCTAGAAATTGAGGAATATACGAGAGCTCTAACTAACATGAGCCGAGTTTTGTTTTCTCAGGTGACAAACGCAGAAGCAGCAGCTGACGAAAGGAAGCAGGCTCCTGTCGTGTCACCAGGCAGTCTGGTGTGGATCGAAGTCCACAAACGCAAGTGAAGTGAACCAAGGTGGACAGGTCCATGGGAGGTAGTATTGGCAACCTCACATGCAGTAAAGGTAAAAGGTAAACCAGGAGCTACTTGACACCACCTCACTCACTGTGCAGCAGCGAAGGTAACTAGTAAGACACTAGCAGAGACAGGATTGAATATCAAACAGGAAAAATTTGAAGCTAAAGATATCCCAAAGGGGGGGGCTAGACAGTACTGACAATGATGTTTCCCCCACAGTTTAAGCGAGGGCTTCCATTAGGGGACTCTAGGTTCAGCCAGTTATGGAAGTCTGTAATTATTTTCTTCCTGATTTCAGTAGTTTCCCTCTTAGTATGGGGAATTAAACACAGACAGGAACCAGAACAGGTGCATGACTACATCAAGATTCGAAATTTAGTCTCAGTAACTAAACAAACTGATCCCAGACCACGTAGAGAGGCTTCTCTGACGACACTCGCCTATGAAAATGTAACTCTTACTCTTACGTTCAAAGAAGGTACAACATCAACGGTCCAGTTCGACTTCTGTGAAGTAGTTTCCTGTCCCAAGTATGAATACACTTACGGTTGGATGACTAAAACCTTGTGCATCATAACTGACCAATGTGGGCCCGCCACAAATAGGTATGGCCTCGTGGCAGTTTGTGGATGTGGGTTCCCTTGCATCCGTGGACTTCTACAGGGGTTTATTGCTTCAACGATGAGCCAGACGCGAATCCAGGGCAATCAGTTATGTGTCGAGGATGAGGAAGAATTGGAGCTTCTGATGGCCACAGTCTAGATGAGGCCACCAGTGGTGCCATAGAGGGACTTCACAAGCAGTTCCTGACCATCCTCTCGGAGATCCTGAAGGACCTGATAAGGCCCAGATGGACTTCTAACACACATCCGGTGAGATATTGGAAATTTGGGAAATAGCTGGATTGTTTTGGATAAGTATTTTGAGTATTTTTTATGTGTTTTATGATTAATTGGGTTATAAGGGGATTTTAGGGTGTAAGTATTAAGAAATGTAATTTTGTCATGTGTAAAAGAACAGTCAAGGCTTCTCAGTATGTGTTCTCTAGTCTACAGATTGTATCCTGATCCTGACAGCCCCAAGACATGGACGACAGCGGACGTCAACGGATGCAGTTGTTTTTGAGTTGGCGAGAGTGTTTCACATCGGATAGGAATACTTGAATTGATATCTGTATGCATGAATTGTTTGACACTGTTTAGATTGATAAGGTGCCTCTTCCTGGATCGAGCAGGGGAGAGGTCTCCAGGGAACATTGAGTTAGTTAGCAAACTCACAGTGAACTGTGAGTTAGGGGGGAATTGTAGGGAATTTGAGCGTAGAACCGTCTGTTATTTAGTAATAATAAAAGTGTTTCATATTTCATAATTAATAATTCATATTTAGGCATAATCATAAGGGTTTTGGAAATGCATAATTAAGATAAGCATAAAGTGTTGTAAGATTAGTAGCTAAGAGTAAAATTAAAAACATAAAGCTCGTGTCTAAGTTACCGAAGCTTAGCTTTATATTGAAGGGAGATTTATGTTTTAAACAGGAAGTGGGTGGTTTATTTTGAAAGATTTTTCTCACTTGGGAGGAGTCAGCTCTTGTGGCTCTCTCTCTGTTCTGGCTCTCAGCCAAGAAGGCTGTGTTTTTTACCTGAGAGCTGTGTGAGTTTTTTGCAATGGGGTTTTATTGTTTTAATATTTCATGGGAATGATGTACTTCAGTGTATAATCGTATGCTTACTGTTGGGATTAAATTCCTTATAATTGTAAATCAGTCTTGGTATAGTAATTATTAGAGCAGCGTGTGGACTGTAAACACAGCAGCTGGGCCATGTGCTGTGATCTCCTCGGTGGGCTGAGATTCAGCCCCCCACACCTCTTCATGAAGCACTACCTGAAGACTCACCTCTTCATGAAGCACTACCTGAAGACTCACCTCTTCAAGAAGCACTACCTGAAGACTCACCTCTTCATGAAGTACTACCTGAAGACTCACCTCTTCAAGAAGCACTACCTGAAGACTCACCTCTTCAAGAAGCACTACCTGAAGACTCACCTCTTCAAGAAGCACTACCTGAAGACTCACCTCTTCATGAAGCACTACCTGAAGACTCACCTCTTCAAGAAGCACTACCTGAAGACTCACCTCTTCAAGAAGCACTACCTGAAGACTCACCTCTTCAAGAAGCACTACCTGAAGACTCACCTCTTCATGAAGCACTACCTGAAGACTCACCTCTTCATGAAGTACTACCTGAAGACTCACCTCTTCAAGAAGCACTACCTGAAGACTCACCTCTTCAAGAAGCACTACCTGAAGACTCACCTCTTCAAGAAGTACGACCTGAAGACTCACCTCTTCATGAAGCACTACCTGAAGACTCACCTCTTCAAGAAGTACTACCTGAAGACTCACCTCTTCATGAAGCACTACCTGAAGACTCACCTCTTCATGAAGCACTACCTGAAGACTCACCTCTTCAAGAAGTACAACCTGAAGACTCACCTCTTCAAGAAGTACTACCTGAAGACTCACCTCTTCAAGAAGTACTACCTGAAGACTCACCTCTTCAAGAAGTACTACCTGAAGACTCACCTCTTCATGAAGCACTACCTGAAGACTCACCTCTTCATGAAGCACTACCTGAAGACTCACCTCTTCATGAAGCACTACCTGAAGACTCACCTCTTCAAGAAGTACTACCTGAAGACTCACCTCTTCATGAAGCACTACCTGAAGACTCACCTCTTCATGAAGCACTACCTGAAGACTCACCTCTTCAAGAAGTACTACCTGAGCCTTCACTCACCACTTACTGTGTTCATACTAGTTTGTTTCTGTACGTCTGCTCTGGTTGGTGCTTGTTTAAAGGAGATGCACTCATGACTTCTGGTGACGAGTAGTTCTCTTGAACACACTGTAAGTCTCTTTGGATAGAAGCGTCTGCTAAATGACTAATGTAATGTATGTATAGTAAAATGCTCCGCTGTGCCAAGAGACGTGTCCATTTTTGTGATTGTCAGTTCCCGCTGACCCCGCCCCCTTCACAGTTGATTTCCTGAGCCAACAACCAGCTTCGTGTGACCGTTTAGAGGATCAGGTTGTTCGGGTTCTTTAAACCAGCGAACCAGGAGATAAACTGGGTGTGTTGAACTCACGTAGTACGGACCCCTGATCTCAGCTACAGCTATGGGTCCCCACTAGGACCAGTGTGTATGTGTGTGAACATCAACATGTACACACCTGCTGGCAATTGATCCCCAATGACCCGTCATTGATCTGTGTACTATCACTATGTGTTGTAATCTGATCATTTCATCACCACAAACTGTAACTGGACACACAGTCCTCCTCCTCCTCCTCCACACATGGCCCTCCTCCTCCTCCTCATGGCCGAGTTTGCAATATGTTCCTGTAAAGTGACACCACCTCCATCAGCTGACAGAGGACTCCTTCTGTAGAGACTCACCTCTTCCTCCTCACCACAGTGATGGACGTCGTGGGGACCGGGCACTAACAGGACTAAAGGAAGCAGAGTCCCCACAATGTCTGTAAACAAACTCTGTGTTAGGTTCAGGAGAAGATGGTGAAATACTGAGTTACGTTCAGGAAATGTTTCTCAGCTGTTTAACGTCAAAACTACGCCAATGAGAGTTTGAGAATCAACGTCTCTGGTGGTTTGTGTTGCGTCCGAACACGTCACTGAGACAAGAAGACAGTGTGTGTTACACAATGACGTCAGTGTGTGCGTCTAGATTCTAACACTACGTTCACGTCCAACACATCACTGAGTGTGTGTCAACAGGCCGGGGTCCACTGTGTGTGTGTGTGTGTGATGTCAGGTAGGCTGACAGGATGGGAGCTCACTTCTGCACACGCTCAGTCTCTCTCTCTCACACACACACACACACACACACACACACACACACACACACACACACACACACACACACACACACACACACACACACACACACACACACACACACACACACACACACACACACACACACACACACGGTTTGTTTGTTTACGAGGAAACAAACAGCTGAAATCAATAAGTGTGCTCACTGATTATCTGATCACGTGTTTGTTTTCAATGACAGCGAGATGTGGACATGCTAACTGTTTCCAGTCTTTATGCTAAGCTAACCATGTTGTGACCTCTTTTGACTGAAAGGTTCTGAACTTTATATTGTGACCAACGTGATTTTGAACAATGTTTGTTAAATAAATATAAAGAGAGGAATACAATATGCGGCTGCATTTATTTTCATGTTCCTATTTTGTCTAATTACCAATCTAATGAGCTTTAATGCATTCATTTGATTTACTTTTAACGTATTTAGTTTTTGTTTCATTAATCTTCGTATTTTATGTTTATATTCTCATACGTGTGCATTTCTAATGGATATCAGAAGATATAATGTGAAGTAAGAAAGATAAAGAACGATGGCATGAAATGATGAAACTGAAAGAAAGAAAGAAGAGAAAAGAGCCGACATGAATAGGAGAGAAAGCTGACGTGTGACTGGTTGAGTGGCTGTTACATCATCGTTAACGAGCCAATTAGACGGCAGGACGCTCCGCTTCAAACCAACAGTTACATCATCGTCATGACCTCAGCGTCCTGGAACGGCACTCTTCTGACCGCTTGCATTCGTTTGAATAAAGTTGTTTGTGTTTGAATGAAGCTACGGGGACAGAAAACCAGCCTCCGTGTTCAAGAGAGCCGGGCTGTGATTGGCTGTCACACACACACAGAGCTCGCGAATATTCACGTTAACGGTCGGAGCAGGTGTGAAGAGAAGAAGCAGTTCAGGTACGAGTATGTTTATTGATCTCTGAGTGGACGACAAACAAACTCATCACCATGGTAACACTGAAACAAACCACAGATATGAAAATAAAGAACGTTCTGAAATAAAAAAGTACTTCATTAAAGTCTCTTTTCTGAGATGAAGTGAGCTTCACCTTCGATGAGGCCGACGCCATCATTAGCCCCGCCCCCACAGCTAGCCCCGCCCCCACAGCTAGCCCCGCCCCCAAAACGCTTCAAACCGCAGCCGAAGGTGAAATAAATGTGATTTAATGAAATAGAGAAAAATAACCTCTGAATTTATAAGATGAAAGTCTGAAGTTAGAAATGTGAGACGCTTTGATCACATGACTGAACTTTGACCTTTAACCCGTTTGAAGCAGAATTCTGTTGCTCGTATTGTTCAAAATTAAAAAGTATTTTATTCATGAAAGATCAAAGTCAACCGCTCTTATTTTGGTAAAACCATGTAAATCAAATCAGATATCGTTTCCTCTCAGATGTTTAAATCGTTTTAAAGGTTGAAGACGTTCGTTTAGAGAATGAAAACAACGTAAAAGCGTTCAGTTAGATTCTATAAACGTCCTAATCTGACTTCTAACCACAAACGATGTAATGAGACGACCCCGTCGTGATCATGTGACCTCTAAACTCTAGAGTTGAGCGGCTCCTACTTCTATAAAGTGATGTGTTGACGCGTGACAACAATAAACCAGACAGGAAGTCGTCTCTTCTCTCCTGAATATTCCCCAACAACAGAAAACAACCCGTTCAAAAGGAAACACTTCAGAAAGGAAATAAAAACACAAATCAAAGTCGGGCCGCTGAACACTGGAGGCCCTGAAGATGTTTAGTGTTTCAAATGATCCGTCTTTATTATTAGAATGCGTTTCAACTCAAGCCTCTATTTACACGTTAGGGTTTATTTACAGCTTCTCAAACTCCCATTCTCACTTCCTGCTCGATGAACAGCTCAACCAGTGTTTAAAAAAAGGCAAAACTATGGAAGCCCAGAGAGACAAGTAAAGAAAAACAAAACTGATATTAACAGTTGATAATGACGCATGAACAGCAGCAAGTGTTCCTGTTTGAATCCTCGTGTAAATACGAATAATAGTCCTCATGTCCAGCAGGTTATGAAACATTCATGTTTTAATCTGCCGTTAGAAACAAACGAGAACCTTTTTGTCCAAACGGAGAAAAAGTGCCGTTGATTCACTTCAGCCTCTTGTGGCCAAAAAGAGAATTACACCAGCAAACATTCATGACACATGACGCACTCAGATGATCTGATCTATAGGAGCCCCGATTCCACCGACTGTTGAAAAAAACATTGAAATGAATGAAAAACTCAAAATAAAGTGTTTTTTGCTAATACGAGTGTTTTCAGGTTTCTCATTGTGATGAATATTATTTTCTTCTTTTACCGGCACAAACGCGCTTCGTGAATTATTAAATCGTAGACGACGGGAGCTGCAGTGTGATTGGCTGAACTCTGAACACCTGGTTACAGGTGTGTTGATGTGACATCACAGCTAGCAGACTGACCTCAGAATATTCTGTCT
>CM051702.1:740571-778071 GCA_028022725.1 Lycodopsis pacificus
CTGGGACGGGCGGCTGCGGGGCGGCGGTGGCCTGGAGGGGTTGTTGTTGTTGTTACGGTAAACAGAAGAGAGAGGGAGGGAGGAGGGGGAGGACGGGTGGATGGATGATGGAGGAGCTCCTCCTCCTCTGTTCAGACCTCCTCCACTCTGCCAGGACCGGACCGGTCGCTCTCCTCCTCCGTCTCTCCACCGTTTGTCTCTGCTGGGAGACAAACTTTGTCTGCAGGGAGACAAAAACATTCAGATTAAACACATTCAACTCTTGTAGATTAAAGAGGATTCAAACCACAAAAACATGTTTTATTTAAACACCCGCCAAAAACTACGTTTATCTCAACCAGAAGCTGTAAAAACAGTCAGATTTTCATCTTTCCGACGGTCTTCGAACACATCATTTGTGACCAACGCTTCCGTCAAAAGAGAGCAAAAAACGCAGCTTTAAATTGAGACATTTCGTCAGAAACACAAAGATGAAAGAGACACACAACGCGTTCACTGACTCCGTTGCCATGGGGACAGACCACCTATTGACCCCCCCGCTCACCTCGGCCTGCGCTGTCGGAATGGTCGCTCCGCGGAGCCGCCGCCGTTGTTCCGGATGTCGTAGCCGTAGATGGCGACGAGCTCCTCGCGGCTCTTTGGCGCCTGTTCTTCTTCTCTGAACCGGTCGTGATCCCAGCGTCCTTCATCCTTCCACAGCTTCCTGTTACGACCTTTAGGTCTGAGAGAAGAAGAGCGACGATGATGATGTCACTACTAACCTAATGACCAATCAATGGATACTGAGAAATATCTTCATCTGTGGTGTTTTATGACTGTTATGTTTGACATTAACTGTTTTTAAAACTTCAATGAGATTTATTCTGTAATAAATATAAATATTAAAAATAACTGTTTGCAAGTAAATAATAACAACAACAACACACCTCTCCTCCTCCTGGGCGTGTCCTCTGACATCGTGCTCAAAGAACAAGCCCTTCCTCGGGATGTAAGCCGGGTTCTTTCTGTCCTCGTCATCGTCGAGCTTCTGACCAGGTTTATCCCCCCCCTCCGTCTCAGGCTCGTCTGTGGACTCCTGTGTGTGTGTGTGTGTGTGTGTGTGTGTGTGTGTGCGTGTGTGTGTGCGTAAAATACGTTCAGAGAAGTGTTTGGTTTTAAACGACAGCAGCATTTCACTTAATTGTAAAACATCTTTTTTCAAACGACACCGTTTATCACAACCAGAAGCTGTAAAACGGTCGTAATCGTCACACTATGATATTTCCGAGGGTCCTTGAACACATCACGTGATGAACGTGCCTAATCAAAACTAAATTGTGATCAAAAACATGATATATTTACTGCAATCACAGCCTGAGCTCGGTAGAAGTACTCCAAACTAAATGTACTTAATGTGTAGTAAAATGGTTTATACATGTTACATCATACTGTCTCACCTGTCCGTCTCCGCTCTGTCTCTCTCCTTCCAGGTTTCCTTTCTCCTCGGCTTTGCTCTCCTCTTTACTGCGTCCTCCTTCCTCCTCTGTCTCCTTCTCTCCTTCATCTTCCTTCTCCACCACCACCACCACCACCTCCTCCACCTCCTCCTCCGTCGGGCCGTCGGCTGCAGGTGGTTTCAGCTGGCTGGCTGCAGGAGGAGCTTCTTCGTCGCTGTACTGCTCGGCTTCCTCCTCCGCTCCCTGAAAGAGGAAGATGAGTTTAACGTTAAATACTGAAACGTTTATTCGTCCAAACGTCACCTTTAATTGTGACTTATTTAGTGGAGAATAAACATTTATTACAGAGAAAAACATTTGAACTAAATTCAGCTCATGATTCCACTTTGAATAGAACTCGTGTGGTTTTTATTTCACCATTATTATATTTATTTATTTCCGTTTAAGACAAAAACATATTTTCAGCCGCATGTTGTGCATCGAAAGAGTGAACATAACCTGTAATTATTATTATTTATATTACTATTTAGTGGGTTGATTCTAACAATAAATATAACACTATAAAAAATATAACACTTAAAAACATATCACAATATTAATGATGATAATTACTAGGGGTGGGAATCACCAGAGATACTTCGATATTCTGAGTATTGTGATAACATATATTGTGATTTATTACTTGTTTCCACTTCAAATGATGTCCCCAAAGGACAACGGTGTCAACATGTTTTATTAATAAGATCAAGTTTTCAGTCTGTTCATCTCACTTCAGTCATTTTTATTGCAGCAGAATATGATCGTCAAGCAGACAGACGGACCAACAACATATAATAATATAATATAATAACAATATAATCTCATAAATGTTGCATGAACCTGACAAACTGAACTGTTTGTGTCACTACAGAGTCCAACTGAACTGAATGCAAACGTGTGGACTCAGCATATGAACTATAACTTGTACAAGTATGATATTAGAGTTTTATATTTATTTATTTATATATATATATATATATATATATATATATATATTTTTTTTTTTTTTTTTTTTTTTTTTAATAGTTTATATCATAAAAGATCGATACTTGGCGTCCATGTATCGATACAATATCGGCATGCAAAATATCGCGATACTATGCTGTATTAATTTTTCCCCCACCCCTAATAATTATATATAAATATAACTATATAATAATAATAATAATAAAAAATAATTCATCATGTAAACACGAATGTGTGAATCGTGTAAAACGTATTAACAGAGCATCTTCATCATCCTCACACAGCTGATGTGTGTTTACCTCTGAATGTGATCCGTTTTCTTCTGGATCAGCACTGTCGTAGTCAGAGAGGACAGCTGGACGAAGACAAGACAGACAGAGAGACAGACGAGTTGATTTAAGTCTATGTGTTTAAATTACTGCACCAGTAAAACAAACAAGCTCTGTGTTGCCGGTAAATATACTGACGTGTTGTTGCACGTTACTGGCGTGCTGTTGCCGTGTTGTATGTGACTGGCGTGTTGTATGTGACTGGCGTGTTGTGTGTTACTGGCGTGTTATGCGTTACTGGCATGTTGTTGCCGTGTTGTGTGTTACTGGCATGTTGTTGCAGTGTTGTGTGTTACTGGCGTGTTGTGTGTTACTGGCGTGTTGTTGCCGTGTTGTGTGTTACTGGCGTGTTGTGTTACTGGCGTGTTGTTGCCGTGTTGTGTGTTACTGGCGTGTTGTGTGTTACTGGCATGTTGTTGCCGTGTTGTGCGTTACTGGAGTGTTGTGCGTTACTGGCGTGTTGTGTGTTACTGGCATGTTGTTGCCGTGTTGTGCGTTACTGGAGTGTTGTGCGTTACTGGCGTGTTGTGCGTTACTGGCATGTTGTTGCCGTGTTGTGCGTTACTGGAGTGTTGTGCGTTACTGGCGTGTTGTGCGTTACTGGCGTGTTGTTGCCGTGTTGTGCGTTACTGGAGTGTTGTGCGTTACTGGCGTGTTGCTGGTTTCATGTCTTTACCTTCTCCGACACCATCTTCACTCTCCTGCAGAGACACAAACAAACATCAGCAGGAAGAACAACGACACTTTGATAGCATCTCAGTGGGAGATGCTAACATGCTAAGAAGCTTCATCCACACGGATCTGTTCAAGGCGTCTAAAAACAAACATCACGGTTCAGGTTCACTGGTCTGAGGGTGTTGTGTAAACAGGAAGTAGATCGGTTCAATCAGAGGGTCGGCGGTTCGATCCCCGGCTCCACTAGTCGCATGTCGATGTGTCCTTGAGCAAGACACTGAACCCCAACATGTCTCCCGGAGCTGAGCCTACGGTGTGTGAATGTGATAGAATCTGAATTGTAAGTCGCTTTGGATAAACGCTAAATGACTGTAATGTAATGTCTGTCTGTCTCTGTAACAAAAGATGTTTTAGATCGTAAACGTAGTACTGTACTGTGGCCGTAGCCTCAAATGAATGAGAGAGAACTTCAGAATCACCAGAGTCCCTCAAACAATGTGGAAGATATCGAGGCTCACATTGAAATCAGAGGGGACATTTCTCACTATTTAAACAAGCCAAACAATTAATGGATCATCAGATAAAATAATCTAAACTGACATGCGTTTACTGTGTAGTACTTTTACTGTAACAAAGTATCATTACTGTGACGTATTAGTACTTTTACTGTAACATAGTAGCATTACTGTGACGTATTAGTACTTTTACTGTGACAAAGTATCATTACTGTGACGTATTAGTACTTTTACTGTAACATAGTATCATTACTGTGAGGTATTAGTACTTTTACTGTAACATAGTATCATTACTGTGACGTATTAGTACTTTTACTGTAACATAGTAGCATTACTGTGAGGTATTAGTACTTTTACTGTAACATAGTATCATTACTGTGAGGTATTAGTACACATAGTAAAGGATCTGACTACATCACTGCATCTCCGTAACAAACATCAGTTCTAAGCGAACAAGACTTCTGGACGTGGCAGAAGTCTCGTTAGCATTAGCATAAGGCTAAACAGAAAACCCTAACTCCGTGCCAACACCTAGGTGGAAACACCGTCTTTTTAAGCTAACTGGCTAACATGACAATCTGGAGCTTCTCATATTTAGTAGAAACCCTCCAGAGAGTCGCGGTACCGGTGAAATGTGCATCCGTGTAAACGCGTTCCAAGTGGCGCCCTTTCGTCTCCCGTTCCACGACAACACAGTTAACTACCAGGACAGTGTTTACAATAAAAACAGCTCCTTCAACGTACCACAGTGTTACAGTTCAAACCTAACAACTCTCCATGTTAAACAGTGTTGACGTTAAAGCAGCTAACTTGTGGTTTCCTTCAAGCTAACACTAAGCTAGCTACTCACACACTCGGACTCCGCGGCGACTTTCGGCTCGACCCGGGTCGCCGTTACTTCCGGTGGGTCGGGTGGGTCCTTTACGCGGCTCTTGGTGGTCGGAGACCCGGACCTCCCGCTGTCAGAACCAGAACCAGAACCAGAACCAGAACCGGACTCGTCCTCGCTGTCCTGAGACGCGCGCCTCCTCCTTCGCCGCCGGTCCGCCATCTTAGATCTAGAATGGTTGGAAACCGGAAACCGGGGATCTTCTTCTTCTTCTTCTTCTTCTTCTTCTTTGATGTTTATTGGCAGTTGGCAAACAATGAATTGGTGCATTACCGCCACCAACTGGATCAGAATGTCGAGTACTTACAGTTTAGTATAACAAAAATAAAATTAGAAATCTTATTTTGTATCTACTGCCACCTGCTGGAGTTTGTTTCCACATAGAAGTATCCAGATCATTTACTGCAGTGAAAGTACTTGATGTAGTACAGGGCGATCCCCGGCTCCGGCGCCGCTAGTCGCAGGTTGATGTGTCCTTGAGCAAGACACTCAACCCCAACAATTGCTCCCGTAGTTGTGCCTACGGTGTGATAGAATAGGATCTGAATTGTAAGTCGCTTTGGATAAAAGCGTCTGCTAAATCAGTGATTCTCAACTGGTGGCCCGTGACCCACTTTTGGGTCGCGGGCCTCAATCCATCCATTTTCCTCCTCTTACCTGGGGTCGGGTCGCGGTGGCAGCAGGCCAAGCAGGCTGACCCAGACCTCCCTCCCCCCCCCCCAACATGTTCCAGCTCATTGTGGGGGACCCCGAGGCGTTCCCAGGCCAGCTGGGAGATGTAGTACCTCCAGCGTGTTCAGGCTCTTCCTCGGGTCTCTTCCCAGTTGGACGTGCCTGGAAAACCTCCAGTGGGAGGCGTCCTGACTAGATGCTGAACCACCTCAGCTGACTCCTTTTGACAAGGAGGAGTAGCGGCTCGACTCCAAGCTCCCTCCTGATGACCGAGCTCCTAAGGCTGAGCCCGGCCACCCACAGGAGGAAAGGTCGCGGGCCTTTGCCTGACAAAAAATAAAAAATATGTGATTTTATTTTGAAGGGCATTTTTTATGCAGCGGAATTATTCCAGCATTTACGGCACTTGTCCGCTGATGCCGCTCAGCCAATCAAATGTGTATTCTGACAAGTTTCCTGACTTGAGTGAGATGTACACACACCGTGACACATGGGGAGAGAGAGAGAGAGAGACAGAGGGACAGAGCGAGAGAGAGAAGAGAGAGAGAGAGCAGAGAGAGTGGACAGACTCTTGCCTTGCTGAAATCCTACCTTGAAGGAAGAACCCAGTGTGTCAGAGTGGGTGATGTCACATCATCTACTCTAAGATCTAACGTGGGAGTACCCCAGGGTTCTGTTTCAGGACCTTTACTATTCAGTTTATACATTAATGATAAACAAGCTAAAAACCCCAAAGTCTCCATCACTGCAACATCAGCACCAAACCCTGAGCTGGGAGAACATCGTTAGATTCACTGATGTGTGTCTGGTTTTTAGAATGGTACACGGCGTGGCCTCCACTGAGTGATTTTATTAAACAAAGCGCTGAAAGCAGCAGACTCACTGGATCTGCTTCAAGAGGTGATCGTGTCATTCCACACCAAGCTCGTTCAGTAAATCCACATTCTCTGTGAAGGCAGCTCACTGGTGGAATGCTCAGCCAGCCAGCCAGCCAGCCACACGCACACACCTTGATCAGCGTTGCTGTTTCCATTGTTTGCTGTGTTCGGTGCTTCAGTGTTGCGTGTGCTTGTCCTGTAGGGGGGGCTGTTCTGCGTGACGCATGCTGAAACCTGTTATGTCTGCTCTGCTTTCATGTCGTACACTTTTCTTTTGTCTGTCTGTTTCTCTATGAATTTTAATTCCGTTTCAAGTTGAGATGTTGTTATTTTAGTTGCCTTGAAACATCTGGCCGGGGACAGCAGATGGAAATTAGCCTCTCTGGCTCACTTACAGTGCGACTGTTGATTAGTGTGCATTGTCCCTGAAAAACAAATAAATGAATGAAGACGACAGTCAGACCATCAGAGTTTAATATGTAGACGAACATCAGCAGCATAAAGTGCTCCTTTCTACTTCTAGAGGACGAAGAGCAAAGCAGAAAACAGGAATCTTTGGTTGTCAGATTATACGACTGAACAAACTAGAGGTTTGTTTGTAGGCACATTTCTTCTTCTCTTGCAGCTCAGGTTTGTTTAAATGTTTCACCGATAGGCGTCTTCATGCCGGCTTTATGTCCAAAAGTAAACCTCCGATTCTCTTCTTTTTAAAGAGCTTAAAGTCCAAAAGTTGTGCTGTTCAGCGTTTAGTGGTTTTAAATGAGTTCCACCAGCAGAAACAAGGTTCATTAAAGGTAGAAAAGAGAACGTCAGACACGATGCGAGAACACTGCCGTTAGAACACATTAGTTACATGTTCGTGTCAGTTTTCTGATAACATGCGATTAAGATGCACTGCGTGAGATTTAACAAACCCATGAAGTTCATCTTTAAATGAAAAGGCACATTGTTTTGATTTAAAAGTGATAAATACAATATTTAGAGCATTTCTGCTGCCTCCATATGGCTCTCAACATGGCGAAGGCTGAAGATGACAGAGCTAACCGTGCTAACAACAGTAACACCGCTAACAGCGCTGAGAGTGCTAGCAGCGCTAGCACTGCTAGCACTGCTAGCAGCGCTGTCGGATAGTAATGATCTGAATGTCGTATGAGAACTTTGAAAGTCAGTTTAAAGTGTCAGAAAGATGAGAATCTGTTGAGGTTTACTTTTGGACAATCTATTCCCTCTCTCCCTGTCCCTGTCCAGACAGCGCCCCCAGCAGGCCGTTGGCTGTGGTGAAGAGGTTGATGGGAGACGACCCGTCTGTGATGAGGGTCGACTTCAAACCCAGAGCCTGAAGCATCTTCACCTGCAGGACGAGAAACACACGCAGAGTTTTTAACCTGCGACGAGTATCTGAAAGAGTCTGCTGGAGAAAAATAACTCAGTCAGAGGACTTCAGGGCAGAATGTTAGAGGCTAGATGGTAGTAGTAGTGGAAATAGTAGTAGTCGTGGAAATAGTAGTAGTAGTAGTGGAAATAGTAGTAGTGGAAATAGTAGTAGTCGTGGAAATAGTAGTAGTAGTAGTGGAAATAGTAGTAGTGGAAATAGTAGTAGTGGAAATAGTAGTAGTGGAAATAGTAGTAGTAGTAGTGGAAATAGTAGTAGTAGTAGTGGAAATAGTAGTAGTAGTAATGGAAATAGTAGTAGTGGAAATAGTAGTAGTGGAAATAGTAGTAGTGGAAATAGTAGTAGTAGTAGTAGTAGAAATAGTAGTAGTAGTAGTAGAAATAGTAGTAGTGGAAATATTAGTAGTAGTAGTAGTGGAAATATTAGTAGTAGCAGTAGTGGAAATAGTAGTAGTAGTAGTAGTAGTGGAAATAGTAGTAGTAGTAGTAGTGGAAATATTAGTAGTAGTAGTAGTGGAAATAGTAGCAGTAGTAGTAGTGGAAATAGTAGCAGTAGTAGTAGTGGAAATAGTAGCAGTAGTGGAAATAGTAGCAGTAGTGGAAATAGTAGCAGTAGTAGTAGTTGAAATAGTAGTAGTAGAAATAGTAGTAGTAGAAATAGTAGTAGTAGTAGTAGTAGTAGTAGTAGTAGTAGTGGAAATAGTAGTAGTAGTAGTAGTAGTAGTAGTAGTGGAAATAGTAGTAGTAGTAGTGGAAATAGTAGCAGGAGTAGTTATATGAAGTAGTAGTAGTAATAGCAGTAGTTGAAGTAGTAACAGTAGTAGTAACAGCAATAGCGGTAATATTAGTGGTGGTAATAGCAGTAGCAAAAGTAGTTGTAGTAATGGTAGTCATAGTACTAGTAGTAGTACCTGCAGCTCAGGCCCGGCTCTGGCTATCTCCCTCAGCGTGTCGCTGCCCAGACTCTCCACCAGCTGACTAAAGCGCTGACTCTCGATTTGAGACAGGTTCTTCTGCTTGTCCACCTCCAGCATGTCCATCTGCTTCTTGTAGCTCAGCTCCTGCTCACGAGCCTTCGCCAGCCGCTGGAGCTCCGCTTCCTACACACACGCACACGCCCCCTCATTGTTCATCTGTCATGTGATTGGACGCTGCAGCCGATCGGACTGATGAGATTTTGTTCAACATGTAAACAGTGAAGACGGATCACAGAATAAACTCTAGTTTATGTTTGATTCGTTTTCTGATTCAACATCTGGTTTAAATAAATGTTCATTGTAGTCTGAACAACAAAAGCACCACAAACAACTTTCTACATTTATTAGAAAGATTTGTGTTTTCATGATCTGATGTTTCCCTCAATAACTTTATTATGGAAACAATTAAAGTCAGAGACACACACACACACCTTCTTCCAGCACTGCTGTGTAGTGAGTTTTATGTTGAAAGGTGTTGGAGTTTAGGGTTAACTTCTAGTTCCCCGTTGCTTCGAGATAGCTTCTAGCTCTGCTTAGTTTACAGATAGCTTCTAGCTCTGCTTAGTTTACAGATAGCTTCTAGCTCCGCTTAGTTGAGTTTTTATGTTGAAAGGTGAAACAGGAAGTCAGGACATACCGCCTCGATCTTCTGAGCTTCAGCCTTCAGTTTGGCCTCGTTGACCGCCGCCTCTCCCTGAATACGAGCCGCCTCGGCACGAGACTGAGCTTCAGCCTTGGCAGCTCCTGTACTCTCCACCGCAGCACTGAAAAGAACACAGCAAAAGTAGTATTACCACATTGTTACAGGTAAAAGTCTTGCATTAAATATTTACTTTGAAAGTAGTCATTCTGCAGAATAATGTATATATATATTATTGTATTATAGTCATGCATTCACTTTAATGTTGCAGCTGGTAAAGATAGAGCTAATTTTAATGACTTTATATACTGCTGGGTACTATGATGTATAATAACACACCATTCACCAGTTGACCCCGTGACCCCATGGTTACCTGAGAGCCTCCAGCTCCAGCAGCTCCCTCCTGGCTTTCTCATTCTCGGCCTGGTCGGTGATCCGCTGCCTCTCCATCTTCCCCCGGGCCTCCTGCTCCAGACGCTCGGCCTCGTGACTACACACACACACACACACACACAGACACAGACACACACACACAGAATTTTGTTTATTATTGTGATCGATATAAAATGTGCTAATTGTACAGTCAGCAATTCCTTCATCGTCTTAAAATTAATCATTTTGTGAAATACGCTTCAGAACAACCTCCAAAACTGTCAGATTCATATCTAGTTAGCGAGCAGGCTGGTCACCAATACAAGTTCAGAGCTAGCTTCTAGTTCCCCTCAGCTTAGAAAAAAAGACAAAGAAAAAATGTATCCTTTGTGTGTCTATATTGGCATTTGATTTCCTTTTTGATGTTCCCAGCTGCCTGTAGAAATAACAAGCTTCAACAGTAGTGTGTGTGTGTGTGTGTGTGTGTGTGTGTGTGTGTGTGTGTTGTCGGACCGTGCGGCGGCCTCCTGGGAGTTGGTGGTGATCTCAATGGCCAGCTGGACGCTCTTCTGCAGGGCGTCCCTCGTCCTCTGGTCGACGGGCTCCACAGACTGGATGTCCACGCTGCTGATCATCAGGTTGTTCTGGTTGAAGCGAAGGTTTGAGCGAACCGCCAGCTTCTCATCGAACCCGAACACCGCCGAGCAGATGATCCGGTTGGAGTTCTACAAACGAGAAAAGACCTTTGATTTATGACGAGTAGAACGAAGTACTGTATAAAGATTTATGGTACTTTTACTGTAAGACAGCTTTAGTTACATTAATTAAGATTTCTACACACAAAACATATGAAGAGTTGATAAAAAATACTCTACATTTTACTGAAGGAACATTTTCAAAGCAGTTTTTTTTACTTTCAACAGATTCTTTTTACTGTGTGGGATTAGTACCGACACTGAAGTACAGGATCTTCCTTCACCACTGGTTAAGTATGCTATATTTCCATGAAACAGAAGAACAGTGAAACACGAACCTTGTGGAAATCGTCAAACTGCACAGAGGCGACAGCTCCTCTGACTCGGGAGGCGATGGCTTTGCACGAGTCTCCGACAAAGTCGGGAACTGAAAACAGAGCTGCTGCATCAGCAGAGTCCACCGGATACTTCACGTCAAAGTGCCTGGAGAGGAATAAACAGGACAGGAAGAGATGCAACACTTCATGTGATCGGAGAACATAAAGGAGTGTTCAGAGCAGAGAGCAAGGAGACACGCATTTTTGCTGATACATGAAACTGGAATCAATTGAAGCACTTTTGCATGCACGCACAGCAACATGTCTTTATATTACCCATTATACAAAACACAACATATCATTGATGCTGGTTCCCTTTAGATTAGAGTTAGCTTCATAGTTCCCTTTAGATTAGAGTTAGCTTCATAGTTCCCTTTAGATTAGAGTTAGCTTCATAGTTCCCTTTAGATTAGCGTTAGCTTCATAGTTCCCTTTAGATTAGCGTTAGCTTCATAGTTCCCTTTAGATTAGCGTTAGCTTCATAGTTCCCTTTAGATTAGCGTTAGCTTCATAGTTCCCTTTAGATTAGAGTTAGCTTCATAGTTCCCTTTAGATTAGAGTTAGCTTCATAGTTCCCTTTAGATTAGAGTTAGCTTCATAGTTCCCTTTAGATTAGAGTTAGCTTCATAGTTCCCTTTAGATTAGAGTTAGCTTCTGGTTCCCTTTAGATTAGAGTTAGCTTCTGGTTCCCTTTAGATTAGAGTTAGCTTCTGGTTCCCTTTAGATTAGAGTTAGCTTCATAGTTCCCTTTAGATTAGAGTTAGCTTCATAGTTCCCTTTAGATTAGAGTTAGCTTTTGGTTCCCTTTAGATTAGAGTTAGCTTCTGATTCCCTTTAGATTAGAGTTAGCTTCATAGTTCCCTTTAGATTAGAGTTAGCTTCTGGTTCCCTTTAGATTAGAATTAGCTTCATAGTTCCCTTTAGATTAGAGTTAGCTTCTGGTTCCCTTTAGATTAGAGTTAGCTTCATAGTTCCCTTTAGATTAGAGTTAGCTTCATAGTTCCCTTTAGATTAGAGTTAGCTTCTGGTTCCCTTTAGATTAGAATTAGCTTCATAGTTCCCTTTAGATTAGAGTTAGCTTCTGGTTCCCTTTAGATTAGAGTTAGCTTCATAGTTCCCTTTAGATTAGAGTTAGCTTCATAGTTCCCTTTAGATTAGAGTTAGCTTCATAGTTCCCTTTAGATTAGAGTTAGCTTCATAGTTCCCTTTAGATTAGAGTTAGCTTCATAGTTCCCTTTAGATTAGAGTTAGCTTCATAGTTCCCTTTAGATTAGAGTTAGCGTCATAGTTCCCTTTAGATTAGAGTTAGCTTCTGGTTCCCTTTAGATTAGAGTTAGCTTCATAGTTCCCTTTAGATTAGAGTTAGCTTCATAGTTCCCTTTAGATTAGAGTTAGCTTCATAGTTCCCTTTAGATTAGCGTTAGCTTCTGGTTCCCTTTAGATTAGCGTTAGCTTCTGATTCCCTTTAGATTAGAGTTAGCTTCTGATTCCCTTTAGATTAGAGTTAGCTTCATAGTTCCCTTTAGATTAGCGTTAGCTTCATAGTTCCCTTTAGATTAGAGTTAGCTTCATAGTTCCCTTTAGATTAGCGTTAGCTTCATAGTTCCCTTTAGATTAGCGTTAGCTTCATAGTTCCCTTTAGATTAGCGTTAGCTTCATAGTTCCCTTTAGATTAGAGTTAGCTTCATAGTTCCCTTTAGATTAGAGTTAGCTTCATAGTTCCCTTTAGATTAGAGTTAGCTTCTGGTTCCCTTTAGATTAGAGTTAGCTTCATAGTTCCCTTTAGATTAGAGTTAGCTTCTGGTTCCCTTTAGATTAGAGTTAGCTTCATGGTTCCCTTTAGATTAGAGTTAGCTTCTGGTTCCCTTTAGATTAGAGTTAGCTTCATAGTTCCCTTTAGATTAGAATTAGCTTCATAGTTCCCTTTAGATTAGAGTTAGCTTCTGGTTCCCTTTAGATTAGAGTTAGCTTCACAGTTCCCTTTAGATTAGAGTTAGCTTCATAGTTCCCTTTAGATTAGAGTTAGCTTCATAGTTCCCTTTAGATTAGAGTTAGCTTCATAGTTCCCTTTAGATTAGAGTTAGCTTCATAGTTCCCTTTAGATTAGAGTTAGCTTCATAGTTCCCTTTAGATTAGAGTTAGCTTCATAGTTCCCTTTAGATTAGAGTTAGCTTCTGGTTCCCTTTAGATTAAAAGTTAGCGTCTTGTAGTCTTGGCCATGAAATCAATTATGTTTTTATAAATGTATTGTAGAACTATCAAACAATGTTGAGCTTTTAAAATGTATGGTTTGATGGATATTACTTTATCCATGTTCCAGCTACAGGAGCTTAAACCCTATAGGAACTTGAGCTCTTATCTCTATGATCACGTGTTTCAGTCCTGATTTGTTCTGGACAAAGCTCGACCCAGCTGTTGCTGCATGTTTCCCTGTTACCAGTTGTAGGAGAGCTGCAGCTGCAGGCGGGCGTGGTCGGCCGTCTCGATGGTGATGACGTCGGTGAAGAAGTCGGGCCCCAGCAGGAGGCAGATGGCCTTGATGACGTTGGCCCTCTTCGGTTTGTCTCCGGACAGCGACAGCATGGTGAACTGCTCGTCGGGTCCCAACATCACCAACTCCGGTCCGAACAACACCCTGAAGACAAAAACCAACAACCCCACGTCAGCCCCGTCACATCCTCCTCCACCTGGACAGTCTACGACCCTGCGAGTCCCTCACCTGGCCTTCTTCTCTCTGTAGTCGTACACCTGGACGGCGGCGTTGTGGGGGACCCGGTAGGAGACCACCTTGGTCTTGTCCCTTGGCTGGCCCTGTCCAGTCCTGGTCCGGTCCGAGCGGTCGGCCAGCGGGTCCAGATTAGAAGCCAGCAGGGTCTCCACGTTGGGAGGAAGCTCCTTCTGCCACAGCTCCTCGTCCTGAGTCAGCATGTAGGTGTGACCGATCACGGCGCGCACCTGAGAGGAGACGCACGGGAGGAGAGTTGGATGGTTTTATGATCCACACTGGCATTTTATATTCATTCTGTATTTGCACCTTATTGTGTTCTTAAATGTTTTAAAGTTTCCCTCTGGATTCTACATCTTAGCTTCTATTTTACAATTCAATGCGGCTTTATTGGCATGAATGTTTCAGAAAAAGCACACGATATATATATATATGCGTCATAGTATATACATATATATATGTATATATATATATATATATATATGCGCAATATAATGAAAAGAAGAACGTAATAAAAGATAATTTATATTTATTTTGTCGGGATTAAAATAAATAAAATATAAATTAGAATCAATAATAGTTGATAAATATAATATTTTGTTGCCTTGTTTAAGCGCAAAATGTTTTTGAACTCTTCCGTTGAGGCGTTCAATGCTCGAGGACGTTTAAGCTTCAGAGACGAGAGAAAACATAAAAACATGTTTCATTTGGATCAAAGAAAATTTCAAATTTCAACTAAAAAGTACGACAGAAGAAAGTGTCACCGTCCCGGTTTTGCAGTCGTTTACAAAACAATAAAAGGCAGAACTGACGGCGGGTTGTTACCTTTCCCGTCTTGATGTCTCTGACGTAGATGCCCTCGTTCTCGTCCAATGGGAGCGCCTGTCGTCTCAGCGCCACCTCCACGGCGATGGGGGGGACGTACTCGATGGGTCCTCGCAGCATCCAGCGGTCTCCGGGGCGACGGAGGATGCCGCTCCTCCGCGAGCGCTTCGCCCTCTCCTGCCCTCCTTCCTCCTCCTCTTCCTCCTCCTCATCGCGCTGGCAGAGAGAGAGGTGGAGGAGGGAGAGAAGGGTTAACGTGGCGATGCATTGGAGCGGCGGAGGAGTGGGAGGAGAAAGAGGAGAGGGAGGAGGAAGAGGAGAGGGGGTTTGAGAGGAGCACTGAGGGGACAAATGAAAACCCAAAGTGAAAGACATTTCAAAAAGCGGAGGACAACGTAAAAGGATGGAGGGAGTGAAGAAGAGAGGATTCAAAGGAAAGGAGGGAGAGAAGAAGAAGCACAGAGTCGGGGTACAATGAGTCCGCCGTGTTAGGAAGGGAAGACGGTGCAGTGAAGGACAGAATCACCTCAAGTCCTCAAACATCTCGCACTTCAGAGATGAACTGGTGTTTTCACCTAATGCATTCTCTCTAGTGGCCACCAGGGGGCGACTCCTCTGGTTGTATAGAAGTCTATAGAAAATGACTCTACTTCTCTCTTGATTTATTCCCTCAGTAAACATTGTAAACATGAGTTTATGTCTCAATCTCTAGTTTCAAGTCTTCTTCAATACAGCATGATGTTCATTTAGTACATGATGGTCCATTTAGAGTCACACAGACCATAAAGCACGGGATGCTTTAGGGGCGGGACTACACGCTGATTGACAGGTCTCTACCAGAGTCCTCAGTCCATATATGGTCACTTCCTGTTCACTGGTTGATATAAACAAGACGGCGACGGACAAAACGCCGAACTCGAGGCTTCAAAACGTCCACAAACCAACGACATTTAAAAATGTGGCCAATAGACTATCGAGTTCATGAGCAGATGACCTTTAACCTCGTGGGTGAAGGGATTTGTTTCTGTGGCTCCAATAAACTACAAACCCTAACCGACCAATCGTACTGTGAGATAAGAGCTCAAAGCAAGTCAACAGCAGCTGATCCTCCCTGTGAGCGAGGGAAGGTCCGAGGACTTGAACCCGCCACAGAGCAGACACACCTCATACCAGACCTCTGGACTCATTCAAAGTCTTCTGTGAGAAACCGGTCCCACAAACATTCCTCTGAACTCAGAAAGATTGAACTCTTGAGAGACCGACAGCAGAATCACACAGGAAACGCTCGACAGGTTCTCATAGCGCTGCAGCGCGTGAGCTGCTTATTAATAATCTGTGTAGATGATCATCATCACATTACTACTGTGCAGAGGAGGAAAGTAACTCAGGACATGTACTCAGGTACAGGTTTGAGGTACTTTATCCTTCTAATTCACTATTTATTGAATAAGTTTAGTTACTCTACAAGTTCATTGAAAACTAAATCTAATCGACTAATAAATGACGACATATTAATCTACAGTTGTGTATAAAATAATGCATCAATAACTTCAATACGAACATACTGAATAATATTCTGAATAATAAGTACTTTTACTTTTGGTACCGAAAGGAAAATAAGAGCGAATACTTCTGTACTTTTGCTGAAGTATGCAGCACTTTGACTTGTAACAGAGTATTTCTACACTGTGGTATTAGTACTTTCATTGAAGTAAGAGTATGCCAGTACTTCCTGTGTACAGCGCTGATCCTCTCCTCACCTCCTCTGTGTCATTGAACGCCTCCACAGCCCTCAGCACCAGACCCTCCTCCTCCGACAGCACGTACACGTCCTGAATGCCGCTTTCAAGGAGCTCGCCCGGCTGCAGGAAGAATGAGCGCTCACCCTGACGGAGAGAAAGAAAAGGAAGGTGTGAGTTACGGGGAGAATACGTACATAATGTACTTATAACTAAAGTAGTAGTTTTATTTGCAGGATACCGATTCAACTGAACAGAAGTATGAGAGACGTGTCCTCACCTTCACCACCCTCTTCTGTCCCAGCTGAGGCTTCCCGTCAGATCCCACCGGGTCCAGAATCACACAGTACTGCCTGCTGCTCAGCGTGGTCACATCCACCACCCCCACCACCTCCTCCGCCACAGCCGGGATGTGAGCCTCCCGGTCGTCCATGGTGACCAGCCACTCCTCCCCCGTGCGCCGGTCCCGCCCGCCGGCGTCCTTGAAGGGCCGCAGGGCGCGAACGGAGAGCGCTTTCTGAGGAGACACGAGCACACGAGCAGCTCAGCTGTGTGTGTGGAGCTGTGATGCTGCTTTAAAGTGCAGCTTCAGGGTCCAGCAAGTGGACGTTGACATTCGGAGAATTCTTCAGGCCACCGTGCTGAGGAATTGTCGCCGGGCGACGCAAGTTACGCAAAACTCCCGCGACACAAAAGCCCATCGTAGCTGAGAAGATCATTATTAATGTTGTAGTAATGAATCGCGTGCGTTCACCCAGATGTGTGCAACTGTACCTCATGTTCAGAGAACTGTACAAAAAACAACATCGCTGTCATATTTACACACAAGATGACGTCATGTTGAGTGTTGATGGAGACGCTACTGTTAGCTTAGCATAGCACTGATCGATCCAAACTCAATTCAGAAAACAAACATTTTAACAGGTATTTGCTTGTCGTCTTGCAGAGAGAACTCACAAACCACAAATTCAGACTTCTAATGAATCAGCATTGTTATGCAGTAAATTCTGCATCATTTTGATCAGTTTATCTACAGTGTTTAATCAGCGATGGTTGATGAAACGTTGGCGTCTACATCCCTCATCTGAGTCGAGCCGGCGAGGCGTCGGCTCACCTTGTCCGTCAGGATGAAAGCGTTCACGATGTCGATGACTTCTTCATGGGCTCCTGGAAGGTACGCGCCCACCTTACTGACCAGCCACTCGTCACCTGCAACACACACAGAAATAGTATTCATCACAACTGTACTTTACTGCACTTTAACGTTCACTGACAAAAGTGAAGAATTTGTGAGGAATGAATAAACATCCAATGAAACACCCGTACATTTAAAACATTGACAGAAGAAAAGTCTCCCCCTCCCCTGTGTTACCTGTAACTCCGCCCCCCCAGTGTGAGCGTTACCTGTAACTCCGCCCCCCCAGTGTGAGCGTTACCTGTAACTCCGCCCCCCCAGTGTGAGCGTTACCTGTAACTCCGCCCCCCCAGTGTGAGCGTTACCTGTAACTCCGCCCCCCCAGTGTGAGCGTTACCTGTAACTCCGCCCCCCCAGTGTGAGCGTTACCTGTAACTCCGCCCCCCCAGTGTGAGCGTTACCTGTAACTCCGCCCCCCCAGTGTGAGCGTTACCTGTAACTCCGCCCCCCCCAGTGTGAGCGTTAGCTGTAACTCCGCCCCCCCCAGTGTGAGCGTTAGCTGTAACTCCGCCCCCTCAGTGTGTGTTACCTGTCACTCCGCCCCCTCAGTGTGTGTTACCTGTCACTCCGCCCCCTCAGTGTGTGTTACCTGTCACTCCGCCCCCTCAGTGTGTGTTACCTGTCACTCCGCCCCCTCAGTGTGTGTCACCTGTAACTCTGCCCCCTCAGTGTGTGTTACTGTCACTCCGCCCCCTCAGTGTGTGTTACCTGTCACTCCGCCCCCTCAGTGTGTGTTACCTGTCACTCCGCCCCCTCAGTGTGTGTTACCTGTCACTCCGCCCCCTCAGTGTGTGTCACCTGTAACTCCGCCCCCCCAGTGTGAGCGTTATCTGTAACTCCGCCCCCCCAGTGTGAGCGTTAGCTGTAACTCCGCCCCCCCAGTGTGAGCGTTAGCTGTAACTCCGCCCCCCCAGTGTGAGCGTTAGCTGTAACTCCGCCCCCCCAGTGTGAGCGTTAGCTGTAACTCCGCCCCCCCAGTGTGAGCGTTAGCTGTAACTCCGCCCCCCCAGTGTGAGCGTTAGCTGTAACTCCGTCCCCCCAGTGTGAGCGTTAGCTGTAACTCCGCCCCCCCAGTGTGTGTGTTACCTGTAACTCTGCCCCCTCAGTGTGTGTTACCTGTCACTCCGCCCCCTCAGTGTGTGTTACCTGTCACTCCGCCCCCTCAGTGTGTGTCACCTGTAACTCTGCCCCCTCAGTGTGAGCGTTATCTGTAACTCCGCCCCCCCAGTGTGTGTGTCACCTGTAACTCTGCCCCCTCAGTGTGTGTTACCTGTCACTCCGCCCCCTCAGTGTGTGTTACCTGTCACTCCGCCCCCTCAGTGTGTGTCACCTGTAACTCTGCCCCCTCAGTGTGAGCGTTATCTGTAACTCCGCCCCCCCAGTGTGAGCGTTATCTGTAACTCCGCCCCCCCAGTGTGAGCGTTAGCTGTAACTCCGCCCCCCCAGTGTGAGCGTTAGCTGTAACTCCGCCCCCCCAGTGTGAGCGTTAGCTGTAACTCCGCCCCCCCAGTGTGAGCGTTAGCTGTAACTCCGCCCCCCCAGTGTGAGCGTTAGCTGTAACTCCGTCCCCCCAGTGTGAGCGTTAGCTGTAACTCCGCCCCCCCAGTGTGTGTGTTACCTGTAACTCCGCCCCCTCAGTGTGTGTCACCTGTAACTCCGCCCCCTCAGTGTGTGCGTTACCTGTAACTCCGCCCCCTCAGTGTGTGCGTTACCTGTAACTCCGCCCCCTCAGTGTGTGCGTTACCTGTAACTCCGCCCCCTCAGTGTGTGTTACCTGTAACCCCGCCCCCTCAGTGTGTGTTACCTGTAACTCTGCCCCCTCAGTGTGTGTTACCTGTAACTCTGCCCCCTCAGTGTGTGTTACCTGTAACTCTGCCCCCTCAGTGTGTGTTACCTGTAACCCCGCCCCCTCAGTGTGTGTGTTACCTGTAACCCCGCCCCCTCAGTGTGTGTGTTACCTGTAACCCCGCCCCCTCAGTGTGTGTGTTACCTGTAACCCCGCCCCCTCAGTGTGTGTGTTACCTGTAACCCCGCCCCCTCAGTGTGTGTGTTACCTGTAACTCCGCCCCCTCAGTGTGTGTGTTACCTGTAACTCCGCTCCCTCAGTGTGTGCGTTACCTGTAACTCCGCCCCCTCAGTGTGTGTCACCTGTAACTCCGCCCCCTCAGTGTGTGTGTTACCTGTAACCCCGCCCCCTCAGTGTGTGTGTGTTACCTGTAACCCCGCCCCCTCAGTGTGTGTGTTACCTGTAACCCCGCCCCCTCAGTGTGTGTGTTACCTGTAACCCCGCCCCCTCAGTGTGTGTTACCTGTAACCCCGCCCCCTCAGTGTGTGTTACCTGTAACTCCGCCCCCTCAGTGTGTGTGTCACCTGTAACTCCGCCCCCTCAGTGTGTGTCACCTGTAACTCCGCCCCCTCAGTGTGTGTCACCTGTAACTCCGCCCCCTCAGTGTGTGTCACCTGTAACTCCGCCCCCTCAGTGTGTGTGTTACCTGTAACTCCGCCCCCTCAGTGTGTGCGTTACCTGTAACCCCGCCCCCTCAGTGTGTGTGTTACCTGTAACTCCGCCCCCTCAGTGTGTGCGTTACCTGTAACTCCGCTCCCTCAGTGTGTGTCACCTGTAACTCCGCCCCCTCAGTGTGTGTCACCTGTAACTCCGCCCCCTCAGTGTGTGTCACCTGTAACTCTGCCCCCTCAGTGTGTGTGTTACCTGTAACCCCGCCCCCTCAGTGTGTGTGTTACCTGTAACCCCGCCCCCTCAGTGTGTGTGTTACCTGTAACCCCGCCCCCTCAGTGTGTGTTTTACCTGTAACCCCACCCCCTCAGTGTGTGCGTTACCTGTAACTCCGCCCCCTCAGTGTGTGCGTTACCTGTAACTCCGCCCCCTCAGTGTGTGTCACCTGTAACTCCGCCCCCCCAGTGTGTGACCTGTAACTCCGCCCCCTCAGTGTGTGTCACCTGTAACTCCGCCCCCTCAGTGTGTGCGTTACCTGTAACCCCGCCCCCTCAGTGTGTGTTACCTGTAACTCTGCCCCCTCAGTGTGTGTTACCTGTAACCCCGCCCCCTCAGTGTGTGTTACCTGTAACCCCGCCCCCTCAGTGTGTGTTACCTGTAACCCCGCCCCCTCAGTGTGTGTTACCTGTAACTCTGCCCCCTCAGTGTGTGCGTTACCTGTAACTCCGCCCCCTCAGTGTGTGTCACCTGTAACTCCGCCCCCTCAGTGTTACCTGTGACCCGGCGGACCCCCTCTCGGTCCACCCCCTCCTTGCGAGCCCTCAGTCTGATGGCCTGGTTCTCTCTGATCACCGTGGCCTTGATGGTCTCCAACACGACGACCTCCTTCCTGGGGATGTAGGTCCCTGAGACCAGAACACAGAACATCCAGACGCTTCACATTTATTACAGGAGGAGGTTAAAGTCTCTGACTACTACGTGAGCAGAGATATGACGGACGTATTTAGTGATCAATAAAAACCCACCTGGTCCCTCAAACAGCCACTCGTCTCCAGCGACTCTCTTGTCTCCTCCCTCCTCCTCAAAGTCCAGCAGAGCCTGAAGACGCAGAGCCGTGTCGGGATACACGATCTGCAGCGGAGTCACGTCCTGGAACGATATGATCAATATGTTAAATATACTGAATATATTAAATATGTTTCGTATGTTTTATTTAAAAAAAAAAAACCAAAGACAATCTGTGTCTTTGTGTGATGATCAATAAAGTTTTGGATAAAAGGAGGCGGGGCCTCTGACCCACCTGCTGGACCTCCTCCCCCGGGTACAGGGGAAACGGGTCCTGGGTCAGACGGATCTCCAGGTCGGCGTGGCGAAGTTTGGCCTGACCCGATTGGTCGAAGAGGACCTGCTTGTCGTCGTCACGGGCGACCGGGTTGATGACCACGCAGTAGTGACGCGGCGGCACCATCGTCATCCGGACCGGCGGGAACAGAACCCTGAGGACGCAAAGAATCGAAGAAGACGGAATCATTACGACGGTAGACGTATCCAGAAAACGATCAGTAACGAAATCAAGCATGAAATCAATAACCAGTCACATGGTTTACTGAGAGCGCCGCCTTTAATCCCACTCACAGTGTTCTGCTTGTGTGAGGGACAAAGGCTGATAGTTCTGGGTATTTCTAAGGTTCCTTTCTGAGGTTCCTTTCTGAGGTTCCTTCTAAAGGTCCCTTCCTAAGGTTCCTGCTCTGACCTCTCGTTGTCCTGCCGGATGTAGGTGAGCGGTCCGATCTCCACCCGGGCGATGTTGGTGTTCTGGTCCAACACGTGGATGTAGTGGTGGGGAGGGATGCGGATGATGGACGCCTCCATCTGACCCTCAGGTCCTCGGTTCCCTCCCTTCTGAGACATGATCCACAATAAACGCTGCAGAGACGAGAGACGTTAAAAACATCACAGACGCCTGAAGCCGTCTGAGAAAACAACTTCTGAATCAAAACGTATTATTAATTATTAGAACGAATATGTTCTGTTGAAATTATTGCGTTTGTATTAATTTAAAAACAGGAATTAGCACTCGAGCACTAGCACTAGCCTCGAGCACTAGCACTAGCCTCGAGCACTAGCACTAGCCTCGAGCACTAGCACTAGCCTCGAGCACTAGCACTAGCCTCGAGCACTAGCACTAGCCTCGAGCACTAGCACCGAGCACTAGCACTAGCCTCGAGCACTAGCACTAGCCTCGAGCACTAGCACTAGCCTCGAGCACTAGCACTAGCCTCGAGCACTAGCACTAGCCTCGAGCACTAGCACTAGCCTCGAGCACTAGCACTGAACTCGAGCACTGAACTCAGTACCCGAGCCCCATTTTAGACCTCTGCTCAAAAAGTGCATATCTCTGCAACCACAAGGTGTTTTCGAATAATGTTGGCGTTATAATAAAGGGAACACTTGTGGGATGTGTTCAGACGTGTACATATCAGCGTATATGTTACTGGTTAAGAGTAAAGGAAGGAAGGAAGCTAGCAGGGCTCATGACTCAGAGGGAAGACGAACAAAAGCAAAGTGAACCAACGGTGAAGTCTCTCTCTCTCTCTCTCTCTCTCTCTCTAATATAGATTATTATTTTTCGTATAACAAGTTTTCTGAAACTTTCTTTCTCACATTTTATAGATAATGACTGGACAGATGAGAAATAATTATTAGTTGCAGCCGTAACAATAAAATGACGATTATTAATAAGGAGGAGGAGTATTAATAAGGAGGAGGAGTATTAATAAGGAGGAGGAGTATTAATAAGGAGGAGGAGTATTAATAAGGAGGATGTATTTAGTATAATTAAACCTCATCACTGTGACTCGCTGATGTTCACAGATCAGTTATGATAAATATTATGGATCAGTTAAACAAAAGCCTGAGTCACAGACGGCCTGACACAAACACACAGGAGGAAGAGGAGGAGCAGGAGGAAGAGGAGGAGCAGGAGGAAGAGGATCAACACAATCTGCATTGTTTAGTCCACGGTGCACTGAGCCCCTGAGAGCAGCCGGTCACTAACATGAATGAATGAATGAATGAATTTATTTATAGAGCGCTTTTCACAGACAGAACATCACAAAGTGCTGAACAGAGCAGAAAGTTAAAAGCATAAAAACACGACGTGACCCTCGGGTCAATAAACGACATACACAGAGAAAAAATAAATAAATAAAAATGTAAAACATATTTTAAGAGCAGGTCTCGGGCATGAGTTTACTTCTAAACCACAACATCAGCTCCACGTCACTTCAGCGGCTTCCTGTAATAAACTCACGCGCTCTGTAACCCGGAAACCAAACGTCCCGTTCAAAGAGATCTCAGCGTTCTATCAGTCACCGTCGATGACGACACTTATGAAGCTGCTTTGCGTTCTGCGTTAATCACGAAGAAGTGTTGAGAACGAAGCCTGGTTCTAAAGTAGAACATCGCTGCGAGTCACCGAGGAACCAGAAGACAAACATGTCGAACTGCAGCGTCTGTGAATGAACTCGCTCCGCAACATTCATCAACATCTGACAGTCTTTCACCGAACCGGAGCACGAACCGGAGCACGAACCGGAGCATGTCCCGTCGCTGTGTCTGAGGTAGAGTTCTTACCTCAGCGGGTGCGGACGGTTCCTGGTTCTACTGGGAGAGGGAAGAACCAGTAGGACCATAAAGATAGGTGGTGGGCGTGTTTACCGGAAACACCGATCGGTAGTCACGTGACTTACCGACCGCTGCAGCGCTGGGTACATCCCAAGTCTCTTAACTGCATCCTCGTTTCCCTCACTTGCGTCCTAGTCCCTCCCACCAGGGATGCATGGAGGAAACCATGCGAGGAGAGAGGAACGAGGAGATGTGTTTTAGGAGACATGAGACGTCCTTTCCTCAGTTGCGTCACGTGACGCGACGTCTTTTCTGATGACGGATGATCAGCTGATCACAGCTGTCAGTCGCTTTAACAGCTGGAGAGACTTTTCATTAGTTAGTGTGTGTTCACGTGATCACTGTACTTAATAACAGTAATAACACTAATAACTAATAAAGACACACAGTGATCACTGTAGTTAATAACAGCAACTAATAACACTAATAACTAATAAAGACACACAGTGATCACTGTACTTAATAACAGCAACTAATAACACTAATAACTAATAAAGACACACAGTGATCACTGTACTTAATAACAGCAACTAATAACACTAATAACTAATAAAGACACACAGTGATCACTGTAGTTAATAACAGCAACTAATAACACTAATAACTAATAAAGACACACAGTGATCACTGTAGTTAATAACAGTAACTAATAACACTAATAACTAATAAAGACACACAGTGATCACTGTAGTTAATAACAGCAACTAATAACACTAATAACTAATAAAGACACACAGTGATCACTGTAGTTAATAACAGTAACTAATAACACTAATAACTAATAAAGACACACAGTGATCACTGTACTTAATAACAGCAACTAATAACACTAATAACTAATAAAGACACACAGTGATCACTGTAGTTAATAACAGCAACTAATAACACTAATAACTAATAAAGACACACAGTGATCACTGTAGTTAATAACAGTAACTAATAACACTAATAACTAATAAAGACACACAGTGATCACTGTAGTTAATAACAGCAACTAATAACACTAATAACTAATAAAGACACACAGTGATCACTGTAGTTAATAACAGCAACTAATAACACTAATAACTAATAAAGACACACAGTGATCACTGTAGTTAATAACAGTAACTAATAACACTAATAACTAATAAAGACACACAGTGATCACTGTACTTAATAACAGCAACTAATAACACTAATAACTAATAAAGACACACAGTGATCACTGTAGTTAATAACAGCAACTAATAACACTAATAACTAATAAAGACACACAGTGATCACTGTAGTTAATAACAGTAACTAATAACACTAATAACTAATAAAGACACACAGTGATCACTGTAGTTAATAACAGCAACTAATAACACTAATAACTAATAAAGACACACAGTGATCACTGTAGTTAATAACAGCAACTAATAACACTAATAACTAATAAAGACACACAGTGATCACTGTAGTTAATAACAGTAACTAATAACACTAATAACTAATAAAGACACACAGTGATCACTGTACTTAATAACAGCAACTAATAACAGCTGAACAGTGAGGGGGCGTGTCGGCCGTTAAAACACTTCCTGGAAGTCTGTTCTCGTGGCTCCTCAGAGATCCCTCCTCCCTCCTCGATTTAAATTTATTTATTTTTATATTATATAATGTATATAAATTATAAATATACAATATAATATAATTTATATATATATATTATGCATATAAATTATTTGTCTGTATATTTTTACATTATATAATGTATATAAATATACTATAAATACATAATGTAATATATTGTTATATACTTGTAAATATATATTTATTTAATGCATATGAAGCACGACATATATATATAATAAATGTACGCGAATATTGGTCAATAACAAACACATGAGTAGTGTAATATCGTAGATATTTAATGGTTAAACAAATAATACAATGGAACGACACACGCACACACACACACACGCGCACACACACACACACGCACACACACACACACACACACACACGCTCACACACACACACACGCGCATACACACACACACACACACACACACACGCTCACACACACACACACGCGCATACACACACACACACACACACACACGCACACACACACACACACGCTCACACACACACACACGCTCACACACGCGCACACACACACACGCACACACACACACACACACACACGCGCACACACACACACGCACACACACACACACACGCTCACACACACGCGCACACAAACACACACACACACACACGCTCACACACACACACACACGCACACACACACACACACGCGCTCACACACACACGCTCACACACACACACGCACACACACACACACACACGCTCACACACACACGCTCACACACACACACACGCGCACACACACATTTGTTAAACATCTCAACAGGATTGTTTTGTTTTTTACAGGATTTGAGAGTCTGTACAAAGGCTTTGGTTGAATATCTGCTCCTCTCGTGTACAATATACATATTGAGATTACTCGAACTTAAATACTAATTTGGCTAAAATGAGTATCAAAAAATAGTTTGTACATCACCGACGTGTCACATGACACCGTGGACACACACACAACTGCACAAAGATCACTGTATGAAACAATCTTTAAATATTATAAAAGGTCAAAGGTCAAAGGACGCGTCGATAGAGAGCCGGAGTTCTGATCCGATCACAGATCATTTCAATATTCACGGGAATGAAGACGTCTGTCTGATTTGTTTTTGCTTCCTTATGTTTGTACATTTTATTTGTTGTGAAGTTAAAATCCTGCATTTACAATTTTACTTCAATAAAAAGCACAAAAGTATCAGCATCCAAATATACTGCAAGTACAAAAAGTAAAAGTACTCATCATGCAGAATATTATATATATTATAATTACTGATGCATTCACGTGTTCGTCACTTTAAAGGAGGAGCTTTTATATCATCTATAATATTACATCATTTATTAGTGGAATAATAATCTGAACATGTAAAAATATCAGTCAAAAGTACTATATGTACCTCTGAGATGTAGTAGAGTACAAAGTACTATATGTACCTCTCAGATAGTAGCAGTATAAAGTAGAAGAAAAGTACCTCCGATGTGTACTTCTACAGGTCTTAAAACTGACGTCAGGAATTCGGCTCTCGATCGCGTTACAAAGATAAACTTCATGGAACAATATCAGAGTTCACAATAATCGTAGGAATGTTTCTGGTCCAACTTTAGTTTGGTTTCGATAAAACGACGACGACACGAAAGGTTTGCAGCTGAACTCTGAACCCTTGAAGCAGAGACTTCAGTGCTGGTGTAGAAGCGTCTTCCTCCTCCTCCTGCTCCTCTTCCTCCTCCTCCTGCTCCTCTTCCTGAGCTCGAGGGAGAACGTTTGTCTTCACTCCAACATGGCGTCCAGCTGGTCGGCGAGGTCGTCAAACATGTTGCCGATGTCGTCCAGAATCGTGCCGGCGGACTTCACTGTGTTGGATCCGCTGGACGGAACAGAAAACAGGACAAACTGTTAATGTTACAAGATGAAAGTCAACACGTTGCTATGTGGATCTCCAGTCAGAGGTGATGGTAAATGTAGTCCAGTGTAGTTCATTGTAGTCCAGTGCTGCTGGATGGGGAGAGTTCAGAGCTGCAACCTTAAAGCTGCATTCTCTCTAGTGGCCACCAGGGGGCGACTCCTCTGGTTGTATAGAAGTCTATAGAAAATGACTCTACTTCTCTCTTGATTTATTCCCTCAGTAAACATTGTAAACATGAGTTTATGTCTCAATCTCTAGTTTCAAGTCTTCTTCAATACAGCATGATGTTCATTTAGTACATGATGGTCCATTTAGAGTCACACAGACCATAAAGCAGGGGATGCTTTAGGGCGGGGCTACACAGTGATTGACAGGTCTCTAACAGACCATAAAGCAGGGGATGCTTTAGGGCGGGGCTACAGTGATTGACAGGTCGACACCAGAGACGTGTACGGCGTCTCTACGTCACTCCTCAGTCCATATGGTCACTTCCTGTTCACTGGTTGATAAAAACAAGATGGCGACGGCCAAATCGCTGAACTCGAGGCTTCGAAACTCATCTTTGTGGGTCAATAAAGCAGCTGTGAGGAAGGTATCGCTTCAGTCGACTACATCTGACTGGAGATCCACATAAAAAGGTGGCAGCTGGTGGATGTTCCTGCTACCGCCCCCTAGAGGAGGCTGAGGTCATTACAACTCTCAGTGTATTCTGAAATGACTCCATCTTACCCGTCTGAGTTGTCCTCCAGTTTCCTCTCCACAGCCTTCAGAGCCGCTTCCAGAGACGTGCTGGTCTGATCCAGTCTCTGCTGAACCACCTCGGTCCCACAGGACGACTCGGGAACGCTACCCGGACCCACCACGCAGACCTGGGGCCTCGCTGCTGTCAGAGAGGGACTCTGAGGGGCCTGAGGAGACGGAGCCCGGGGCCCGTAAACGGGAGAGGACGGAGAGGTGAAGGCCACACTTTGAACCACACTGATGGTCACCGATGGACAGGAGAGGCCAGCTGCTGGGGAGACAACTGCAGGTGAGATACCGATAACAAGTCCACGTCAAGACCAACAAGTCCAAGTCAAAACCAACAAGTCCAAGTCAAGACCAACAAGTCCAAGTCAAGACCAACAAGTCCAAGTCAAAACCAACAAGTCCAAGTCAAGACCAACAAGTCCAAGTCAAGACCAACAAGTCAAAACCAACAAGTCCAAGTCAAGACCAACAAGTCAAAACCAACAAGTCCAAGTCAAGACCAACAAGTCCAAGTCAAAACCAACAAGTCCAAGTCAAGACCAACAAGTCCAAGTCAAGATCAACAAGTCAAAACCAACAAGTCCAAGTCAAGACCAACAAGTCCAAGTCAAGACCAACAAGTCCAAGTCAAAACCAACAAGTCCAAGTCAAGACCAACGAGTCCAAGTCAAGCCCCAAGTCAACACCAAAGTTATATGGGTTCGGGTTAGACAGACATGTCAGGAATCGAATCCCCTCCAGATATGGTTGATGTTGTTCACTGAAGAGCCGTCATGATTTAAATCTGCTCTGGTTAGATTCAGAAAGGTAACTGAAGCTTTACAGACTTGGAGGTTTGATACTGTTGAGTGTGTCTGTGTTGAGGTGAGACACTCGACATCTTACCGTGTGCTGTCAGCAAACTGTGACGGGCTGGTTTTGGGGCGACGGCAGGTTTTGGGGAGAGTGGAGGTTTGATGGGGGATCCCATTGCCTGACTGGCCGGCCTCTCCAGACCGACCTCACTGATCCTCAGACTGACCTCATCCCGGATCAGGGATGGAGGCCTGCTCCTGCCGGACTCTTCCCCCGCTCCCTCTCTGCAGGGGGAGCCTCCTCCCTGCTCCTTGTCTCTGGGTTTGTGACGCCGCTTCACTGTGTCCGACTCCTTCAGGTGAAACTCGGGCACCTCCTCCTGGCTCCTGGCGGCTTGTTTCTCTGGAGGCTCCAGCACCGCCTCAGCCCTGGGTGGGCCCGGAGCTTTCGGCCTCTGTTTGATAGTCAAGTTGCCCTCCTCGGCGAAGGGGATGCACTCGCTGGAGCTGTTCCGAGAGGATGAGGAGCCGTCCAGCCCGCGACCCTTTGATTCTTCTTCCTCAGAGTCGGACTTTACCCCTCGTTCTGGCTCGGTGCTGCTGCTGCCGGTCTGGGTGGGAATACATTCACTCTGCACCCTCCTCCTCACCGTGACAGCATCTCTGGGCTCCTGCCCTGCAGGGTTGAGGGAGGGGGAAGGTGGCGGCTCGTGCTGGACTCGGACTGGTTTAGGTCCTGGGGAGTTCTTCCCCTCAGTCTTGCCTTCCAGAGAGGCCGCGATGCTCCTCGCGCTCACTGGACTGTCTGTTATCGCACCGCCGGAAGACGACGTTGTGCTGCTGTCGCTCAGCTCCCCGCTGGTGGTGCTGCTCACTGAGCTCAGTCTCTTGGGAGGAGGAGGTGGCGGACCTTTTTTCCGGGCGCGCACCGCAAAGGACTGACTGCGTCCCACATTGCCGCTCTTCTCCGTACTGGACTGTAATCGAGCCAGCTGGCTGCGGCCGGGCTTGCGGGTCAAGGTGGCGTAGGACGAGAGGGTTCCACAACGATATGCCGGCTCCTCGTCCTCGTCCTCGTCGGGCTCTCCATCCGACAGGGCGTAGCGGGTCACGCCCTGGGCACGCTTCTTGGGCGGCATCAGGGTCATGCTGCGATTCTCGCGCCTGGGTGATGAGCTCAGGTCCGTGGAGCCACAATGAGAATGCAGGTAGCTGAAACCCTTCAGCGCTGGGGAGCCATGAGGGGACGGACCTCGAGAGCCACACACTTTGGGCTTGGCTGGGATTGTCGGGTACTTAAACACGGTTGCCGTGCCCAGAGGCACTTGCTTGGCCAGCGGCTGCTGCTGCAGAGGCCTCTGGTCCCAGCCCTCCGGGAGGTTCCTATCCTTGGCGGGGCTGCCCTCCAGGCTCTCCTGGGACCAGCTGTGGGGGGATATGGAAGCTGTTGGAGGCTCCTGGGAGCGCCCGGAGCCTCTGGACCGTGCGTCGATGCTCTCCTGGCTCTGGGACATTCCCACGGCATTCTTGATGGCCAAGCCTTCCTCGCAGCCTCCGTAGTGGCTACACATGGCCGTCTGCAGCTCGGCGCTCAGCTCGCTGTCCTGGAAGGTCAGCATCTTTGGGGTGTGAGGAGAAGAGCACTCACCTGCCGAGTCAGGTGGCTCGATGGCGACCAGGTGGAGGGCTCCGGGGGCTTTGCGGCGCAGCGTGCCATGGCCTGATTCGGCCTGAAGGACCGCCCTCTGGATGTCACACAGCTTCTTCACCGCCAGCATCAGCTTCTTCTGGTGGCCTGGTAGGAACATTTCACCATCACATCAAAGTAAAAAACCCCACTGGTCCCGCCTAGTGGTGTCACGGATCCCCCCTCAGTGTTCGTCACGCATGTGAACCGCAGATACGTTACACAGTTTAACCATCACGATATTCAGCAAAATATGCAATCAGGACGTCGGCATTAATGGTCGACATTAACGGCTAACCAACAGGAGGAGAGCTAGTAGCGTTAGCAGCACCGCTAACGGCTAACCAACAGGAGGAGAGCTAGTAGCGTTAGCAGCACCGCTAACGGCTAACCAACAGGAGGAGAGCTAGTAGCGTTAGCAGCACCGCTAACGGCTAACCAACAGGAGGAGAGCTAGTAACGTTAGCAGCACCGCTAACGGCTAACCAACAAGGTTTTAACTGACGTCAGAGCGATTTAAACCATTCTAGGGACGGTGGTTTAAAGAGCCTTGTAGACCAGCTGTTCTTCTCCGCTGATCCCATCCATGACCCAAAACCTTTTTTTGTTTTATGATCCAGTGCAAACGGTCCTATCGAGCCCATGCCAGAACACAATGCGTCCTCACCCAGCTTGATGATGCCGATCTCCTGCAGATCCTCCCACGTGAGGTCTTTGACGATGCTCATGGAGTCGTAGCCGTTCTCTGAGAGCTTCTTGTGGTACTGCGGGAGGCCGATGGCACTGAGCCACTCGCCCAGATCGGACTGTGAAGAGGAAGAAGAACAAGAAGAAGAAGAAGAAAACAGATCTCAGATCAGTCGGTTGCCACAACGGCTGTAAAGTCGAGCAGTAAAAGCGTTGGGCCATCTTACTGGGATGTACTCAGGCAGCCACTCGGGGATGTTCAGGTTGTTGATCTCGATGGAGATCTTCTTGCGGTGGCCTGGTTTGGTCACTCCGATGGCAGTCAGATCCTGCAGAACAAAAAGATCATCATGTAAACGCCGCCACAAACAACCAGATCCAGGTTTACTTTGACAGCACCGGTCTTCATTCACCTCGGGAGTCATCCTGCTGATGGTGGGAACGTCGTAACCAGCATTGATGAAATCCCCAATATACTGCTCCAGCTGGAACTCACTGAGCCACTGGTAGATGGCCTCAGCATCCTGAGACAGAGTACAGTTTTGAAGTGAGCATATCTGGACTGAGGAGGAGTGACGTAGCCCCGCCCTAAAGCATCCCCTGCTTTATGGTCTATTAGAGACCTGTCAATCAGCGTGTAGCCCCGCCCTAAAGCATCCCCTGCTTTATGGTCTGTTTGACTCTAAATGGACCATCATGTACTAGATCAGGGATTCCCAAAGTGCGGTGCGCGCACCCCTGGGGGTGCGCGAGCTGCCTCTAGGGGGTGCGCGAGAGGAAAAGTGTAATGGCGTCTGATGGTATAATAATATTAAATATTTAAAAAAAATGTAATTTTAATTTAAAAAGTGGGATTTTTCACAAAATAAAAACATGAATTACAAAAATCCCCTTTGTAAGATTTAAAATTAAAAACGTACAATTGAATAAATGCACTTGAGCTCCTTCCGGCAGTCTTGCGCCTGCCGCCAGTCGTACACACGAGCCAGCCTAGCTTGTGCAGCTAACGTGAGCTAACAGCGAACTTCATGCATTCAGCAACATTCATTTAAATATGCTAGACTGGCTGAAATCGGGGAAACTGTCAGGTGGGACATCTGAAGCTATCAGTCGTAAAAGAGGAGAGGGACAGAGAGAGAGAGAGAGAGAGAGAGAGAGAGGGGGACAGAGAGAGAGAGAGAGAGAGAGAGGGGGACAGAGAGAGAGAGAGAGAGGGACAGAGAGAGAGAGAGAGAGAGAGAGAGGGGGACAGAGAGAGAGAGAGAGAGGGACAGAGAGAGAGAGAGACAGAGAGCGAGAGAGAGAGAGCGAGAGAGAGAGAGAGACAGAGAGAGAGGGACAGAGAGAGAGAGAGAGAGAGAGAGAGAGGGGGACAGAGAGAGAGAGAGAGAGAGAGAGAGGGGGACAGAGAGAGAGAGAGAGGGACAGAGAGAGAGAGACAGAGAGAGAGGGACAGAGAGAGAGAGGGACAGAGAGCGAGAGAGAGAGAGAGAGAGAGAGGGGGACAGAGAGAGAGAGAGAGGGGGACAGAGAGAGAGAGAGAGAGGGACAGAGAGAGAGAGAGACAGAGAGCGAGAGAGAGAGAGAGAGAGAGAGAGAGAGAGAGAGAGAGGGGGACAGAGAGAGAGAGAGAGAGACAGAGAGAGAGGGACAGAGAGAGAGAGGGACAGAGAGCGAGAGAGAGAGAGAGAGAGAGAGAGAGAGAGAGAGGGGGACAGAGAGAGAGAGAGAGAGGGACAGAGAGAGAGAGAGAGACAGAGAGAGGGGGACAGAGAGAGAGCGAGAGAGAGAGAGAGAGAGAGAGAGAGAGAGAGAGAGAGAGAGAGAGAGAGAGAGAGAGAGAGAGAGAGAGAGAGGAATCGGAGGCGAGGGGAACGGAGAGGTGCGTTGGGGAGAGACCGGGAGAAGAAATCGAGCCGGAGTCAGAGGAAGATGAGACGGAGGAAGGAGGAAGGAGGAAAGAGGAAGGAGGAAGGGATAGCGCGGAGTCAAGGTGAAAAAAGAGGAAATGAGAGTGAACATCAGAGTGGGAAAAAAAAGAGGAAATATGATGAAAGTATCTGTGTCTGGGCTTCACTTGGATTGGCAACGCAGATTCCCCAAAGTCACAGTGCGTGGTGTGCAGCGAGGTTCTGGCTAACAGTCTGAAGCTCTTATCTACGTCGCCACCTGAACACCAAGCGTGCCAGTGCAAGTCAAAAGCCCCTTACATATTTTAAATCGAAATTGGAGGAGTTACAAAACAGCCAAAACAACTGCAGTCTCATTCATGTGTTGGTCTATAAATGACGCACTGCGGGCTTCATATCTGGTCAGTTACCGCACACAATCACTGAAGACGTGAGCTCACCAGCTGCAGAGAGATGGTGGAATGTATGATTGGGGAGAGAGAAGCAAACAAGTTGGACGTGATCCCGGTGTCCAACAACACCGTGTCGCCGCATCGATGCTTTGTCCGAAGACATCCTGGCTACATTTGTCGTCATTAATTGTAAATTAAATGATAATCTGCCTCTGAGCCTGTGCGTGTGTGCTCGCATCCTGTTGCTCTTTAAAAGTGACGCCTTGTGAAACTGAAAGTTATTGAAACTTGTTGCAGTGTTTCAGGGCGTTTTCACACCTTCAGTTCGTTTGCTTTGTTCTGATTCAGGGATTCATATGATACAATGTTGCAGTTGCCCCTTTGTTCGGTTTGTGTTCACACTGCAACATTTAACAGCGGACTACATCTTGTAAACAAACGCCACACGCGAGCAAACTGTTCTCTCATTGGTCCGATTTTTATGCGGCTAAAATAGGCTCTGTTGCTTTTTTAAAATTTTTTTATGAAGGGGGGGGGGGGGGGTGCGCGAACCCGGTTGGGATGTAGAAGTTTGGGAACCGCTGTACTAAATGAACATCATGCTGTATTGAAGAAGACTTGAAACTAGAGATTGAGACATAAACTCATGTTTACAATGTTTACTGAGGGAATAAATCAAGAGAGAAGTAGAGTCATTTTCTATAGACTTCTATACAACCAGAGGAGTCGCCCCCTGGTGGACACTAGAGAGAATGCAGCTTCAACACATGAAGCTTTGACTTCTCTTAAAGAACCGGAGGTTGATCCCTGGGCCCAACAAGCCCAGTGCATTCTGGTTATTGTAGGTTTTCCAAAGGGAATACCACAGCACTTGTTTTCTGTTGTCTCTGGTCACGTAGCACCAATTTCAATATATCAATAAAACAAAAGACAGTTTCTTTACCTTCCCCTCCAGCAGCTGATGAGGACGAACACACTGCTGAGAGAAACTCTGGTCTGCAGGTCGCTGCACCGTCACCGTGTGCCTCCGCGGAGTCCCACCTGTAGAACATCACACCACACCTCAGAGGAACCAGGTCTGACAAACATCTGATGATAGATGTTCCCCCAAGAAGGAATAGTTCTTTATTTCACTTCAACCCGCCTCCGTGACAATGAGTTTAAGACGTGATGCCTGATATGACGAGGAAAGTTCAAACAGATTCATATGAAGAAGTGAGTCACAATTAAATAAGAATGAAGTGGTAAACGCTGGAAGAGCGACGTGAGAGAAGCTGAAGTGTAATTACATGAAATGATTCTCCAAAGAAAGAATAATGTCCAAAGTAGCAGCAAATCAATACAATGACTCAGCGTTCCACTGGAGTAAACACAGGACTGTCTGTTGGAGTACTTCAAGATACAAGTACCTGCAGGATGATCAGGCTGTTTGCTGCAGTCGGAGTTCCCAGAATCACCAGCAGAGGGCGCCGGCTGCACACAAACACAAACACTCTAAAGAAAGAAGCCGTCTGTCAAGTATTACAACTAATAATGATGTTCTCCATTCAAGCTGCTAAAAGTTCATACCAAGACATCTAGAAGAGTCATTGTGTGCAGGGAAACAATATTCTACCCTTTAAAACTACAGATGTAGTTTTATTGTGTTTCATGAATCAGCTGATCTTAAGTCTTTGATTCAATCGCTTGAAGTTCATTAACTTCGTCATTTATGATTGTACATATCAGTCACATGTCTGAAGCCGGAGGGGACGGTCTGGACCACATGTGACTCCGCAGGTGACCCGGCCTGTGAGGTCACTCATGTACCTTGGTGCTGGCGTTGTCATGGTGACCGGTGCTGTGCTGGACTCCGTTGGGGCTGCTGCTCTCGGTGCTCTGACCGCTGCCGGCGCTCCGGGTGCTGCCGACGCTGCCGACGCTGCCGACGCTGTTCCTGTCTCCGGCTGCAGAAACCCACAAAACACAAGGACAGTAAAGTCCTGATGTCCAGAGGGGGGGGGGGGGGGGGATGGGGGAGGGGGGGAGGTAGGAAGCAGCAGATGCTCTTCAAAGATGGCCGACGTGCCGACGGGCAGGATGCAGGTTTGTGGTCTAAAAGGCTGAACTGTGAACACACGGAGTCACAGCAGAATATCACACAGTCATCACTTCTGACATCACATCCTCTGATGTGATGTCCTCACTTTCCTGTTTTCATTGTATTTATTTCTCAGTATATTATTGTATCGACTGTCTCACTGATCTTCTGTTGTTATTATTATTATTATTATTATTATCATATGAACAGGAGAATATCACAATGACAGAGTGGTTTTAAAGGGACTACATTTCCATGACACGTCATATCATCAGAGGATCTTCAGTGAAACGCTCTTTACATTGTTTCAATGATGATGAACCAGTGGCGCCCCCCTGTGGCAGCAGTGAGGACAACATCAGAGATTAGAGCCGGACGTTCAGCCTGAAGCAGTGAATCAAACCGAGTGTTCGGACCCGACACACGGAGAACACGGAGAACACCGGTACTGACTTCAGACGCTTCAGGAGGTTTGTGTTCATGAGGCGGAGTGATATCGTGTGAAGCGGCAGAGAAGTGAAGGAACATGAAGCAGCATAACGTGAAGCGTGATGAGGCGTCTTAAGACAACACAAGTTGTGGACAGTCGTCCCGTCTCGGGGTCTCTGGGTCTCGGGGGTCGGGTCTCTGGGTCTCGGGGTGTCGGGGTCTCTGGGGTCGGGGTCTCTGGGTCTCGGGGTCTCTGGGTCTCGGGGTGTCGGGGTCTCGGGGTCTCGTGGTTGGGGTCTCTGGGTCTCGGGGGTCGGGGTCTCGTGGTCTCTGGGTCTCGTGGTCTCGGGGTCGGGGTCTCTGGGTCTCGGGGGTCGGGGTCTCTGGATCTCGTGGTCTCTGGGTCTCGTGGTCTCGGGGTCTCGTGGTCTCGGGGTCTCGTGGTCTCGTGGTCTCGGGGTCTCGTGGTCTCGTGGTCTCGGGGTCGGGTCCGGATGCAGAGCGCTCAGCGATGCAGCTTCAGAGCAGCCGGAGGAGAAGCTGACTTCTTACCATGACACGAGTCCCTGAGGACCCAGATGTCCTGGAAGGGACACCTGGACTGAGACAGGCGGCTCGGAGACAAACCTATCAGACACAAAGACTGTGATGGACTGCGTTCTGTCAGGGGGGGGGTTCAGAACAAAGGCTTCTGTTGGTCTTTGATTGAGGACGAGCAGAGAAAGATGTTCATGAGGATCGCTGAAGACGCTTCCTGCTGAAATCAGTTACGTTAGAAACACGTGCAGTAAGATGCTGACCTGCACAGGTAGCAGCGGGTCACCTGACCTGCACAGGTAGCAGCGGGTCACCTGACCTGCACAGGTAGCAGCGGGTCACCTGACCTGCACAGGTAGCAGCGGGTCACCTGACCTGCACAGGTAGCAGCGGGTCACCTGACCTGCACAGGTAGCAGCGGGTCACCTGAGCGTACCTGCGGTGTTGAGGCCGTTGGCCAGCGGCAGCACCACGTGGGTGGGGGGGGCGTACAAGGTGTAGGAGTCGTCGGTCTGAGGGGCGGAGCTTAGGCTGCAGGTGAGGGGGGCTCTGGACGGCTGCTGCTGGCGCTGGGTGGGCAAGGAGGCGTGCCGGGAGAGGGTGCCCCCTACAGGGGGGAGACAGGGAGGGGGAGGGGGGAGGGGGGGGGAGGTTATCAAGCTGGTGGTTAGAGGTGGAGGTCAGTCATTATGTGGATGATGGAGCAGGAGGGAGGAGGCGTGCGATGGTGCTGGAAGCAGCAGGATTCGTTGTGAATCTGTATCTGGTCTTCTGTGTGGACCGGCTGATGACTCTTCATGCTTCTGTGTTTATTAAAGCCGGATCTTCTTCCTCTGTTACAAAGAGCTACAATGTTGTCAATTATTTTGCTGCATTCTTCAAATATTTTACAATTGTTTTTGGGATATTTTTCAATATTTTTTTAACATTCCTAACGAATCGTCTTCATCTTTTTGATATTTTTTACATTTTCTTCTTTTTTGTTGGAATTATATTTTTCACAAGTAAAATGTAAAAATGTCCGAAAATATGTGAGAATTATTTGTGAAAAACATCCCAAAATAATCATTATAATATGAAGAATAAATATCTGAAAACTATTATTTAAATATGTAAAACCAAATCAATAAGCCTCGCTGTTTCATCGCCATTATTTTACTTCCATTTATTCTGACATAAAAACACTCACTGGAGAATATGGATTCATCCGCCGCTGAAAATAGTCCCAA
>CM051702.1:783071-790571 GCA_028022725.1 Lycodopsis pacificus
AGTCCCCACAAGGCAGGTGAGTCCCCACAAGGCAGGTGAGTCCCCACAAAGTAGGTGAGTCCCCACAAAGTAGGTGAGTCCCCACAAGGCAGGTGAGTCCCCACTAAGTAGGTGAGACCCCACAAGGCAGGTGAGTCCCCACAAAGTAGGTGAGTCCCACAAGGCAGGTGAGTCCCCACAAGGCAGGTGAGTCCCCACAAAGTAGGTGAGTCCCCACAAGGCAGGTGAGTCCCCACAAGGCAGGTGAGTCCCCACAAAGTAGGTGAGTCCCCACAAAGCAGGCGAGTCCACAAAAAGTAGGTGAGTCCACAAAAAGTACGTGAGTCCACAAAAAGCAGGTGAGTCCCCACAAAGCAGGTGAGTCCCCACAAAGTAGGTGAGTCCCTAAAAAGTAGGTGAGTCCCCACAAGGCAGGTGAGTCCCCACTAAGTAGGTGAGACCCCACAAGGCAGGTGAGTCCCCACAAAGTAGGTGAGTCCCACAAGGCAGGTGAGTCCCCACAAGGCAGGTGAGTCCCCACAAAGTAGGTGAGTCCCCACAAGGCAGGTGAGTCCCCACAAGGCAGGTGAGTCCCTACAAAGTGGGTGAGTCCACACAAAGTAGGTGAGTTCCACAAAGTAGGTCAGTCCCCACAAGGCAGGTGAGTCCCCACAAAGTGGGTGAGTCCCCACAAGGCAGGTGAGTCCCCACAAAGTAGGTGAGTCCCCACAAGGCAGGTGAGTCCCCACAAGGCAGGCGAGTCCCCACAAAGTAGGTGAGCCCACAAGGCAGGTGAGTCCACACAAGGCAGGTGAGTCCCCACAAAGTAGGTGAGTCCCCACAAAGTAGGTGAGCCCACAAGGCAGGTGAGTTCCCACAATGAAACCACAACATAAAGACCTGCTCACCTGGTCTCTCCCGAACTCGCAGGCCAGGTCCAGAGGAGTCTTCTTGGCCTTGTTGACCAGACAGGGGTTGGACTGATGCTGCAGCAACATCTCAGACTGACAACAAACAAACAAACAAACAAACAAACAGTCATATTTTATGAATGAAAAGCAACATAAAACATGTAAAAAGAGAAAAATGACATCTCTCTCTGTATAGAGATGTCTGTATATCTCTCTGTAGATGATACATGTGGGTTCAGTATAGAGCTGGAGTCAGGGCGTGGTTAGCTTAGCATAAAGACTGGAGGCGGGGGGGAAAGGAAACACCTGCAGATCTTGGCGGCGTCTCGGCCCTCTGAGGGTTTTGTGTTCTGTCGATGATGTAACGTGATGTAAAGTTACACCGGCTCTCGGCCAATCAGACGACGTGTTATCGTGTTGGTGTCACATCTCTGCAGGATGACGAGGACGACAGGAATCCAGAGACTCTCATAGGACGGACTTAAGGCAGACCGCTGCTTTAACTGGACCGGAGTTTAAATGTATCCTCTAAAAGACAACAGAATATGATCTTCTGATCCAGAGTCTCAAACTATCAAAGCAGGCTGATGCATGCTGGGACAAAACATTTATGTTCCACCATGAAACGTTACACAACGCTACATAAAATATATAATATACATATTATATATTTCCATAAATTAAACAATCAACTGGAACCATTAAAATACAAATACAGCTTCTGTTTGTTTATTGTAAAAGCAGCGATATCACAATAATAAACCTCAAAAATATAACTTACAAAAGTCCTATATTCAAAATCTTACTCGAGTAAAAGTACTATCGGCGAAATGTACTCAGAGTATCAAAAGTAAAAGTACTCTATGCAAAACAAAGGGCAGAGTCGCTGCCCATCTTTCATCAGGCTGAAGACTCACCTCTTCAAGAAGCACTACCTGAAGACTCTCTTCAAGAAGCACTACCTGAAGACTCACCTCTTCAAGAAGCACTACCTGAAGACTCACCTCTTCATGAAGCACTACCTGAAGACTCACCTCTTCAAGAAGTACTACCTGAAGACTCACCTCTTCAAGAAGCACTACCTGAAGACTCACCTCTTCATGAAGCACTACCTGAAGACTCACCTCTTCAAGAAGCACTACCTGAAGACTCACCTCTTCATGAAGCACTACCTGAAGACTCACCTCTTCAAGAAGTACTACCTGAGCCTCCACTCACCACTTACTGTGTTCATACTAGTTTGTTTCTGTACGTCTGCTCTGGTTTATGCTCTATGATCAGGGGTCTCAAACTCAAGGCCCGCGGGCCGAATCCGGCCCGCCACATCATTTTATGTGGCCCACGAATCCGCCAGCAAAAAAAAAGAAAAGAAAAAAAGAAATTAAGTTACACTTGATAATAAAAATATCCCCAGAGTCTAAGTTATGAGACAGAAAGTCGAAGTTATGAGACAGAAAGTCATAACTATGATAGAAAGTCAGAATGATGAGATACTTAAACAGCCACAGAAGCAGCTCTGTGGCTGGTTACTGTACATGTGACATGAAATGTGTTGTGAGTACATTGAAGACTTTAAACGTGTCTTTACAACACATGAAACACTTCACGTGGGATTGTTGTGCAAACGCACCCTCGAAAGGATTTTAAGCTTTGAACAAAGTTATTGTAATAACTTGTTTGATATGTTCTTTGATAGTTTGGTCTTTGATAGAGTAATGTGGGTTTATTAACCCTCAATTAAAAGGATTTAAGTTATAATAACAGAAATGTGCTTAAATATATTTTTACATTTATATAACTGCATGTACAATATATTCACACTTGAATAAACAATAATCAAATGCAGAGAGTTATTTAACAATATGTCAGGAGAAGTTACAGTTACAACCGGCCTTTGAGGACCGTGATGCTGACGTGGTCCAGAGAGGAGGCGAGTTTGAAGGACTCAGGACTTCTCTCCAACACTTCCTGTACGTCTCTTTGGAGAGAAGCGTCTGTAATGTAATGACTGAAATCTGAATGTGTGTTGAACAGTCAAAGCAGACGGATGTCGTACTTCCAAAGTTACATAAATATTAACAAGTTACCATTTAAAAATAAATTTAAATACCAAAACAACTAACAGCATTCTACTGGAAGTCTGGTGTCAAAAGTACTCATAATGTTTACTAAACTAAAAGTACTACGAGTAGAATATCAAACGTGAACATGAACGGACTTATTATCAGTTTTAAGACACATTTTGTATGACACACGTTTGAAGTCTGATTGGTTTGAACGATGAAGACTACAACTCCCATGATACCACGCTGCGTCACCAAACTACATCTGTTGTTTTGATTTAGAGACTCCTCGTGTCAGAAAACTACAAACTGTTTCAACATGTGAAAAGTACAAAGAAACAGGAGTACAAGTACCTCAGAACTCTATTTGAGTGCAGTATTCATGAGGTTCATATCTGATGCATGTTGTTGTGTTTATGGTCCTGATGTTTGAATAAAGACTTAATCTGATGTATGTGTAAAGGCCAGTTAAACTGTGTGTGTGGGGGGGGGGGGGGGGGGGGTCTGACCTCAGGAATCATTTCATCAGTCAAAACCTCCTCACATCTGTTCTGCTGAGACACAATGAGGGCCACTAATCACACCCCCGCCTAAATATACCATCTCCCCAAATCTACCCCCCCCCAGCATCTCCTCCTCCTCCTCCAGGAGCAGAGCTCCTCCTCTCTGCTGGAGACCCAGGACGTACTGCTGGACCCGCTGGACCCGCTGGAGGGAAGGGAGGCACCGGAGAACCAGAACCATGACTGAGAGGGTCAGACTGTCAGACCTGCTGCAGTAACATGAGAGGTTTCTAAAGGGTCTGGCGCTCAGAGACACTACCACGTTGGTCCACAGGGGGCGCCAGAACCAACACTAACAAAGCTCTTACATCACATTACAGTCATTCAGCAAAGACTCGATCTCACCAGAGGCTCAGCTACCAGAGACATGCAGGGTTCAGTGTGTCTAGCGGAGCCGGGGATCGAACCGCCGACCCTCCGATGGAAGGACGGCCCTGCTCTCCACTTAGCCACCGTCACTTTAAGTTAAAGCACGAATACCACAGAGGAAACGTGGGTTTCATGACTAAACTAGAAAAAGCATTTCCTGCTGAAAATGCGTTGGAATGCTGAAAACTGAAATTAATCGCAAAAACATTGCTGAAAATAGATATCCAATTCAAAAACAAATTGCAAAAAGCTTAATAATTCAAAAAGTTTAAAGATTACAAATATGAAAAGTCATATCACACCTCTCCTGAAAGAGCTGAACATTTTGATATTTGAACAGTCTCTGAAATGGTGTCTGTAGCTGAAAGTATGAGGAAGTTGAAGGATTTGAAAGTTGAAGCAGTTTAAGAGGATTTGAAAATCTTCTCCATAGAAACCCATTCAAAAGAAAGTTGCTAAAAGCTTAATAATTCAAAAAGTTTAAAGGTTAGAAATATGAAGAGATATAGCAGGGATGAGCTGAAGGAGCTGAACATTTTGATAGTTGAACGGTTTCTGTAGCTTAAAATATGAAGAAGGAGAAGAGTTTCAAAAAAAGAGGGACGGAAGAAATAGTGGAACTAGAAAATGCATTTCCTGCTGAAAATGCGTTGGAATGCTGAAAGCTGAAATTAATTGTGAAAAAATTGCAGAAAATTAAGAAATGGGAGACTATCTGTCTGAAAAATGTTGAAGCCCAAAAGCATTTAAACTGCACTGCTGAAAAACCTTCTAGTTGAAATGTCTAACTATGGTGTCTGTAGCTGAAAGTATGAGGAAGAAGAAGGCTTTGAAAGTTGAAGTATAACAGGATTTGAAGATTTTCTCCATAGAGATCCCATTCAAAAGAAAATTGCAAAAAGCTTCATTCAAAAAGTTTAAAGATTACAAAAATGAAAAGTCAAAGCACCCCTCTCCTGAAAGAGCTGAACACTTTGATATTTGAACAATTTCTGTAGCTTAAACACATTTCAGAAGTAGTGATATTTGTAGTAATAGTAGTAGAAGTTGTAGTTGAAGTAGAAGTATTATTAGTAGTAGAATTATTAGTAGCATTAGAATAAGTAGTAGTAGTAGCAGTAGTGATATTTGTAATAGTAGTAGTAGAAGTCGTAGTTGTAGTAGAAGTATCATTAGTAGTAGAAGTATTAGTATTTAGAAGAAGTAGTAGCCTAGTATCAGTAGTAGTAGTAATAGCTGGAGTAGTGGTCGTAGTATTTAATATAACAGTAGTAGTAGTAGTAGTAGCAGTAAAAGTAATGGCAGTATTTGAAGTAGCAGTAGTAGTAGTACTAGTAGCAGTCGTACTAATAGCTGTAGTAGTATTAGTACTGGTAGTAGCATGAATAGCAGTAGTAGCAGTTGTAGTATAAGTAATAGTAGTAGTGGTAGTAATAGCAGTAGTGGTAGTAATAATATTGATGGTAGCAGTAATAGCACCAGTAATAGTAGCAACAGCAAAAGTTGTAGTAGAAGTAGTAGCAGCAGTAGTAGTAGTAATACTAGAAATATTAGCAGCAGTAGTAGTTGTCGCAGTATTAGTAAGAGCATTCATTTTTTTCAACAAAAAAGCCTAATTTTGAGTTTAATGTTTAAATACAGTTAATCCATGAGGCTTTTATTTTGAAAGGGTGGGACTGGGTGGGGGAGGGAGGGGGAGAGGAGACATAATCATAATGTTTGACACACATAAACAGAGGTTATTAAATGACAGGCTTCATCACAAGCATTTCAGTTAGGATTCATTCTGTGGGGCTTTTATTTTGAAATGGCGTGTGTGTGTGTGTGTGTGTGTGGGGGGGTGGAGGACGGTGGAAAGACCTCTAAAGAGTCCTAAGACCTGAATGACTGTATGAGAGACACATAACACAGGGAAACACTTCTCAAACAAATCATCAAAACTCCCATAACCGTAGCTCCTATTGCTCCGATATTAATAATTGAGAGGAAGGCTGAGTTGACGAACAGATCCTGTAAAAATTGTGTCTGTAGTTTAAAAAATGTGGCTTAACTGGCGATCTAGAAATGGGGTCCCGTGTTCTGTGGAAGATGTTTTTGAAGCAGAATTTAACATTGGTCTCTATGGAGCAGAAAGTTGGTTTTCCTGTCAATTAATGGCTTCTGTGTCAAATGTGGAAATCTGTGGGATTCCACAGTAATGTTTCTACGACAAGAACAATATTAGCTACTTTTACATCCAGAAATTATGCATAAAGAGTGAAGATTGTGGACACAGTGGCAAAACACAAATGTTTTTTTCACAAGAATCTCAAGCTGCTCTTCACTCTAGCGGTGACATCACGCACTCTAAGCTGCGCAATACACACCCATTATAAAGTCAGAAGAGGGCTGAAAAATCATAAAAGTTAAATTGCTGCAGTTCAAAAAGTTTAAAAGATATCGGAAAGAATTATGCGGCAATAGTTCAGAGTTTTCTCAACATTTGAAAGTTGAAATGGTGTCTTTAGCTGAAAGTATGAGGAAGTTGAAGGATTTGAAAGTTGAAGAAGTTTAAGAGGATTTGAAAATATTCTCCACAGACATCCCATTCAAAAAAAAAGTTACTAAAAGCTTAATAATTCAAAAAGTTTAAAGGTTAGAAATATGAAGAGATATAGCAGGGATGAGCTGAAGGAGCTGAACATTTTGATAGTTGAACGGTTTCTGTAGCTTAAAAAATGAAGAAGAAGAAGCGTTGCGACGAAACGGGGGGGGACGGAAGAAATAGTGGAATAAAGACAATGTGAATATTATCTGATATCAAAGTAAAGTATATACTCGACGTATTGATGGACAAAATACCTGAAACACTTTCAGGAAGCAGAAAGTGGTTCTGACGTCCATCAGATGAAGACGCTGAGAGGACAGATGAGGGGACAGATGAAGGGACAGATGAAGGGACAGATGAGAGGACAGATGAGGGGACAGATGAGAGGACAGATGAGAGGACAGATGAGGGGACAGATGAGAGGACAGATGAGAGGACAGATGAGGGGACAGATGAGGGGACAGATGAAGGGACAGATGAGAGGACAGATGAGAGGACAGATGAGGGGACAGATGAGAGGACAGATGAGAGGACAGATGAGGGGACAGATGAGGGGACAGATGAGGGGACAGATGAGGGGACAGATGAGAGGACAGATGAGGGGACAGATGAGGGGACAGATGAGAGGACAGATGAGGGGACAGATGAGAGGACAGATGAGGGGACAGATGAGAGGACAGATGAGAGGACAGATGAGAGGACAGATGAGGGGACAGATGAGAGGACAGATGAGGGGACAGATGAGAGGACAGATGAGAGGACAGATGAGGGGACAGATGAGGGGACAGATGAGAGGACAGATGAGGGGACAGATGAGAGGACAGATGAGAGGACAGATGAGGGGACAGATGAGAGGACAGATGAGAGGACAGATGAGAGGACAGATGAGGGGACAGATGAGGGGACAGATGAGAGGACAGATGAGGGGACAGATGAGAGGACAGATGAGAGGACAGATGAGGGGACAGATGAGAGGACAGATGAGAGGACAGATGAGAGGACAGATGAGGGGACAGATGAGAGGACAG
>CM051702.1:793071-855571 GCA_028022725.1 Lycodopsis pacificus
GTTTGTGTCACACACACACACATAGATGTTTGTGTCACACACACGCATAGATGTTTGTGTCACACACACGCATAGATGTTTGTGTCACACACACACACATACAGATGTTTATGTCACACACACAGATGTTTATGTCACACACAGATGTTTATGTCACACACACACATACAGATGTTTGTCACACATACAGATGTTTATGTCACACACATACAGATGTTTATGTCACACACATAGAGATGTTTGTCACACACACACATACAGATGTTTATGTCACACACACACATACAGATGTTTGTGTAACACACACAGATGTTTCTGTCACACACACATACAGATGTTTGTCATACACACAGATGTTTATGGCACACACACATACAGATGTTTGTCACACACACACACACACACACACGTTTATGTCACACACACACATGTTTGTGCAACACACACACAGATGTTTATGTCACACACACACATACAGATGTTTGTGTCACACACACATACAGATGTTTGTGTAACACACACACAGATGTTTATGTCACACACACACATACAGATGTTTGTGTAACACACACAGATGTTTATGTCACACACACACACACATACAGATGTTTGTGTAACACACACAGATGTTTATGTCACACACAGAGATGTTTATGTCACACACACATACAGATGTTTATGTCACACACACATACAGATGTTTATGTCACACACATACAGATGTTTATGTCACACACATACAGATGTTTGTGTAACACACACAGATGTTTATGTCACACACACACACACATACAGATGTTTGTGTAACACACACAGATGTTTATGTCACACACAGAGATGTTTATGTCACACACACATACAGATGTTTATGTCACACACACATACAGATGTTTATGTCACACACATACAGATGTTTATGTCACACACATACAGATGTTTATGTCACACACATACAGATGTCATCCCCGGTGTCTGAGGGAGAGGTACCGCAAGTCCTTCCTCCCCGCTGCTGTCAGGCTGCACAACAAGCTGCTCTCGGGAGACCACTAACACTTTGAACACTTGAACACGAACATTTGACTGAACATGAACACTTAATTCATTCACCTGGTGCAATACCTAATCCGTGCAATCCTGTGCAATATCAAATACGTTTAAGTATTTACCTTACACTTACACTTTACTCCGTCTGTATTTACTGGTATACTTAATAGTCTTCTTTACTGTCAATCCCGTGCAATATCCAATATGTTTAAGTATTATCTTACATTTCACATTTTTTACTCCGTCTGTACATACTGGTATATTTTGTATTCTTCTTACTGTCATATTTTTTACTACCGTTTACTGTTTAGTTTATTGATACTACTTGATTTTTTTATCTTCATTTATTACTTGTGAGCGATGCTGCTGTAATCCTGTAATTTCCCCACTGAGGGACTAATAAAGGATTATCTTATCTTATCTTATCTTATCTTATCTTATGTTTGGTGGACTCTAGAGAGAATGCAGCTTTAACACATGAAGCTTTGAGGTTGTTTCCTACTTCCTGTCTGAGTCTCATTGGTTCTTAGGTCAAATATACAGTTTCATCAGTGATTGATTGTCGTTTTTATCAAACAAACAAAAGGAAATATTGACTTTGTTTGGGACTATTTTCAGCAGCGGATGAATCCACATTTTGGTGTTCCGGTCTGAACCATCATCTACAGACGAGACAACATGCGACGTCATCACTCACCCGTCTGAGTCCTGGTAGTTCACGTTCAGTCTCTTGGTGGAACCCAGAAGCTCTGAAATAAAACACAACAACAAACTTATTGTCTCCTCCAACACGCAGAAGAACATGTGTAGAACATGTGTTACTGACGCAGTAGAACATGTGTTACTGACACAGTAGAACATGTGTTACTGACTCAGTAGAACATGTGTTACTGACACAGTAGAACATGTGTTACTGACTCAGTAGAACATGTGTTACTGACACAGTAGAACATGTGTTACTGACTCAGTAGAACATGTGTTACTGACACAGTAGAACATGTGTTATTGATGCAGTAGAACATGTGTTACTGACGCAGTAGAACATGTGTTACTGACGCAGTAGAACATGTGTAGAACATGTGTTACTGACGCAGTAGAACATGTGTTACTGACGCAGTAGAACATGTGTTACTGACGCAGTAGAACATGTGTTACTGACTCAGTAGAACATGTGTTACTGACGCAGTAGAACATGTGTAGAACATGTGTTACTGACGCAGTAGAACATGTGTTACTGACGCAGTAGAACATGTGTAGAACATGTGTTACTGACACAGTAGAACATGTGTTACTGACTCAGTAGAACATGTGTTACTGACGCAGTAGAACATGTGTAGAACATGTGTTACTGACGCAGTAGAACATGTGTAGAACATGTGTTACTGACTCAGTAGAACATGTGTTACTGACACAGTAGAACATGTGTTACTGACGCAGTAGAACATGTGTAGAACATGTGTTACTGACGCAGTAGAACATGTGCAGAACATGTGTTACTGACTCAGTAGAACATGTGTTACTGACGCAGTAGAACATGTGTAGAACATGTGTTACTGACGCAGTAGAACATGTGTAGAACATGTGTTACTGACTCAGTAGAACATGTGTTACTGACGCAGTAGAACATGTGTAGAACATGTGTTACTGACTCAGTAGAACATGTGTTACTGACTCAGTAGAACATGTGTTACTGACTCAGTAGAACATGTGTAGAACATGTGTTACTGACGCAGTAGAACATGTGTTACTGACACAGTAGAACATGTGTTACTGACGCAGTAGAACATGTTACTGACTCAGTAGAACATGTGTAGAACATGTGTTACTGACGCAGTAGAACATGTGTAGAACATGTGTTACTGACTCAGTAGAACATGTGTTACTGACGCAGTAGAACATGTGTAGAACATGTGTTACTGACTCAGTAGAACATGTGTTACTGACTCAGTAGAACATGTGTTACTGACGCAGTAGAACATGTGTAGAACATGTGTTACTGACGCAGTAGAACATGTGTAGAACATGTGTTACTGACTCAGTAGAACATGTGTTACTGACACAGTAGAACATGTGTTACTGACGCAGTAGAACATGTGTAGAACATGTGTTACTGACGCAGTAGAACATGTGCAGAACATGTGTTACTGACTCAGTAGAACATGTGTTACTGACGCAGTAGAACATGTGTAGAACATGTGTTACTGACGCAGTAGAACATGTGTAGAACATGTGTTACTGACTCAGTAGAACATGTGTTACTGACGCAGTAGAACATGTGTAGAACATGTGTTACTGACTCAGTAGAACATGTGTTACTGACTCAGTAGAACATGTGTTACTGACTCAGTAGAACATGTGTAGAACATGTGTTACTGACGCAGTAGAACATGTGTTACTGACACAGTAGAACATGTGTTACTGACGCAGTAGAACATGTTACTGACTCAGTAGAACATGTGTAGAACATGTGTTACTGATGCAGTATAACATGTGTTACTGACTCAGTAGAACATGTGTAGAACATGTGTTACTGACACAGTAGAACATGTGTTACTGACGCAGTAGAACATGTGTTACTGACGCAGTAGAACATGTGTTACTGATGCAGTAGAACATGTGTTACTGACTCAGTAGAACATGTGTAGAACATGTGTTACTGACGCAGTAGAACATGTGTTACTGACGCAGTAGAACATGTGTTCTAGTCTCTGATCGAGTTCTGGCTGAATGTTCATTATAATGGTATCGTGATGCGTTCACATGTCTTCTGTAAAATGTAGTGTTGGTGATGAACTAGAATAAATCCAGTAGTTTGAAGATGTTTTCACATGAATATAAAACAGATATCAGAGATGAATTATGATGTTCATAACACGAGCTCTAAACACATTATTATACTTCATGAAACATAATAATGACAACACAAATATAATCTATTATTTCATTATCATTTAAATTGTGTTTTAATGAAGAAAAAACACTATAAATTACTATAACAAAGTAAAAGTATAACGTTTAGTATTTTTGGTGATTTACTGACTTCAGAGCAGTTTAATAAATATAAATATTCTGGATTCTTGTCGCTGATATAATCAAACATCAAAGAGATCTGTATCTGATAATATGGATCATCAGTGATCAATAATCAGTATCAGAGATCTTTAAACGTTATATTTGCTCCCTTTGATTTGATCTGCTGATCTGATTTGATCCGTAGGTTTTATGATGTATGTTTAATACTTGACTTGTTTCTTTACAGCTCTCATATGATAATAAATCCGTTCCTTGAATGTGAGATCAGAGTCTACGGATACATCTCTAATGACTTCAGGTGTGGTCAGAAGACACGTACGAGCTCCTTCGTCAACAATATATGTATTATAATATATTATGATATCACAACTCTTCACAGACAAAGTGTGAGAGAAACGAATTCAACAGGATTCTCTCCGTCATGTCAGAACTATTCCACACAATAAGTGTTTTCTATGTTTAAAACACGGTTGTGACGTTAGTGGTGTTCATGTGGCTGCTGCAGCCGCCGCATTGGGAAGAAGGCAGTGAGTTCATCCTCGTCTCTCTGACTCCCAGTCGCCGGGAGGAGCTGGTTCTCTGCTGCGTTCGAATCATCATCATGATAACACCGCGGTCACTGAGTCCGTGAAGGCTTCTGAACATCAAACACAGTCACGACTTCATGGAAACCTGTCTGACCATCAATACCTGGAAGTCTCAGTCCCACTGAGGTCACGGTTCACTGAGTCCTGAAGAGGAAGAGCGTGATTCTCCAGTAAGCAGGTTACTACAGCACGAATATCTGGAAGCCATCTTCCACCACTGTGAGGACAAATAAAGATCTGTAATACTAAGTCACGATAATGAGATAGTAACACAGAGACCTGCTGTCTGTAGACTAAACACAGACCTGCTGTCTGTAGACTAAACACAGAGACCTGCTGTCTGTAGACTAAACACAGACCTGCTGTCTGTAGACTAAACACAGACCTGCTGTCTGTAGACTAAACACAGAGACCTGCTGTCTGTAGACTAAACACAGACCTGCTGTCTGTAGACTAAACACAGAGACCTGCTGTCTGTAGACTAAACACAGACCTGCTGTCTGTAGACTAAACACAGAGACCTGCTGTCTGTAGACTAAACATAGTGACCTGCTGTCTGTAGACTAAACACAGAGGCCTGCTGTCTGTAGACTAAACACAGACCTGCTGTCAGTAGACTAAACACAGAGACCTGCTGTCTGTAGACTAAACACAGACCTGCTGTCTGTAGACTAAACACAGAGACCTGCTGTCTGTAGACTAAACACAGTGACCTGCTGTCTGTAGACTAAACACAGACCTGCTGTCTGTAGACTAAACACAGTGACCTGCTGTCTGTAGACTAAACACAGACCTGCTGTCTGTAGACTAAACACAGTGACCTGCTGTCTGTAGACTAAACACAGACCTGCTGTCAGTAGACTAAACACACAGACCTGCTGTCTGTAGACTAAACACAGTGACCTGCTGTCTGTAGACTAAACACAGTGACCTGCTGTCTGGAGACAAAACACAGACCTGCTGTCAGTAGACTAAACACAGTGACCTGCTGTCTGTAGACTAAACACAGAGACTTGCTGTCTGTAGACTAAACACAGTGACCTGCTGTCTGTAGACTAAACACAGTGACCTGCTGTCTGTAGACTAAACACAGAGACCTGCTGTCTGTAGACTAAACACAGTGACCTGCTGTCTGTAGACTACACAGAGACCTGCTGTCTGTAGACTAAACACAGAGACCTGCTGTCTGTAGACTAAACACAGTGACCTGCTGTCTGTAGACTAAACACAGACCTGCTGTCAGTAGACTAAACACAGACCTGCTGTCAGTAGACTAAACACAGTGACCTGCTGTCAGTAGACTAAACACACAGACCTGCTGTCTGTAGACTAAACACAGTGACCTGCTGTCTGTAGACTAAACACAGTGACCTGCTGTCTGTAGACAAAACACAGACCTGCTGTCAGTAGACTAAACACAGTGACCTGCTGTCTGTAGACTAAACACAGACCTGCTGTCAGTAGACTAAACACACAGACCTGCTGTCAGTAGACTAAACACAGAGACCTGCTGTCAGTAGACTACACAGAGACCTGCTGTCTGTAGACTAAACACAGAGACCTGCTGTCTGTAGACTAAACACAGTGACCTGCTGTCTGTAGACTAAACACAGACCTGCTGTCAGTAGACTAAACACAGTGACCTGCTGTCTGTAGACTAAACACACAGACCTGCTGTCAGTAGACTAAACACAGTGACCTGCTGTCTGTAGACTAAACACACAGACCTGCTGTCAGTAGACTAAACACAGTGACCTGCTGTCTGTAGACTAAACACAGTGACCTGCTGTCTGTAGAGACCTGCTGTCTGTAGACTAAACACAGAGACCTGCTGTCTGTAGACTAAACACAGAGACCTGCTGTCTGTAGACTAAACACAGACCTGCTGTCTGTAGACTAAACACACAGACCTGCTGTCTGTAGACTAAACACAGACCTGCTGTCTGTAGACTAAACACAGAGACCTGCTGTCTGTAGACTAAACACACAGACCTGCTGTCTGTAGACTAAACACAGAGACCTGCTGTCTGTAGACTAAACACAGTGACCTGCTGTCTGTAGAGACCTGCTGTCTGTAGACTAAACACAGTGACCTGCTGTCTGTAGACTAAACACAGTGACCTGCTGTCTGTAGACTAAACACAGACCTGCTGTCTGTAGACTAAACACACAGACCTGCTGTCTGTAGACTAAACACAGAGACCTGCTGTCTGTAGACTAAACACACAGACCTGCTGTCTGTAGACTAAACACAGACCTGCTGTCTGTAGACTAAACACAGAGAGTCGTCTGCAACATCTCTAGTTTTAACCTCCAGCAGCTTTTTGAAGGAGATTTCGGGTAAAGAAGCAGCCGGCGTTGTTCCCTCTGGAGGTCTGAGCGCTTTGATAACGACCTGAATCTTTATAATTTATGGAAATAAGTCTGAGCAAAAATTCAAAACTCAAAACACAAACTGAAGCTGCAGGCGAAGAAAACGAGACAAGAGAACTCATTATAATGACTTAATATACTGCAATGTTTGAGGAGGAGGAGGAAGAGGAGGAGGAAGAGAGAGGAGGAGGAGGAGGAGGAGGAAGAGGAGGAGGAGAGAGGAGGATGAGAGAGGAGGAAGAGGAGAGAGGAGGAGGAGGAGGAAGAGGAGAGAGGAGGAAGAGGAGAGAGGAGGAGAGAGGAGAGAGGAGGAAGAGGAGAAGAGAGGAGGAGGAGGAGGAAGAGGAGAGCGGAGGAGGAGAGAGGAGAGAGGAGGAGGAGGAGGAGAAGAGAGGAGGAGAAGAGAGGAGGAGGAGGAAGAGGAGAGAGGAGGAGGAGGAGAGAGGAGGAAGAGGAGAAGAGAGGAGGAGAAGGAGGAGGAAGAGGAGAAGAGAGGAGGAGAAGGAGGAGGAGGAGGAGGAGGAGGATGATGATGATGATGATGATGATGATGATGATGATGATGAGGAGGAGGAAGAGGAGAGAGGAGGAGAGAGGAGAGAGGAGGAGGAGGAGGAAGAGGAGAGAGGAGGAGGAAGATGATGAGGAGGAGGAAGAGGAGAGAGGAGGAGAGAGGAGAGAGGAGAGAGGAGAGAGGAGGAGGAGGAAGAGGAGAGAGGAGGAAGAGGAGAGAGGAGGAGGAAGAGGAGAGAGGAGGAGGAGGAGGAGAAGAGAGGAGAGGAGAGAGGAGGAGGAGGAGGAGAGAGGAGGAGGAGAGGAGGAGGTGTTTTTGTAGGAATCTGCAGATTTGAGGTCTCGTTGGGATGCAGAACGTGGACCAGAGTCTGGAGCCTGGAAGAGAATCTGTTGTAAAAAGAATTCGAGCAACTAAAATTAGCCAAAGCTTTGCGAGGATCGATGTGTGATTACGTCTGCTGGAGTGGTTTTTGTTTCTGATTCTGGAGGAAAAGCAATAAACAAAACGAGGAGCATCTCCTCTCATTGTGGTGAAGACTCTAAATTTTTATTTTTATTGTCATATACATTTTTACACATACATGAAATGTGTCTCTGCATGTGACCCTCCCTGTATCAGGGAGCAGTGGCTGCCATTGACCGGGGAGCCGTCAGGGCTTCAGTGTGTTGCTCAGGGACACGTCGACACGTGACACGTCCCAGTCGGGGATCGAACCGTTGACCTTCCGGTTACCAGATGACCCTCTTAACCCAGTGAGCCACGGTCGCCCCCTTTTCTTTTCTTTTCTTTTTTTTTAAGAAAGAAGAGGACTACAAATATAAAACACCACTACAGTAGATCTCCCCCAGGACTACAAATATAAAACACCACTACAGTAGATCTCCCCCAGGACTACAAATATAAAACACCACTACAGTAGATCTCCCCCAGGACTACAAATATAAAACACCACTACAGTAGATCTCCCCCAGGACTACAAATATAAAACACCACTACAGTAGATCTCCCCCAGGACTACAAATATAAAACACCACTACAGTAGATCTCCCCCAGGACTACAAATATAAAACACCACTACAGTAGATCTCCCCCAGGACTACAAATATAAAACACAACCACTACAGTAGATCTCCCCCAGGACTACAAATATAAAACACCACTACAGTAGATCTCCCCCAGGACTACAAATATAAAACACAACCACTACAGTAGATCTCCCCCAGGACTACAAATATAAAACACAACCACTACAGTAGATCTCCCCCAGGACTACAAATATAAAACACTCGTACAACGTGTTGTTTACATTCCTGATCAGCAGCTCGGAGACGAGCTGGAGGTTCAGACCTCAGCCGGGACGGAGACGATGAGGAATGATATCGGCCGGCTGATAACGCAACGAGGGAGTGATTCATGGTTTAGATCACGACATGGAGAACAACCTCACACAGTCAGTTCATTATCATTAATAAGAAATAATCCAAAATATTAAAAAACACTTCTTTATCTCTCAATCCATTGATCAACTAAATAGTATAAAGTTGCTATAATGTGTAAAAGACCACGAAGAGCAGACGAGTTTTGAATTTTTGAATTGGCTGAACAGTTTATGGTTTTAGTTTTTTAGTTTTTGTCCCGAGAATTAAAAGTCTAAATTAAAGCAACGGTGAGATTCACTTATTCTGGCTCCTTAAATGAAACATTTTAGAGCAGTTTGGCCTGAAGCACGGCTGATGGAGATCAACTCTATTGGACTCAAGTGGACATTGGAGGAGCAGATTTTGCCAGACTCCTCTGGTTGTATAGAAGTCTATGGAAAATGACTCTACTTCTCTCTTGATTTATTCCCTCAGTAAACATTGTAAACATGAGTTTATGTCTCAATCTCTAGTTTCAAGTCTTCTTCAACACAGCATGATGTTCATTTAGTACATGATGGTCCATTTAGAGTCACACAGACCATAAAGCAGGGGATGCTTTAGGGCGGGGCTACACGCTGATTGACAGGTCTCTAATAGACCATAAAGCAGGGGATGCTTTAGGGCGGGGCTACTGTGATTGACAGGTCGACGCCAGAGAGAACAGACTGGTTTATTATTCTAGTTGTTGAGACGTTCCAAACACAGGAGCTCAGAAAGTGAAGGTTATGAAGTTAGAACACATCAGTTTCCTCTCAGGCCGCGTCCACACGACTCCGTTTCTATTTTAAACACGTATGTTTTGCTATGTTTACACTGAGCATCCACACGACGCCGGAGTTTTAGATCAGTGTAAACGGAGGAGTTTGAAAACGCTCCCGAGGTCGGATAAGTTTGAAAACTCCGGGGTTGTGTTTTCGTGTGGACAGCCGAAACCGGATACATTCAGAAACGATGACGCCCACACCCGCGTTCTCTTGATTGGTTCTTAGCAGTCATGACGTGTCCTTCCCTGATTCGTCACATGTCTATCACGTGACCGTTACCCGGAAGCTCACAAACAACAACATTGATTACCGATCGACTTGCAGGTTAATTCAACATGGACGACTGATTACAGGCGTACTTTTTTAAACTAAGCCACCAATCTACTTCCTGTTTACACCGTCACGCGCATGCCCAGTGTACGTTAATGGTCACGTGATGTACGTTAATGGTCACGTGATGTACGTTAATGGTCACGTGATGTAAGTTAATGGTCACGTGATGTACGTTAATGGGCACGTGATGTACGTTAATGGTCACGTGATGTAAGTTAATGGTCACGTGATGTACGTTAATGGTCACGTGATGTACGTTAATGGCCACGTGATGTACGTTAATGGCCACGTGATGTAAGTTAATGGTCACGTGATGTACATTAATGGCCACGTGATGTACGTTAATGGTCACGTGATGTACGTTAATGGCCACGTGATGTACGTTAATGGCCACGTGATGTACGTTAATGGTCACGTGATGTACGTTAATGGTCACGTGATGTACGTTAATGGCCACGTGATGTACGTTAATGGCCACGTGATGTACGTTAATGGCCACGTGATGTACGTTAATGTCACGTGATGTACGTTAATGGCCACGTGATGTACGTTAATGGCCACGTGATGTACGTTAATGGTCACGTGATGTACGTTAATGGCCACGTGATGTACGTTAATGGTCACGTGATGTACGTTAATGGTCACGTGATGTACGTTAATGGCCACGTGATGTACGTTAATGGCCACGTGATGTAAGTTAATGGTCACGTGATGTAAGTTAATGGTCACGTGATGTACGTTAATGGTCACGTGATGTACGTTAATGGCCACGTGATGTACGTTAATGGTCACGTGATGTACGTTAATGGTCACGTGATGTACGTTAATGGCCACGTGATGTACGTTAATGGCCACGTGATGTAAGTTAATGGCCACGTGATGTAAGTTAATGGTCACGTGATGTAAGTTAATGGTCACGTGATGTACGTTAATGGCCACGTGATGTACGTTAATGGTCACGTGATGTACGTTAATGGTCACGTGATGTACGTTAATGGCCACGTGATGTAAGTTAATGGCCACGTGATGTAAGTTAATGGTCACGTGATGTACGTTAATGGCCACGTGATGTACGTTAATGGTCACGTGATGTACGTTAATGGCCACGTGATGTACGTTAATGGTCACGTGATGTACGTTTTCAGGCGTGTTAGTCTGGACGGAGATCAATTCGAAAACGATGCTGAAACGCCGTGTGGCCGGAGATCGTTTTAGTTTGAAAACTCCCGTTTACGTTTAGAAACGGAGTAGTGTGGATGTAGCCTTAGTCTTTGGTTTCCCTCGAGGGGGGGGCTTTGTGTCAGACCGCCCCCCTCCTCTATTGTGGAACAATCCTGTTGGTAGAGGAAGTGTAGAAGAGGCCCTGCTTTGTTCCTGAGAGCTGCTCCTCGCCTCGAGAGCCTCCGTCAACACAACACCCCCCCTCCTCTTCCTCTGATAGAGTCACGGACAGGTTACAGCACAACACACACACTCCCACACACACGCCCACACACATGCACACGCCCACACACACATACTTTAAAATGTCCTGCCCAGAAACCCTAACCACTGAAGGTGGATCATAACTACTCTACATGTTGTATACTGTGTATATATATATATATATATATATATTATATATATACACACACAGTATACACTGTATATACTGTGTATTATACTTGTATATATAAATATATATATATATAAATACATTTATAAAATAAATGTATATATACATATTTCTTTATTGAGTTGATTTAATCCACAGATCTATACAACTGAGTTTTTCCACAAAGAATCACACAGAACTTTAAATCTTGTGATCAGCTCATAAGTTTCATTCAGCATGAAAAAAAAAGCATAAAAATTAACTAATCGATGAAAGAAATCTTAGTCAAGTCCAAACGACCATTTAGTCGACTTCCGGACAAAGAAAAGAGAAAATAAAATCACTTATTGTGACAAAGTTGACCAACAAATCAACTTTGAATAGAACAAGAAGAGAGATCATACAGGTTTCTGAAGTCTAGATTTCAATGTTCTGAAGCAACAAAGACAGAGACAGAAACTCGATCAGATGTTTACATGAAACAGGATCCAGGTTCTTCACAACCAGTTTACCGTTAACCATCAGAGTGTGAATAAAGTTTACCGTTAACAATCAGAGTGTAAATAAAGTTTACCGTTAACAATCAGAGTGTAAATAAAGTTTAACGTTAACCATCAGAGTGTAAATAAAGTTTAACGTTAACCATCAGAGTGTGAATAAAGTTTATCGTTAACCATCACAGTGTAAATAAAGTTTACCGTTAACCATCACAGTGTGAATAAAGTTTATCGTTAACCATCAGAGTGTAAATAAAGTTTAACGTTAACCATCACAGTGTAAATAAAGTTTAACGTTAACCATCAGAGTGTAAATAAAGTTTAACGTTAACCATCACAGTGTAAATAAAGTTTAACGTTAACCATCACAGTGTAAATAAAGTTTATCGTTAACCATCACAGTGTGAATAAAGTTTATCGTTAACCATCAGAGTGTAAATAAAGTTTATCGTTAACCATCAGAGCTAGTAACGTTAGCAGCACCGCTAACGGCTAACCAACGGAGGTTCACTTCAGTTACATGATGATGCCTTCAGGCTCAGTGAACATGAGTACTTGAAGTATTTGAATTCTCTGTTTTTCTGAAGATAAAATTGAATATATATAAATATTTATGTCTCTAAAGAGTTAAACTGAACTCTGATGTGCTTGTTTCTCACATGTTGTTCAGGAGGAAGTGACTTCAGCTCCACACCCTGTTCCTCTGCTCATAATGGACTTCTCCTCCATCTTTCTGACCCCCCCCCCCCCCCCCCCCATTGGGCGCGGCGGACCAGGCCTCCACTTCCAGCAGCGGAGATAAGGTGACATCAGAGAGGTCTCACTCCTCTCACAATAGATTTTAAAAGAATTGAAACACGTCAAGAGTCTGACGAAAAGAACGTGTGTTTGCACTGATACGCTTTCATTTTACAAGAGCTCATTAACCCTCTGATCGCCAAAATAAAAGTCCTGCTCCTCTATGGAAACAGAACCATGATGACTAGAAGTAGAACTAGAACACGTCTTTAGTGCAGAACAACTGATGACATCAATCATTAAAAAGATGAATTTATTTGATAATTTATTTTACAAAAAATTGTAAACAAAGTGTTGGAAATAAATAGTCCTCTAATGTTACATGCCTCTCCCCTCCCCTCCTCCTCCCCTTCCCTCTCCCCCCCTCTCCTCCTCCTCCTCCTCCCCTTCCCTCTCCCCCCCTCTCCTCCTCCCCTCCCCTCCTCTCTCTCCTCCCCTCTCTCCTCTCCCCCTCCTCTCCTCCCCTCCCCTCTCCTCCTCTCTCTCCTCCCCTCTCCTCTCCTCCCCTCTCCTCTATATCTATGCGTATAAACCGGCCCTCTGACTGGTCTACTGGTCTTACTGGGTGAAGAGCAGTCTGCTGGTCTTCTTCTCTTCTGTAAGGAAACGGTCTGGAGTCAGATTCCAGTCTCAGAGGGGGGGGGGGGGGGGGGGGGGGGGGGGGGGGGGGGGGGGGGGGGGGGGGGGGGGGGGGGGGGGGGGATCGAAGGTGGACACATACCAACACCATGACATCACCGCCTCCATTCAAACACACTGCTGCTGCAGGACAATGGCTGGCACACACACACACACACACACACACACACACACACTGAGGAAGAGGAGTCCTCAGAGTTTTCTTCGCCACAGTTCTGACCTAAATTAGAGCTCTCTGAATTCCTCTCGTGCTCGGTGGTGAAAACTGTTCTTCACAAACACTGGACTCTCAGCGCAGAGGAGGATTCTGGGTAATGCGCTGCTGGTTTCATGGGGCTCACAATGAGGAGCAGGTTTGTAAATCTGAAGCTCTCAGTGAGACCGCTCGCTGTCAAAGCACCATTTCTATTAAATATTGGTCAAAACAACTTCTTTGTTTGAACAGATCCACAAAAAAATAATAATTTGATATCGATGGTTCAGGAGTCTTTATTGCTTCATGAAAACTAAACTTCATAATAAAAACACATTAAATAAGAACACAGTGCTCACGACAAAAAGGTTTGTTAACATTCTCACAATATGTTAGAAAAGTATGAAAGAATGACATCAATTCATTTTCACAAATACAAATCTTTCTAAACATCGAGAGAGTTTACAAAGAAGGAAACTTTTCTTTGAGCCCAAATGAACATTTCTAAATAATAATAAGTGTTAAACAGTACAAGAGATGGAAACATAAACATCTCAGGTGTTTACAGTCTGCAGAGATGTGTTCAGTGTCCTTCAAAATAAAAGTCACCGCCGAGTCACGTGACGAAAAAGAAGAAAGCAGGAGAGCTGAGTGCTGAACCTCCGTTACATAACGGAGAGAATAAAGAAAAGCACCAGCAGCCATTACTCTGCTGCACACACTACACAACATATACACACAGTACACACACAGAGTACACAACATATACACACAGGACACACACAGAGTACACAACATATACACACAGTACACACACAGAGTACACAACATATACACACAGTACACACACAGAGTACACAACATATACACACAGTACACAGGTCGTAGCCTCAAACTAGATTTCTTGTTTTCTTTTCAACGCGTCTATAAGAAGTGAGGAGTCGCTCTGAGGCTTCTTCTTCTGGAAGAGACCGTCTCATTATAATCACAGGAGGAGATGAAGGTGTTCATGCGATAAATAAGAAGAAGAAATAAGACGACCATCAGTTCAGCAGACGACCAACGATCATTGATTCGGACTCAGAATGGTTCCCACTGAAATAAAAACTGTTTTTTGTAATTGTTCGTTTATCTTCTCTCTTTAAATATTAAATACATGTGGAAACAATCCGTCTCTTCTCTTCTGTGAGACGTTTTCAAATGTTTGACTCTCGCTCACCTTTCAGTGGTCCAATCAAATGCAGAGCACAGAATTAGCAGAGCTCTGTTAGCTTTGTTGGCGGCTATTCTTCAATAAAAACTACTAAAACAGCAGGGAGGAAGAGTAAGATATAAAAATACAAAAGATGGACTTTTATTGTGAAGATTACATGAAGTGAAATGCATTAATCACCGTTTTACAGTCGTTCCTTTGACCACCAATCACAGGCCGCGGTTACAAAACACCTTCTAGCAGGTAGCCATGTTGTAATGGAGAGGCTCATTGAGATAGGCTGATCGGACGGGTCAAAGTGAGTCAAACTGAGTCAAGATGAGTCAAAACTAATCAAGACGAATCAAGACCAGTCAAAACTAATCAAGACGAGTCAAGATGAGTCAAAACTAATCAAGACGAGTCAAGACGAATCAAGACGAGTCAAGAAGAGTCAAGACGAGTCAAGAAGAGTCAAGACGAGTCAAGACTAATCAAGACGAGTCAAGATGAGTCAAAACTAATCAAGACGAGTCAAGACGAATCAAGACGAGTCAAGAAGAGTCAAGACGAGTCAAGATGAGTCAAAACTAATCAAGACGAATCAAGACGAGTCAAGACGAGTCAAAACTAATTAAGACGAGTCAAGACGAGTCAAAACTAATCAAGACGAATCAAGACGAATCAAGATGAGTCAAAACGAATCAAGACGAGTCAAGACGAATCAAGACGAGTCAAGACGAGTCAAGATGAGTCAAAACTAATCAAGACGAATCAAGACGAGTCAAGACGAGTCAAAACTAAACAAGACGAGTCAAGACGAGTCAACACGAGTCAAGACGAATCAAGACGAGTCAAGACGAATCAAGACGAGTCAAAACTAATTAAGACGAGTCAAGACGAGTCAAAACTAAACAAGACGAGTCAAGACGAATCAAGACGAGTCAAAACTAATTAAGACGAGTCAAGACGAGTCAAAACTAAACAAGACGAGTCAAGACGAGTCAAGACGAATCAAGACGAGTCAACACGAGTCAAGATGAATCAAGACGAGTCAAAACGAATTAAGACGAGTCAAGACGAATCAAAACTAAACAAGACGAGTCAAGACGAGTCAAAACTAATTAAGACGAGTCAAGACGAGTCAAAACTAATCAAGACAAATCAAGACGAATCAAGACGAGTCAAAACTAATTAAGACGAGTCAAGACGAGTCAAAACTAAACAAGACGAGTCAAGACGAGTCAAGACGAATCAAGACGAGTCAAGACGAATTAAGACGAGTCAAGACGAATCAAGACGAGTCAAGACGAGTCAACACGAGTCAAGATGAATCAAGACGAGTCAAAACGAATTAAGACGAGTCAAGACGAGTCAAAACTAAACAAGACGAGTCAAGACGAGTCAAAACTAATTAAGACGAGTCAAGACGAGTCAAAACTAATCAAGACGAATCAAGACGAATCAAGACGAGTCAAGATGAGTCAAAACGAATCAAGACGAATCAAGACGAGTCAAGACGAGTCAAGATGAGTCAAAACTAATCAAGACGAATCAAGACGAGTCAAGACGAGTCAAAACTAAACAAGACGAGTCAAGACGAGTCAACACGAGTCAAGACGAATCAAGACGAGTCAAAACTAATTAAGACGAGTCAAGACGAGTCAAAACTAAACAAGACGAGTCAAGACGAGTCAAGACGAATCAAGACGAGTCAAAACTAATTAAGACGAGTCAAGACGAGTCAAAACTAAACAAGACGAGTCAAGACGAGTCAAGACGAATCAAGACGAGTCAAGACGAATTAAGACGAGTCAAGACGAATCAAGACGAGTCAAGACGAGTCAACACGAGTCAAGACGAATCAAGACGAGTCAAGACGAATTAAGACGAGTCAAGACGAATCAAGACGAGTCAAAACGAATTAAGACGAGTCAAGACGAGTCAAAACTAAACAAGACGAGTCAAGACGAGTCAAAACTAATTAAGACGAGTCAAGACGAGTCAAAACTAAACAAGATGAATCAAGACGAGTCAAAACGAATCAAGACGAGTCAAAACTAATTAAGACGAGTCAAGACGAGTCAAAACTAAACAAGACGAGTCAAACTGAGTCAGACCAGCTCGTGTGTGTGATTGTGGTAAAACAGCGACGCCTCACTCTGTTTGAGGAAATGTTGAGTTTAACTTTCTCTGAGATCTTAAAAGGTTGATTTAAAATAAATATAAGTAAGACCTCCTCCTCCTGGATGACTGGCCCCCGGACAGCCGGGGGTCCTGAGGGGCCCCTCAGTCCCACCACAGTGTCCCCCCTCAGACATCTCTTTAGAGGACCAGTTAAACATTCAACACACCGGCGGTGGAGTCGACAGGTAAACGGCATCAGGAGGAAGCAGCTGATTGGCTGAACAGACAGAGTTATTTAATTGTCTCTGGTCTGAAGACTGAACCTCACAGAGCTCACGGTCCCGTGGGAGAACGTGCTTGAAGAGGCCTATGAACGTCAGAAGCTGCGCTATGCAAAGCACTGAAACTGGAACACTGAAACTGTCCGGTGGAAGTGGGACGCAGAGGATTTGTGGCTTCTTCGACCATCAGACTGCTGAAGGAGCTGGGAAGCCACGGTCAGCAGACCATCGAGGCATCTCAGAGGCGGCTGCAAGAAGCAGCCAGTGGATTTGGATCGAGCGGAATGACCCGTGCTGGACTCCAACTATGTCAGCATAACCACCTGCTACCCATGCAGGGGTCTACCGTTGTTCAGACAGTTGGGCATGGCGTAGTGTTGAGAGGCCGAAACATCCAATGACACAAGGGAACATTACTGACGATGTGTTCTGGGCCCAACTGTCCCAGAACTCTACAACCTAACCCGGACCGAGGTACACAAGCCTGGAAACCCCCACTGGTGGACCGTCAAGCACTCAAAGCAAGGTTCATTTCATGGAAGCGCTCACCAGACAAGCAGCATGTCCTGTGTTTTTAGATTCATACAATACAATATAATATAATATAATATAATATAATATGACATGACATAATATAATATAACAGGATCGGATATTCTATTTAATTCTATGTTTACGTCTGATTACACATTTCATAGCTGAAGTTCTATTGATACTGAAAAATGTAAAATCAAATATATGAAAAACGTGTTGCGGTGTAAACATGAGGTCTCTCTCTGATTTTATTTTGAAATTTAAATTCCACAGTTCTGGTATGAATTTAGAGATTTCAAAATAAGAGTAAAATCCTTCAATATAACAGCGGAGTTGTGCAGAGGCTGGTGGATTCTGTGGGAGATGATTGGCCGAGTATAAACCCAACTCATGAATAAACATGAGCCCCCCCCCCCCTCTTCTTTTTGTTTGGCCTGACATGAGCACAGCAGGTGGACATGTTTACGAGGCTCCACCGGGTCAATAATAATACAAATAAAAGCGTCTTTGGTTGGAGGGGACAGACGGACATGTTCCAGGCTTTCATTGGTCTAAATCATGTCCTTTTAAATACACTTTATTTTGGTTCTGGTCCTCAGGACCCGTTGAGGGTCAACATCTGGACCACTCGATCCACGTTGATCCCCCCCCCCCCACGCTATAATTCCTGTTAATCCTGGCGGGACACCATCTGGGAGCTCCTTGTGATTCAGTGACAGCAGATAGTGAAGCAGCAGATGTCAGGAGGACATGTCCTCTAAAAATCACCGGAAATGTCCCGAACTTTAGAGACGAAATGTCCCGAAATATAAAGACGAAATGTCCCGTAATATGGAGATAATATATCCCTACATTTAGAGACGAAATGTCCCGAAATTTAGAGACCATCATAGGGACCATTAGAGGGACTATTAGAAGGACCATTAGAGGGACCATTAGAGGGACCATTAGAAGGACTATTAGAATGACCATTAGAGGGACCATTAGAGGGACCATCATAGGGACCATTAGAGGGACTATTAGAAGGACCATTAGAGGGACCATTAGAGGGACCATTAGAAGGACTATTAGAAGGACCATTAGAGGGACCATTAGAAGGACTATTAGAAGGACCATTAGAGGGACCATTAGAGGGACCATCATAGGGACCATTAGAGGGACTATTAGAAGGACCATTAGAAGGACCATCAGAGGGACCATCAGAGGGACCATTAGAGGGACCATTAGAGGGACCATTAGAAGGACCATTAGAGGGACCATTAGAGGGACCATTAGAAGGACCATTAGAGGGACCATTAGAAGGACCATTAGAGGGACCATTAGAGGGACCATTAGAAGGACCATTAGAGGGACCATTAGAAGGACCATTAGAGGGACCATTAGAGGGACCATTAGAAGGACCATCAGAGGGACCATTAGAGGGACCATCATAGGGGGCCACTAATCACACTGGACTGTGTTGAACCAGGTGTTCATGAATCCACCAGAGTCCTTCTGAAGCTCACAGCAACCAACAGGATATCTCAGCCACTTCCTGTGTCAATCAGTTGCCAGGCAACAACTGTAGCACGATCCAATGAAAAGCAATCAGGAAATGTTCGCGGCATCAACAATAACAAAGTGAACAGACCGCCGTCCACACGCGTCCACCTGAAGACCGCAGGTGACCCCAGGACTGGAGCCAGGGAGACCCCCCCCCCCTTGGTTATCGCCCATATTTCAGAATAAAAGCATGAGGTGCGGGTGTACTCACTGTTCCTGTTGGCTTTGAGTTTGGACAGCAGCTTCTGAGTGGACATTAGGTCTCCGGTCTTCGCCGCCTGCAGCAGGTCCTGCTCCTTCCCCATACTTCCTCCCTCCTACCTCCTGGGGTCTGAACCAGCCTTCTTTAAATCCTCCTCAGACCCTCATGCTGAGCTCGTTCTGGAATCTAGCGGACCGCCAGGAAACCAGAACCAGACTCCTAGTTTGAGGTAACTCCCTCCTAGTGATATTATTTCCTGTCAGAGGAGTCGATGTGGTTTGATGTGGTTCAGGACTGAAAAAGAAAGGAGAAAACCAGATTAGTTGGTCTCTGGAGGTGTGTGAGAGGACTGAGACCAGCAGAGATTCCTGTAACAGGATGAACCGGATGCTTCAACATGCATGCAGGATCTGGGTTCAGGAGCATCTTATGAAACAAAATCCAGTCCTGAATCCACTTATCGGATCCTGATCCCTCCTAAATCCTCATCGAGTCTAATCAGCTTTAACTTGAGACGTAAACGAGATCAGATCTGTGATCCTCTAAAGAAAATGTGACACACACACACACACACAGATGTCACAGGTGAGTGTTAAAGCTCCTGTGAGCTTTAATTACAGCTCAACAAACCTTCAAACACAAACAGATCATCACTCTGCTGGGTCAACACTGATCCAGAGCCTCAGGACCAGGACGTCACCGAACTACACTCACACATTTCATATTTTTAAACAGAGTTGCTATAAAACAGCAGACGTCAGTTTGACCAAACTCCACTGATTTATTTAAACCAGAGGAGATGAACCGCCGGGTTCCCGTCCCTGTGTGGCTGACCCGAGTCCTCCTCTAGTCCTGCTCTAGTCCTGCTCTAGTCCTCTAGTCCTGCTCTAGTCCTGCTCTAGTCCTGCTCTAGTCCTCCTCTAGTCCTCCTCTAGTCCTGCTCTAGTCCTCCTCTAGTCCTGCTCTAGTCCTGCTCTAGTCCTCCTCTAGTCCTCTAGTCCTGCTCTAGTCCTGCTCTAGTCCTGCTCTAGTCCTCCTCTAGTCCTCCTCTAGTCCTGCTCTAGTCCTGTTCTAGTCCTCTAGTCCTGCTCTAGTCCTCCTCTAGTCCTCCTCTAGTCCTGCTCTAGTCCTGCTCTAGTCCGGTTCTAGTCCTGTTCTAGTCCTGCTCTAGTCCTCCTCTAGTCCTGCTCTTCCCTCGGGCTCTTCTGTGACAGAATATCAGCACAGAGCTACTTAAACTCTTCCAGCTCGGTGAACAGAATCAACTCTCAGAGTCACTCAGATAACATTAGTCCTGATCTCTGCAGGAGAACATGAGAACAGGATAATGTGAGAACAGGAGAACTGGAGAACGGGAGAGCGTGAGAACATGAGAACAGGATAACGTGAGAACGTGAGAGCGTGAGAACATGAGAACGGGAGAACGTGAGAACGTGAGAGCGTGAGAACGTGAGAACGGGATAACGGGAGAACGGGAGAACGTGAGAACGTGAGAGCGTGAGAGCGTGAGAACGTGAGAGCGTGAGAACGTGAGAGCGTGAGAACGTGAGAACGGGATAACGGGAGAACGGGAGAACGTGAGAACGTGAGAGCGTGAGAGCGTGAGAGCGTGAGAACGTGAGAACGTGAGAGCGGGAGAACGTGAGAACGGGATAACGGGAGAACGTGAGAGCGGGAGAACGTGACAGCGTGAGAACGGGAGAACGTGAGAGCGTGAGAACGTGAGAGCGTGAGAACAGGATAACGTGAGAACGTGAGAACGGGATAACGTGAGAACGTGAGAACGTGAGAGTGTGAGAACGGGCGAGCGTGAGAACGTGAGAACGTGAGAGCGGGAGAACGTGAGAGCGGGAGAACGTGAGAACGGGAGAACGTGAGAGCGTGAGAACGGGAGAGCGGGAGAACGTGAGAGCGTGAGAACGGGAGAGCGTGAGAGCGGGAGAACGTGAGAACGGGAGAGCGTGAGAACGTGAGAACGGGAGAGCGGGAGAACGTGAGAGCGTGAGAACGTGAGAACGGGAGAGCGGGAGTACGTGAGAACGGGAGAGCGGGAGAACGTGAGAACGTGAGAACGGGAGAGCGGGAGAGCGGGAGAACGTGAGAGCGTGAGAACGTGAGAACGGGAGAGCGGGAGAACGTGAGAACGGGAGAGCGGGAGTACGTGAGAACGGGAGAGCGGGAGAACGTGAGAACGTGAGAACGGGAGAGCGGGAGAGCGGGAGAACGTGAGAACGGGAGAACGTGCAGCACCGGCCTAAAACAACAACAGTCTTTCTGCATAAACAGAAAAAATTGTTTTTTGCAGCCAGATCTCAGAGTCCACATAGAGACGCTGGTCCTGGTCCTGGTCTGAACGAGTTCCATTAGATAACCAGCAGCCACAGAGGAGCAGAGCTCCTCGTCTACAGCATCAAGTCTCCTCGTCTCCTCGTCTCCTGGTCCCTCCGGAGGGTTTTTACTCTCAGTGAGGGAACAACGAGTCACTCTGACACTCCGAGTCAGACAAGAGTCCCGTGACAGATATATACACATATACACATATATACACATATACACATATATACATATATATACATATATACACGTATATACACATATATACACATATATACACATATATACACATATATACACATATATACATATATACATATATACACATATATACATATATACATATATATACACATATACACATATACACATATATACATATATATACATATATACACGTATATACACATATATACACATATATACACATATATACACATATATACACATATATACACACATACACACATATACACATATATACACATATATACACATATACACATATATACACGTATATACACATATATACACACATATACACATATATACACATATACACACATACACACATATACACACATACACATATATACACACATATACACGTATACACACATATATACACATATACACACATATACACATATACACATATATACACATATATACACGTATACACACATATACACATATATACACATATACACACATATACACATATATACACATATATACACATACACATATATACACATATATACACATATACACATATATACACATATATACACACATATACACATACACACATATACACATATACACATATATATACATATATACATATACACATATATACATATACATATATATATGTGTATATGCATTTATATATCTAAGGCAACGTGTTGCTGCTGCTGTTTTGTGTGTTCACACACAGAAGTTGGAACAGTTCTGTCTTCATATGAAACTTTCTCTGTGATATTAAACCGGAGCTCGTTTAAAAAGTCAGTGTTTCTATTTCCTGTCTCGTGACCTACACAAACACAAACACAACATTCACGTGAAGGTTTCGCTCTGAAGATCACCGCCGGACCTTCACTGGACGGTTCATCACAATGACGCACAATGGGGGGGGGCTCACGAGCTCACGAGCTCACTGAAGGCGCTGGAGTCCGCCGAATTGGAGATTTGTTTCCGAGGACACAGCAAAAGTGTTTATTGTCTGAATACTACAATAGTTTATGTATTAATATTCAGATCAAGTGCTCAGACAGCAGATATGTGGAGGACCCGGAAAACAGGGTCCGATGAGGTCCGGAGTCTGGATGTAAACAGACTGACGGCCGCCGCTGGTTGAAGCGGTTCCGTAAGAACCGCTTCAACGGATCCATAACTGTACGAACATGTATTCAACTCACGTGACCCGGACCGCGTTACCTTGTTTCTTCTGTTTTCTGAATGTACGGCAGAAACTTTCCACACCGGATTCCTCGCGGACCACGGCGGCAGTTTGAAGGAAAGAAACTTTATTCCTTGTGTTGATATTCCAGTAAAAAACAAATCCAGTTGAATAATCCAGGAACGTTGACTTCAGATTAAAGTGTAATCCACGCGCGGTGTTCATGTATAAATGTGCCTTTTAGCGGTTTTACTACTTTTGCACGATGACGCTCCTCCTGGTTTTCCCTCCGCTCCCTGAATGCCACATTCTGTCCGCTGCGTTCTCCAGAACGTGGACACGGTGTCAAGTTACACACCACGACACACAGAACATCCGGCCCGGACTTTCACAATAAAACCCCGACAAACGCGATAGCTGTGGAAGCCCATTGCTGCCACTGAGGACAAAATAAAGATCCTGTAAGTCATTATGATGAGATACTGTCTCATCGTAGTGACTGAGTGTGATACTACGTCACTACGACGAGATACTGTCTCATCGTAGTGACTTAGTGTGATACTACGTCACTATGAGGAGATACTGTCTCATCATAATGACTGAGTGTGATACTACGTCACTACGACGAGATACTGTCTCATCGTAGTGACTTAGTGTGATACTACGTCACTATGAGGAGATACTGTCTCATCGTAATGACTGAGTGTGATACTACGTCACTACGACGAGATACTGTCTCATCGTAGTGACTGAGTGTGATACTACGTCACTACGACGAGATACTGTCTCATCGTAGTGACTGAGTGTGATACTACGTCACTACGACGAGATACTGTCTCATCGTAATGACTGAGTGTGATACTACGTCACTATGATGAGATACTGTCTCATCATAGTGACTTAGTGTGATACTACGTCACTACGATGAGATACTGTCTCATCATAGTGACTGAGTGTGATACTACGTCACTACGATGAGATACTGTCTCATCATAGTGACTGAGTGTGATACTACGTCTAACAATACAAATAATACTAAATTAAATTGAGTTTATTTTCAATCACTTCTAACTGCGTGAAGTGTTTTTTTAAGTGTAAATTTGTATTAACGACAGTAAATAAAAAAAATAAAAAACTTTAAAAATCTGTATTTATTCATATGCAGAGACAAACACATGAGTAATGAAGTGATTAGTTCTTGAACAGACACTCTGATGATGGATTCATCCTGAAGACCAGATACGACCTCGTCACTAGAGGATTTGGTTTTTATTCTTTGGGAATTTATAATTTGTCTTTAATTTCATGATGTTTTACAAAAACATAGTAATCGAGCAGATAAACCGGAAGTGAAAACAATGATCAGTTGCAGTTTTTCAGCTGTTTTACCTGAACGCCGGTTTCATTTTATTAGTGTGAAATTGAATGTATTTAAATCTGAGACGAAGTAAAAGTTCTCCTCTCAGTGAATAGATGTCATCGATAAATAAAAAGATAATTGGAACTTTGACATTTGTGCTTTTACTTTGAAGAATCAATCCCTTCATTTCCGGCTTTGTTCCGGTTCTCGTCATTGAGCTTCATGAGATATCATCGACCGCCTACTTTCTTTCATCTTTCTCTTTTTCCAGAAACAGAAATGTTTTTTATTTTATTGTTCACGAGATTTTAATATTTTTAAAATGAATAAATACATTAATCCCAGTTCTGAATATTAATATGATAATCAATATAATTTAGCAGCTTTTTTTATTTACTGGTGAACTTCACTTTTTTAGATTTAAGTTGTTGGCATTACATTTAAAGATGTATAAATTAAATTTTGATCGCTGGGCATCACATCTGACTTGTTATAAGTTTATCAAGTAAATATGTAATTTTAAAATGATAAAATGATATTTTAACCTTTTATCTGTTACTTTTAGATTATTATTGAACTTCTTTGTTTACTCGAGATTTCTTAGTAAAAAGAACAATTCTGTGTTTAATGTTAATGTAAAAATATCATTTTCATAATTATTATCCCCTCAGAATCCCCTCGTACTAGTCGTCTGTGGAAGGGGTATCTTTAGGAATCCAGAATTTAATAATAGTCTATAGTACTTTATACATCAGTATTCCAATCAGTTCAATCAAAGAAAGCACTTCGTCCACTTCTCACCACAATGTTTGTATCTTTGCACATTTCCAACACATGTATATATGAGTAATGATGAGTTATCAATTAAACTCCACAACAGTTCATACAAGAATCAATACGTCCATTAATGAACTAGTCTATTAATCAATTAGTGGATTCACAGAAAACTAACGTAAAATAGTTTTGACGGTTGAAATCATCTTTAACATTTGATGTTTCCAAATTTAACAAAATTATTATTATTAATGAATCAATTAATAATGGTCATGTTATTACCATAAACATACTAATACTCTGACATCTGAAGAGAAAACGAAAGACCTAAATAATAAATAATAACAGAACTCTGCTGACATCTAGTGGACAAACTGAGGTCTTCTTCTTCTTCACATATTAAAATCATCACAATCTGAAGTCCAGATGTTCCATATTTAATTATTTATTGTCATGAAAAAACACAATTCATTTAAAAAGCAAAAACTCTAAATTAATAAACACACAAATCTGATTTATCAAAGAACATGTGATCAAATAAAGAAAGTGAGAAAACACTACAGTACCCAAAATACAACACTTACAGTCGGTATAAAAATAAAAATAGAGGTTAGAAGGTCACTATTATTGGTGACTTTTGTAAAGCTGCAACAGTGGACCCTAACCCTAACCCTAAAAGACTTTATGATGAGATATTCATTCATCCATCCACTCACTCACTCACTCACTCACTCACTCACTCACTCACTCACTCACTCACTCACTCACTCACTCACTCACCCACCCACTCACTCACTCACTCACTCACTCACTCACTCACTCACTCACCCACCCACTCACTCACTCACTCACTCACTCACTCATCCACCCACCCATCCATCCATCCATTCATTCATTCATTCATCCATCCATTCATCCATCCACCCACCCACTCACTCACTCATCCATCCACCCACCCATCCATCCATTCATTCATTCATCCACCCACCCACTCACTCACTCACTCATCCATTCATCCATTCATCCATCCATCCATCCGCCAGAAAAAAAAAATCCTGAAAATAAATAAATCTTATTTTATTTATTTTTGCTGCGTGATTGGGCTTCCATACTATTCAAACAAAAAAGATAATTTAAATTTTTGAGAAGAAAGTTTTGGGGAATAAAGTCGAACATTGTTTGAGATTAATATTACAATATTTAAAGAAGGAAAGTCTTTTTGAGAATGACGTCATAACTTTTAGAGTAAACATTAAGAGAATAAAGTTCTTACAAATAAAATGTTGATTTCAGGAGAAATATTAACATAATAAAAATAATACAAATCTAAATACTAAATTTGACTTTATTCTTAAAAAAAGATGATCATAACTTTAAAACATGAAACTCTTTTACAGCTTTAGGTTCGTCATAATGTTTATAATATTAAAATAAGACTTATTGATTAAATACAACTTGAATGTGTAAATTAAATAAAACTGAACCAATATGAATATAAATAAATGAGATAAAGTTAATAAATACAACATTTTAAAGTATTATTGGTCTCAGAGGGAGTAGAGCTTCAGCTGCTCCTCCACGTCCTCCGTCACCTCCTGGTTCTCCTTCAGGAGCAGGAAGATGGCGGCCAGCTGCTCCTGTTGCACCCTGGGAAGTCAAGTCACACACACACACACACACACACACACACACACACACACACACACACACACACACACACACACACACACACACACGTGATCTCTGAGTCAGCTGTGTTGACCTGAGCAGAAATAACCAGCAGAGGTCACATGACAAGAAACTTGTATAACATTTTTTTTATTGAAAAAAAAAGAAGAAAAAAAGAAATTACATTCAAAAAAGAAAAAAAATTTGTTAAGTTAACGCGTTATCATCGTGTTAACGCATTCATTAATCAACGCCGACAATTATATTATCGCTCCTTAACGCAGTTTTTCTTATTTATTATTAAGCGGACATGTTTAACTCAAGAACCAGGCAGCAAGCGGTGAACAGCTGAGTTTGTGTGGCGTCACTTCCTGCTGCTGCCCCCCCCCCCCCGGAACCCCCCCTCACTCCGTCACTGTCGGTCCCTCCTGTCTCTCTCTTACACACACACACACACGCACACACACACACGCGCACGATCGTCTCTTTACAGGATCGTGACGAGCGGTGAACAGCTGTTTGTGTGGCGTCTCTTCTGTTTCCTTCACCTACATTCCCCTGGGTCCTAAGTCCCTCCATGTACAGCTTCTTATGTACCAACGTACATTTATAACAAGTACCACACATATTACGGTAATCAGCATTGCACATGTGTCTGACCACAATACCAAAAAAGCAAAAAATAAATGATTAATTTAAATGATTGTTTTAGAGTTTTTAAAGTGTTTTGTTTGTAATATTTATAATAAGCTTCATTTAGTATCGCTACTGAGAATTTAACAGACATAACAACATGACGTAGATAGGTTTGCAGTTTTCAAGAAGTATATTTAAATATCATCTCTTACACATGAAGATAAAGTCGTGAACAACGGCTGAATATCTATGAGCAGAATCATTATAACTTTGTTATAACTGCTGCTGTGTGAAGGGAACACTGCTGCTAACAACAACCTGATGTGTTTACAGTGTTTATAAATTAAAAGATAAATTAGATATAAATTAGATATTAGAATAAGATATATCCATATATATCTATATATATATATAGATATATATATATATATTTAACATAATATATCAACATAGAGAATCAAATATACATTTAAATGTAACATCATTTTTTAAGAAACAAAAGTTTATCTTCAGAATAAATCCGTACTTTTTTGATGGTAAATTGTAACAATAAAGATGAAATATATATATATATTTTTTTTTTTTTTCAAGGAAAACAGTTTAATATTTTAGAATAAAGATCTTTTTTTTTTTTTAGTTATTTAAAAAGAAAAAAAAATTCAAAGATGAATATTTCGACAAAAAAAGTTTAATTTCAGAATAAAGTTTTTGATGTTTATGGTATTTCAGGAAAATAGGTGAAATATTTCATGAACATTATAATATTAAGAAAGAAAGTTGTAATATTTAAAAAACTTCTAAAATGTTGAAGGTGAATGTTGTACTCGTGTTGTTCAGAATGTCAAAAACAAACAAAACTGGATTTAAATAAAAACTAAAAGCATCTGTTTGGTTTCACACATTTATTGCATAGTTAAACATTTCAACTCAACACACGATGAGGATTTTATTAATAAAGTTTTATTCTTTAACTAAACTTTATTGAAATCACAATTTAATTAGAAGTTTAAAAAAATAAAAAATAAATCACAAAAAGCTCAAAGTTTCTGTTAATTCAACTCTAAAAGTTTCTGAAGGAACTTTTAGGTTTGAAGACGAACTCTGAACCCAGAAATAAAACTCGTCTTCCTCACTGATGAAGATGATGAAGAAGAAGATGATGAAGATTAAGAAGATGACTGAAGGAATCCGAAGTCTCATTCAGGAGCTCTGAAACAAAAAAGAACAAAAGTCAAACATTCAGATAATTAAACATTTAAATCGAACAAACATGAAACTTCAAGAACGAAGAAAAAATAAAATATATTAAATATCAATTATGAAATTATTGTTGTCAGTGTCATCGTCATGAAGTAACAATAATAAAGTAATTTATTATTTAAATTTATATATATATCTATATATATATAAATACATTTATAGATATATATATATATATATATATATATATATATATATATTTATCTATATATATATATATATATTTATCTATAAATATATATATATATTTATAGATAAATATATGTATATATATTTATAGATAAATATATATATATATATATATATATCTATAAATATATTTATAGATTTACGTATTTACATATATAAATATGTAAAGTGAACTGAGGTGTGAAATGATGAGAAAATATAGTTTAAAACACTTTGACATGTTTTTACTGAACTCATATTCATGTTTTCTGTTAAAAACCTTGAAGAGTTCAGTTATTAATAAAATGTTTATAAAGAAAGACGTTATTTTAGGAACTCGTTCAGGTTCATCAGAAAAATGATATTTAAACTCGTTTGACTTCTCAGCCAATCAGAGAGCTCAGTGTCACAGTTACAGGTAAACAACATTAGTTCACAGCAGGAGATAAAAACAACAACAACAACAACAACAACAACAACAACAACCAGGTGAGTTTCTGTTTAAAGATTCAGATCTGAGCGACCGGCAGAACTCACCGTCAGCTGAGGTGTTAGAGGCGGCATGCAGGGTTAGCAGGTGAGGCCGACAGGTGAGACAGACAGGTGAGACGGACAGGTGAGACCAAGAGGTGAGACAGACAGGTGAGACGGACAGGTGAGACCAAGAGGTGAGACAGACAGGTGAGACCAAGAGGTGAGACGGACAGGTGAGACGGACAGGTGAGACGGACAGGTGAGACCAAGAGGTGAGACAGACAGGTGAGACCAAGAGGTGAGACGGACAGGTGAGACGGACAGGTGAGACGGACAGGTGAGACCAAGAGGTGAGACAGACAGGTGAGACCAAGAGGTGAGACGGACAGGTGAGACGGACAGGTGAGACGGACAGGTGAAACAAAGAGGTGAGACAGACAGGTGAGACCAAGAGGTGAGACGGACAGGTGAGACGGACAGGTGAGACGGACAGGTGAGACCAAGAGGTGAGACAGACAGGTGAGACCAAGAGGTGAGACAGACAGGTGAGACCAAGAGGTGAGACGGACAGGTGAGACGGACAGGTGAGACGGACAGGTGAGACCAAGAGGTGAGACAGACAGGTGAGACCAAGAGGTGAGACGGACAGGTGAGACGGACAGGTGAGACGGACAGGTGAGACCAAGAGGTGAGACAGACAGGTGAGACCAAGAGGTGAGACGGACAGGTGAGACGGACAGGTGAGACGGACAGGTGAGACCAAGAGGTGAGACAGACAGGTGAGACCAAGAGGTGAGACGGACAGGTGAGACGGACAGGTGAGACGGACAGGTGAAACAAAGAGGTGAGACAGACAGGTGAGACCAAGAGGTGAGACGGACAGGTGAGACGGACAGGTGAGACGGACAGGTGAGACCAAGAGGTGAGACAGACAGGTGAGACCAAGAGGTGAGACAGACAGGTGAGACCAAGAGGTGAGACGGACAGGTGAGACGGACAGGTGAGACGGACAGGTGAGACCAAGAGGTGAGACGGACAGGTGAGACCAAGAGGTGAGACAGACAGGTGAGACGGACAGGTGAGACCAAGAGGTGAGACGGACAGGTGAGACCAAGAGGTGAGACGGACAGGTGAGACGGACAGGTGAGACCAAGAGGTGAGACGGACAGGTGAGACCAAGAGGTGAGACGGACAGGTGAGACGGACAGGTGAGACCAAGAGGTGAGACAGACAGGTGAGACCAAGAGGTGAGACGGACAGGTGAGACAGACAGGTGAGACGGACAGGTGAGACAGACAGGTGAGACCAAGAGGTGAGACGGACAGGTGAGACAGACAGGTGAGACCAAGAGGTGAGACGGACAGGTGAGACCAAGAGGTGAGACGGACAGGTGAGACAGACAGGTGAGACGGACAGGTGAGACAGACAGGTGAGACCAAGAGGTGAGACGGACAGGTGAGACCAAGAGGTGAGACGGACAGGTGAGACGGACAGGTGAGACAGACAGGTGAGACCAAGAGGTGAGACGGACAGGTGAGACCAAGAGGTGAGACAGACAGGTGAGACCAAGAGGTGAGACGGACAGGTGAGACAGACAGGTGAGACGGACAGGTGAGACAGACAGGTGAGACGGACAGGTGAGACAGACAGGTGAGACCAAGAGGTGAGACGGACAGGTGAGACAGACAGGTGAGACGGACAGGTGAGACGGACAGGTGAGACAGACAGGTGAGACGGACAGGTGAGACAGACAGGTGAGACGGACAGGTGAGACAGACAGGTGAGACCAAGAGGTGAGACAGGCAGGTGAGACCAAGAGGTGAGACCAAGAGGTGAGACAGACAGGTGAGACAGACAGGTGAGACCAAGAGGTGAGACAGACAGGTGAGACCAAGAGGTGAGACCAAGAGGTGAGACAGACAGGTGAGACAGACAGGTGAGACCAAGAGGTGAGACGGACAGGAGAGGTGAGACGGACCGACGGTCCTCAGAGACAGTGAACCAGAACCTGTGGTGTTCAGGTGATCCGACTTATTTTTCTGGACAGGTGAGTGTGAGTGAAACTGAGCTTGACTGACAGCTTTGTGGGGACTACCTCCACTTCCTGTTCTCTCATAACTCTCTGTCAGTCAATAAAATCCAAGCTGTCGATGGTATTTGTATTTTGAGAATATCGTTGAAATATTTCAAGAAAAAAATATATATTTTGAGAAAAAAACCTTTTTCTTAATATTTCATCAGAAAATACATCACCCAAAATGCATTGGAACATTAGAGACACAAACATTAGAGACACAAACATTAGAGACACAAAGTTATTAAAATAAGTCAAAGTATTTCCAGATTAAATTTGGAATATTTAAAAAAACAAAAACTCTTAATTCTCCAAGAAAAAAAAGACTTTGAACATTTTTGGGAATTAAGTAAAAACAAATCAAAATAAATGTAATATTTACAGAAAACATTATTTAGAGTATTCTTAAGTCACACCTGAGGGTTCTTCTGCAGGACCTTGAACATCACATCAAAGTTTAAAATTTAAGAATCAAAGCTCATATTTAGCAAATGTCAAGTTGGTTATTATTAATAAGAAATAACAATAAATATGATTCATTCAAATTATTATAATTACAACCATGGCTTATTCTTATGAAAATATTATTATTATGCCTCAAATGACTTCAGACTTCATTATATTTAATAATTTATTAGTGCTTATGATCCTGAAACCTCAAAGATATTCGTCACAGAATATTTATTATTCATGAATCAATAACATCAGCTACTGATCTAGCTCTTTCCATGTATTTCACATTTATTTATATTCGATATTCTTTGTTTTATTCCGTTTATTGTGACCGTTAAGAACCAAACAAGTAAATAATACGTTTTAAGTTTCTGATGTATTTCAGGTGCACTGACTGTGTTTGTCCTCCAGGGGGCGCTCACCTTCTACCAGGCGCTTTGATCAACTGTTACCAGCTATATTTATATTTCTAAAAAGTATTTCATAGAGTATAAAAACTACAGTTTGTTATATTTAAGTCATGTTTGTGACTTTTATTTTGAAAAGAAGCTTTTATTTTATGAGCTGAGCTTCTTGTTTCCCTGCAACCCTGAAGAGGACGAAGAGTTCAGAGAAAAGGATCCTTTACTGCAGTAAAAGTACACAGTACATACTGTATACAAGTAGTATGGAAAGTACAACATCACAACATTTAAAACACTGAATTTCTTAAAAGACTTGTATTTTTTATTTACTCTTGTAATACTATTAACTACTTTCTTTATGTTCTTATTTAAACACATAAGTATTCTCTGTGTAGTATAAGTACTACATATAAGTATTCTCTGTGTAGTACTAGTACTACGATGGAACACGTGTCTTTGTGGTTCCTCTTAAAGGTTCTTGTAGAACCCTTTGTGTTCTGAAGGGACGTCTCTGAGGACACACCGTCTTTCTGTGTACACAGAGTATACTAGTACTTTTACTAAGGTAAAACCCTTACCAAGTTCTTCCTAAATCTGTTTGTGCTGAGCTTCATTACAGAGACGTCAAGTCACACGTGAACTCTATCCTGAAAGGACAAAGTGGAGGAAGTGAGACCTCCACACAGGAAGTACACACCATACACACAGGAAGTACACACCATACACACAGGAAGTACACACCATACACACAGGAAGTACACACCATACACACAGGAAGTACACACCATACACACAGGAAGTACACACCATACACACAGGAAGTACACACCATACACACAGGAAATACACGAGAAATACACACAGGAAATACACAAAACATAAAAAACACACAAAGTCTGAAGTGTCGTGTGTTTCTGTTGGACATTCAGACTTCGTAGATTAGTCCAAATGAAGTTATTAATAATAATTAATGACATTCATTATTATTAAACAATTAGTTTGAACAAAATGAAATCTGAAATCCTTTTATGCAACATAAATAAACTTGTCATCGCGTGAACACAAGCTCTGTATTCTGAAGATAAGAGGGTCTCAGACTAAAGACCACCACATGTGGGAGAAAAGCAAAGCGAGGACGAACGTGAGTTCACCCGTGAAGTCATTTGAGACTCGGAGGACCAAAAGACTCCACAGAAACACAACAAGCTCCTCACGGCCTCACAAACTGTTTTTAAAGAGCCAAAACAGATCGACCAATCAGACGAGCCCAAGGCCTTCCCTCCCCCCACAGCTGTAGCCAATCAGAGAACAGAGAGTTAAGCAGCATTCAGTCTCCTGTCTTCTGTCCTCCTGTCTTCTGTCCTCCTGTCTTCTGTCCTCCTGTCTTCTGTCCTCCTGTCTTCTGTCCTCTTGTCTTCTGTCCTCCTGTCTTCTGTCCTCCTGTCTTCTGTCCTCCTGTCTTCTGTCCTCTTGTCTTCTGTCCTCCTGTCTTCTGTCCTCCTGTCTTCTGTCCTCGCGGTCGTCGACTGATTTAGGTTTCACTTTCGTTTACACGTTCACAGATGTGTTGATATAAAACACGCTGCATCACGATAATAAATGATAACAAAACATTAAAAGTGACTAATTAAAAGCACCAGTAACGTCGGGGCTTATTAATACTACCATCTTTAATAATTTAGCACCGGGGCCGTTAAATACCGGGTTTCTGAACGCATCACTACCTTCTGAAAAACTGTAAAAGTCGAAAGTCTGTCGAGAGCCAGTGTTCAGTTTGTCCGTTCTGGGCTCCTGTAGAAACATGGTGGACTCGCTCCTACGGAGATATTAATGGGTTTTTTCTAAGCTAACAAAATCACTTTGATTCTTAGTTTCAGGTGATTATACACTGATTAATACTTAGTTATGAATACATGTTACACATTGTCCCTTTAAGAGGCGGGACAGGATGTGGACGAGTAAAAGGAAGTTCACTTTGAGAAGACGTTATTCGTGTAACGAGCTGAAATTAAACCCATTTTTTCAGAACTTTTGTAGTTAAACTCACAAACAATGAGGAGTAACTCCAAGTATTATGTAGTCTTCTTATTTTTATTCACTTAAAGCACTTTAAAATGTCCCTCATTGACCTCAAGGTGGCACTGAAATAACCACGGAATCAATTACTTTAATACATCGATCGGTTTCAATCACAAATCTATATTGTTATAAATCGGAAACATCACAGCAGCACACGCAGGATGACGCGTCAGCCGTGCGACGCATCAGCCGCGCGACGCGTTAGCCGCGCGACGCGTTAGCCGCGCGTTAGCCGCGCGTTAGCCGCGCGTTAGCCGCGCGTTAGCCGCGCGTTAGCCACGCGACGTGCTGTGGAAACACCGCGACGACAGGTGTTTGAGCCATAATGGACAGTGGGCGGCACATTAACTTAAAAGTGCATGTAAGTGCCTGGGAATGAGGATCAGGTGTGTGTGGACGGGAAGCTAACAGTTTTTGACCGTGTCAACGTGTCGTGTCAGCCGGCGTGTGAGCTAGTTTCAAGGTCTATAGTATCCTGTAAAGTATCCTGTATTCTGTTACAGTGCTAATATGCATTTGAATAAAAAGCATCAACGGATCTAAAGACAGACAGCGCATTGGACGAACACGCGTCCGAACAAGTTCTCCCGTTCGCCCTCCAGTGGCTTTAAAATGGACATTTGTTCAAGTCATTACAACAGGTAAGGCTAACCCTTGAACTCACCTCTGCTCTTCCTCGATCTCCTCCTTCGTCATCATCGTCTCAAACTTGCTCTGTTTCTTTCCTGGAGTGAACTTCACTTCAGCTGCAGCCACATCTGAGTACAGAGAGAGAGTACTCAGTACAACAAGTATACACTCAGTACATCTACTCAGGTACTAGTCCATGATACATGTATTTTACTTTGTACTTCTACATCTCAGAGGTACATATTGTACTTTTGTTTGTGATAAACTGAAAGATGAAGTGTTCATTTAGAAAATCCTCCTAATGCCGAATGAATGGTTAATAATACTACAACACACACACACACACTTTCAACAGGTGTTGAGCTGCACAAAGAGCCTGATTCATAATAATAATAATATTAACGTATGTATTGATATGTATGTGATCATGTGGAGCCTCAGCTCGTGATGAGAAGTGATCTACTGAGCACAGCTGCTGATGTCCGACTGATAGAAACAAGAGAGTTCTCATGAACACTAAAGACAGACGGAGTCACGAAGAACAGAAGATATTACACATTTAATCAAGCACAGGAATAAAACATGCATCTATTAAATAAGAAGTCATAATATATCAAATATAATACAATGAAAGGTTTCATGAGCACACAGAAGCAGCCTGAGTGTGAGGAGGAGGTCTGAAACTGTAGTAGTCTTACCGTTGTCCAGGATGGTCTCTGGTTCTGGTTCTGGTTCCTCTATGACAGGTTCAGGGGTTGGCAGGCGGTCCTCTGTAGAACCAGGGATCAGCTCAGGTAAGGACTGCTCCACAACCTCCTCAGACTCGGGTTCAGACTCGACCACGGGCTCCGGATCAGGCACCACAGCTGGTTCTGGGACAGGTTCGGGTTCTGATAACGGTTCTGGGTCTGCAGCTGATTCTGGTGCAGATTCAGGGGCTGATAATGGTTCTGGTTCAAGTTCTGGTTCTGGTAGAGTCTCTGGTACTGTGATTTGCTCTGGAGCCAATACTGGTTCAGGGACAGGCTCTGGTACTTTCACTGGTTCTGGTTCTGGTGCTGATACTGGTTCAACCTGGAAAGACAGAAGAAGAAATAAAACCACCAGCCGAGGGGAACATCTGAGTCTCAAAGTTACTTCCTAACGTCCTTTCCTAACCACTTTTCCTGGACCTACATTACATTACAGTCATTTAGCAGACGCTTCTATCCAAAGAGACTCATGAGTGTGTTCAACATCGGTGTTCAAGAGAACTACCATCACCAGAAGTCATGAGTGCATCTCCTTTAAACAAGCATCTCAGAGCATCAACCAGAGCAGAAGTTCAGAAACAAATTAGTATGAACACAGTAAGTGGTGAGTGAAGGCTCAGGTAGTGCTTCATGAAGAGGTGAGTCTTCAGGTAGTGCTTCATGAAGAGGTGAGTCTTCAGGTAGTGCTTCTTGAAGAGGTGAGTCTTCAGGTAGTGCTTCTTGAAGAGGTGAGTCTTCAGGTAGTGCTTCATGAAGAGGTGAGTCTTCAGGTAGTGCTTCATGAAGAGGTGAGTCTTCAGGTAGTGCTTCTTGAAGAGGTGAGTCTTCAGGTAGTGCTTCTTGAAGAGGTGAGTCTTCAGGTAGTGCTTCTTGAAGAGGTGAGTCTTCAGGTAGTGCTTCATGAAGAGGTGAGTCTTCAGGTAGTGCTTCTTGAAGAGGTGAGTCTTCAGGTAGTGCTTCTTGAAGAGGTGAGTCTTCAGGTAGTGCTTCATGAAGAGGTGAGTCTTCAGGTAGTGCTTCTTGAAGAGGTGAGTCTTCAGGTAGTGCTTCTTGAAGAGGTGAGTCTTCAGGTAGTGCTTCTTGAAGAGGTGAGTCTTCAGGTAGTGCTTCATGAAGAGGTGAGTCTTCAGGTAGTGCTTCTTGAAGAGGTGAGTCTTCAGGTAGTGCTTCTTGAAGAGGTGAGTCTTCAGGTAGTGCTTCATGAAGAGGTGAGTCTTCAGGTAGTGCTTCTTGAAGAGGTGAGTCTTCAGGTAGTACTTCTTGAAGAGGTGAGTCTTCAGGTAGTGCTTCATGAAGAGGTGAGTCTTCAGCCTGATGAAAGATGGGCAGCGACTCTGCTGTCCTGAGGTCAGTGGGGAGTTCATTCCACCACTGAGGGGTCAGGGCAGGAAACAGACGCGACCGGGTTGATCGGCCGCAGGGACCTCTAAGCGAAGGGGCGACCGATCGCCCCGAGGCAGCATGGAAAACATCATGGAGTCAAGGAAAGATGTGAAGGAGAGTTAATGAGGAGTTAGGAAAATAAATTGTGGGTCGGTATTATCTTCTTTACTTTGGTAAAGGAAGGTCCAGTGTGTCCTATGCTAAAGGAGCTAATAAAGGAAGGTCCAGTGTTTCCTATGCTAAAAGGAGCTAATAAAGGAAGGTCCAGTGTGTCCTATGCTAAAGGAGCTAATAAAGGAAGGTCCAGTGTTTCCTATGCTAAAGGAGCTAATAAAGGAAGGTCCAGTGTTTCCTATGCTAAAGGAGCTAATAAAGGAAGGTCCAGTGTGTCCTATGCTAAAGGAGCTAATAAAGGAAGGTCCAGTGTGTCCTATGCTAAAGGAGCTAATAAAGGAAGGTCCAGTGTGTCCTATGCTCAAGGAGCTAATAAAGGAAGCATTGATGCACCTTTCTTTAGCATTTAGAGGAGTCACACATCTCTTATCATGGCGGACACTTAGATACTTCAGAGTAATTTAACTCAGTGAGGAACCTTCATAAGAAAAAAGGACTTTCTGAGTGCAGTCTTGAGTCTGACTGGACCGCTGACCTCTGACCTCTGACAGACTGTCAGTTGCAGATCGTCGTTGAGGATCAGCCGCCGCCTGCAGTTGACTTCAGGACAAATAAAACCCTCTTCAGGGTCCGCTGACCTGTCGTCTGCCTGACACCTGACAGCTCACATACAATATATCTATATATATATATATATATATATATATATATATATATATATATATATATATATATATAGATATATATTTATTTAGATATATATATATATATATATATACACACACACAAACACACACACACACACACACACATACATACAGACTGGCTCTGTACAGACACACTTGTCTGTGTCTGTTTTCAAAGTGCTGAGTTTGCACAGATTGACATTTGAGCAGGAGATCTGGTTTCTCCATCTATGCGATGCTATAGCAGGATTCTCAGATTCAGGAAGAACTCGTGACTTATCTTTCTTTACCGCAAGTCCTTCCTCCCCGCTGCTGTCAGGCTACACAACAAACTGCTCTCGGGAGACCACTAACTAACACTTTGAACACTTTGAACACGAACATTTGACTGAACATGAACACTTGAACACTTCTGAACACTTTAATTCACTTTAACATGAATATGAACACTTTAATTCATTCACCTGGTGCAATATCTAATCCGTGCAATCCTGTGCAATATCCAATATCCAATACGTTTAAGTATTATCTTACATTTTTACTCCGCCTGTATATACTGGTATATATTTTGTATTCTTCTTTACTGTCATATTTGTATTACTGTTTACTGTATTTATACTACTTGATTTTTTATCTTCATTTATTACTTGTGAGCAATGCTGCTGTAATCCTGTAATTTCCCCACTGAGGGACTAATAAAGGATTATCTTATCTTATCTTCTTTATAAATCACGACATTAAACGTGGAAGTTGAATTAATGGTTTGTGGAATCAAGATGTGTTAAGCTGAAGAGTTACGTAGCTAGGTCCCCTTAATTCAGCGTTAGCGTCTAGTTCCCCTTAGTTCAGCGTTAGCTTCTAGGTCCCCTGAATTCAGTGTTAGCGTCTAGGTCCCCTTAGTTCAGCGTTAGCTTCTAGGTCCCCTTAGTTCAGTGTTAGCGTCTAGGTCCCCTTAGTTCAGCGTTAGCTTCTAGGTCCCCTTAGTTCAGTGTTAGCGTCTAGGTCCCCTTAGTTCAGTGTTAGCTTCTAGGTCCCCTTAGTTCAGTGTTAGCGTCTAGGTCCCCTTAGTTCAGAATTAGCGTCTAGGTCCCCTTAGTTCAGCGTTAGCTTCTAGGTCCCCTTAGTTCAGCGTTAGCTTCTAGGTCCCCTTAGTTCAGTGGTAGCGTCTAGGTCCCCTTAGTTCAGCGTTAGCTTCTAGGTCCCCTTAGTTCAGCGTTAGCTTCTAGGTCCCCTTAGTTCAGCGTTAGCGTCTAGGCTCCTTAGTTCAGCGTTAGCTTCTAGGTCCCCTTAGCTCAGCGTTGGGCCTCTAAAACGCGTTAACTTAGAGTTAGCTGCCAAGCCCCTTTAGCTCAGAGTTAACTTCTATGTCCCTTTAGCTTAGAGTTAGCTTATAGGTCCCTCTAGTTAATAGTTAGGTTCAGCTTGAAGTTAGCTTCTACCTAACTCTAATTAAAGTTAGCCTCCAGGTCCCTTTAGCTTAAGAGTTAGCTTCTAGGCTTCTCACCTGCCAACTACAGGACGTATTGGTGATTAGCTTATTAGCTAACATTGTAAATCAGACATGCTAGCAGCTTCCCCCTGCTTCCAGTCTTTGTGCCAAGTTAAGCAGATGCCACAGTTCTGCAGCTGATGACTCACTCCAGAGACAACTGGTGGCATCACGCCCGACTGTTTTAACGCACTCCTGCTGGCCGCTCTCTTCATCCCTCACACCCTTCTAACCGGATCGGCATCCGTTTAGCCCGAAACACTGAACAGCAGAGAGCCGACTCGCTGACACAAAGTGTTCTGAGTCACGATGCTAAATGCAGATTCATAAAATAATTGTATGAGTCAGCAGGATGATGAACTGTGTTCTTAGTCCAACCCGAGGCCTAAATGGGTCAACATGTCTGTGAGTCCTTCATGAGCAACGTTCTCCTCTCAGCCGATGATCTCAAACATGAAGCATTTCTACCACAACCACAAACTAAACTGGTGAAATAAAATGAAAATACTAATGTGTATCCAAACATTATTGATTATTAAATGATTATTAAACACTAAATAAAGATTTTAAAACACGAAATAAAGACAATTTAACAATACTTCTGTAATTTTACCTGGGAAACATTTTGAAGTATGTATAAACTGTGGTATTTCTATTTTTACTAAAGTAAAGCATGAGTACTTCCACCGCTGATAATGAGATATAAAGACCATTAGGTTGTACTTTTGAGGTAGTCTGTAGATATAAACACTACATCACTTAATTCAGCGCATGAATTAAACACCGGAGGTACTTTGAGGAATAAATAGAAGTAAACTAACCACCATGTTTCAGTACAGAGAACACAGAGAGATTCCTTCTGTGTGAACACAGACTCATTGTTCTGATCTCAGCTTCAGCTCTCTGACGCCGACATCTGCAGGGAACGTCTGCAGGGAACGTCTGCAGGAACGTCTGCAGGGAACGTCTGCAGGAACTTCTGCAGGAACGTCTGCAGGAACTTCTGCAGGAACGTCTGCAGGGAACGTCTGCAGGGAACGTCTGCAGGGAACGTCTGCAGGAACGTCTGCAGGGAACGTCTGCAGGAACGTCTGCAGGAACGTCTGCAGGAACGTCTGCAGGGAACGTCTGCAGGAACTTCTGCAGGAACGTCTGCAGGGAACGTCTGCAGGAACTTCTGCAGGGACGTCCCTACAGGAACTTCTGCAGGGACGTCCCTACAGGAACTTCTGCAGGAACTTCTGCAGGAACGTCTGCAGGAACGTCTGCTGTCCGGAGCTCCAGACTCGAGGTATTTACTTGAAACATTGATGTCGTTTTAACTCAACGTGTTTCCACATCTGTTCGTATGAAGAACAAGTCTCATCATCATCTCTTCTTCATTCAGTCTGAACATTTCAGTGGAGGAAGTATTCAGGTCCTTTACTACAGTAAAAGTACTCTCACCACACAGTAAAAGTACTCTGTTACAGTAAAATGTTTGATCATAGAGCTCCGCCCTCTTGGTTTCCTTAAAGGAAACAAATCCAGAACTTGTGTTGTTTTAGAGACTCTGTTGTTCCTGTAAAGAGCAGCTGAGGGATAAAACCTTTACATATGTTTCAGTCCTGTGTGTGTGTGTGTGTGTATATATATTATACACACACACACACACACACACACACACACAGGTGCATACATATATACCGTATAACATGATGTAGATGAACTAGACTAACTGCCTCCACTGCTCCACCTTTCCTGAACAGTGAACTCTCTCGTGTCCTTTTAAGGAGCGCTGCTTCTCCAGAAACTGTTCTCACTCACAAAGCATGAAGGAACCGTAAACACACTCAACACTCCACCAGGTCACGTCAGCACGCCTCAGCTCTCCAGGTGAAGAACCTTAAAGGAGTTTAACAGAGTTTAACACGTGAACGCGAGTCTGACATGCGGCTCTGTGACCTCCGACCTTTAGTGGAGCAGCAGCTGTAACCTGAGAGGAGCAGCAGCACAACATGTGAAGAACATGTGAAGAACACGTGAAGAACATGAATGTCAGAGAGACACTTTGAGCTTCAGGTTGTAAATCTGTAAACCAGCAGAGACCAGTCTGAACCTAAACTATTATTCGAAAGTATATTATATTCTAATTAGTGCTCCAATGTTTATTCTCATTTAGATTACAATTTAAAATATAAATTGAAAGAATTTATATTTTAATTTGTAATCTAATATTCTAAAGTACATTGTAAGTGTTATTCTAATTTTATTCTAATTTATGTTCTTATCTGCATTTTAGTCCTTGATTTCAGACCGAAGTGTAAAAATAAGTGTGTAATTTCTAGACACGTTGCTGAAGTGACAGATGAATTAATATTAATATCTTACAGACTTATAATTCAAGATATTAATCGTTCAAACAGTGGAACTATAATAAACGGACTCCGTGTCTGACGGTGACGCTTCGGTCGTTACAGACGAGACAAAGACTCTTTGTCTCCATAAACACAGACTCCTCCTTTATGTGCACAGAGACAAATATCCCATCATGCAGTGCTGCTGTGTGATGCAGACAGTGAAGGCTGTCAGAGGAAGAGGAGGGCGGGACTCTAGAGTTCTGTCCAGGGTGAGACCAGGTTTTGGTCCAACACCGTGTTGTTCTGTTGTGATCTTATTCTGCTCAAAGAGCAGAAATCTGGTTTGTTGTCCTCCGACTAACTACGACTCCCAGGGTGCTTTTCACTATCAAACAGCCAATCACTAAGCTTCACATTTCATCTTATGTGCCGCTAACGAAGCTAGATGAAGATGGCAATGGCCAAAAAGCAAGATGGCGACGGCCAAAAACCAAAATGGCGACGGCTAAAAAACAAGAGGGTGACGGCTAAAAAAAGAAGACGTGACGGCTAAAAACCATGATGGCGACGGACAAAATCCAAGATAATAAAAATCTTTTACTTCCTAATCATTCAAATTGTGTTTTTAATGCGATACAGATTAATACTTTTTTGTTGTTGGTATCTGATCGGTCCTCGGTAAACAGGTTCAGAACTGAGTCAGCAGAAACCACATGCAGCTTCATGTGGTTTCTGCTGACTCCGTCGCCTCCGTCTCTCCATTTCAGACACGCGACACCGGCGACATGCACAGGTGTAAATATAGGAAGCATGACGCCACCAAATATAGACGCATGTTAACGGCAACAGTCGGCACATTCTTCAGGCTTTTAAAGGTCCGACTGCAGCCAAATAAAAACCACGTTTTGCATGTGAGCCTCTAATCAAAGTAACATTCAAATGCATCAGGAGAGAGAAACGCTGCCACTGTGTGAACAAGCAAATCCTGTTCATCTGAACTTCCACCATGAAGAGCACGAAATATGTGGCATCAACTTCTGCGGATGCAAAACGTCACATGACTTCCTCCATTGATTAGCTAATCATTACAATATGATACAAGTTATTAAATAACAGCGTTTTATAGCTTCTGACGCGGCAATAAAAAATAGTTAATGGACTTCTTGTAGTGCTTTTCTAGTCTTCTGACACTAAAAGAGCTTTAACACTAATGTCACCATTCACACCCATTCACACCCATTTACACCCATTCACATCCATTCACACCCATTTACACCCATTCACACCCATTCACACCCATTTACACCCAATCACATCCATTCCCACCCATTCACATCCATTCACACCCATTCACATCCATTCCCACCCATTCACACCCATTCACATCCATTCACATCCATTCACATCCATTCCCACCCATTCACATCCATTCCCACCCATTCACATCCATTCACACCCATTCACACCCATTCACACCCATTCACACCCATTCACATCCATTCACACCCATTCACACCCATTCACATCCATTCCCACCCATTCACACCCATTCCCACCCATTCACATCCATTCACACCCATTCACACCCATTCACACCCATTCACACCCATTCACATCCATTCACATCCATTCACACCCATTCACATCCATTCACACCCATTCACATCCATTCCCACCCATTCACACCCATTCCCACCCATTCACATCCATTCACACCCATTCCCACCCATTCCCACCCATTCACATCCATTCACATCCATTCACACCCATTCACATCCATTCCCACCCATTCCCACCCATTCACATCCATATATGTATTTATTATTATTTATATTCTGTAAACCTGACAAATCAATCGATCTCTGGAAGGAAGTGTTGACAGGTTTGGGTGTTTCTATATCAAAGACTTGATGAAACAATTAATCAATTTATTAAACATTCTTAGAAATAAAATATGAATAAAAAACATATTTCTCTTAAATGTCGCTACAAATTCAATATATTTGAGTTTTTTTTAAAGAGCTTATCAGCAAAATAAGAACCATATTTTCTCAACATGCATATATCTGAAGTTTACCATATTTATTCATTTGAATGTGTTTTAATATTCACAATGAACATCTTCCCGGATGATGGACGTGTTTCTGTGAACTGAACTCTGGAGAGTGAGTTGTTTGTGAGAGAACAGGAAAAGGCTTCTGGGTAACTTTGAATCGCGGTAACTGATGAAGAGTAGTCTCACCTTCACCGGGAGCTTCTCCACAACCGGAGCCGGAGTCGGTTCTCCCAGAGCTCTGGACGGAGGGACGTCGTCTCCGTAGCCGACTTTGGGCTTCTTGTTCCCGGCTGAAGAGGAGGCGGCGTCGGGCTTCTTCTTCAGCAGCGACGAAGCGAAATAAACGGCGACGGCTGTGAAGATGATGGCGGTGATGATGAAGGCCGGGTCCATGACGGAGGATGAATGAGGGAGAAGGTACACGGGGAGAGAGAGAGTGTGCGTGTGTGTGTGCGTGAGGAGGACGGTGTGTGGTCATCAGCAGTCACACACACACTGAGCTGCTTCTCGTCCTCAACAGCTGACCAGATACACACCGGACACTTCCGGACTGGTTTCAAAACAAAAGCCCCGGCAGGATGTTCCTGTAATTAAACTCTGGTTTTCAGAATAAAATCGTTTTTAAGTGAACTTTCTGTTAATACTTTTAACTGTACTACATCTCAGAGGTACATACTGTACTTTATACTGTACTACACCTCAGGTACATACTGTACTTTATACTGTAGTAAATCTCAGAGGTACATGTACTTTATGCTGTACTACACCTCAGAGGTACATGTAGTACTTTATACTGTACTACACCTCAGAGGTACATGTTGTACTTTATAGATATACAGTACAGCAGTACTCCAATATAATCTAACAATAAGTCAATTAAAATGTTACTTATTTAAAGTGAAGTATTGTCAGCTAAATGTACTTCAAGAATCAAAGTAAAAGTACTCATTCTTTTAGTTATCTCTTCTTATAGAACATAGTTTTTCAGTTTTTTGTAGTATTTTAATGCCGTACTTTGTATTTGATGTACTTTATGAGTGAAGCATCAACACAAACAATAAAAAGAAGAAAACGTTGACGCTCAATGATGAAACAAGAGAAACACTGATGAGACAAAGAGGCATAGAAAAGATTTTATTGACCAACAAAATGAAACTCATCACATGGGGTCAGGTTCAACATTTAAACTCTGATCCCAGATCAGCTGAGGCGCCCTGAAGGCACCATGTGACCGACCTCAGAGACCAACACGGTGCCTTTCAAAATAAAAGACGCGTCAGTGACAGCGACGTCTTTAGAGGCACTTCTGAGTCTGAAGACGCGGCGGGTCCACGGGGACGCGGGGGGTCCGCGGGGACGTCACGCTCCACAAGAGACGTGACTGGAGCTGAACAGCGACGTTCACGAGCTCATCGCAGGAACAAGACGTCGCCTGTAGGATAATGATCGCTGTAATTACTGTAACGATCGATTAATCTGCAGACTGTTCTGTTGATTGTGTCCACAGCCTTTGGTCTTTCTAATATGTTGAAGTGTAGAACACTATTGATCAGGTAGAAGTGGATATTGTTGTAATATATTTATCTGAACAAAAGAGTAATTCTCCAGGTTTAGTCTTCGTCTCAGTTCATATTCTATTAACAACATTTATCAGCTCTTTATTAACCTGCTTCTTAATCAATAATTCCTTTTAATGATCTCTTAACGTCAGCAGCTGGAGCTCAGGTGAGCTGTATGTTCTTAATGATTAAAAATCACCACATTTGAAACCAGTCACTCTGTCGTAGCGCTTCAGCTCCAGTCACAGAAGAGTTGATGTTTAACAGTGAATGATTCGTGTCTGGTCCTCAAGCAGCATGAAGAAGAAACCTCCTCCTCCTCTTCTTCTTCTTCTTCTCTGACACCAACTGTACGCTCAGCTGTTACCAAACATCCTGAATAACCAACTAATGAACTCTGACACAGAAAAAAAAAAAGCAGCAGTGCATTCTGGGGAATGTAGTGCCCTCTGCTGCAGCATTTTGGCACAAAAACAGGCAGAAGATGAGAACGTTGTGCAGCTTCTGTTACTTTACGGCTGTTAAATCATCCAAACATTTAAAGTCTTCGTTCTCAGAAGCTCGTTAAAGACTCACACTAACGAGCTAATTAACGCTAACGAGGCGCTAACCTTAGAACCTCTTCAGTTACACATATTTATGTGTTTAAAGTCTCATTTAGGCACAACTAACACAAACGTATGTATTCTTATTGTTGTTGTTGTGAGCTCGTCTCTTCTTCTGTGGTGGTTTACGTGAGTCGTCACTACGCTGACTAGCATCTCAGCCCACCCACGCGGAGGAATTTTTGGTGTAATGAGGCCGCTATGGGCCAGTTTACGCCTGTGAGACAAAGAGGCCCGAAGCGTAGAGAGAAAAATGAGTCTGGTCCCGGTCCCAGTAGCCGCCGCTGCCGGTCCCGGTCCCAGTAGCCGCCGCTGCCGGTCCCGGTCCCAGTAGCCGCCGCTGCCGGTCCCGGTCCCAGTAGCCGCCGCTGCCGGTCCCGGTCCCAGTAGCCGCCGCTGCCGGTCCCGGTCCCAGTAGCCGCCGCTGCCGGTCCCGGTCCCAGTAGCCGCCGCTGCCGGTCCCGGTCCCAGTAGCCGCTGCCGGTCCCAGTCCCAGTAGCCGCTGCCGGTCCCGGTCCCAGTAGCCGCTGCCGGTCCCAGTAGCCGCTGCTGGTCCCGGTGAAACAGGCTGAACTACAGGAAGTCTGGCCTACAGTTAAATATTCCCATCACTTCATCCATCAACACCAGACTTTTAAAGCCCACCACCAGTCTGGTTACTGGTTATAATCTCACTACAGACACACAAACAGATGGAAAGCACAGTGGTGACAGTCTCCAGTGCCCCCCCCCCCCGACCCCCTACTAAACTTGACAGGAAGCAGCAGTGTGCCGGTGAGTGGGAGGAGTCACCGGCTGGAGGGGGCGGGGCCTGCTGAAGGGGCCGGAGGTCACCGAGACGAGCTCCTCGCTTTGCTGACGCAGTCGTCTCGACCGCTGACGTCTCCGTTGGCCGTCGCCCCGCAGGTCCGTCTCTTCTTCCTGCGGTGGGACACAGCGTCCTCAGAGCCCGACGCTGCCTGGGGGGGGGGGGGGGAAACAGAGTGTTCAGATGTGTGGTGTTACAACATGTGTTATGTTACGAGTCCGTCACGTGTCAACACCTGTTGGCAGCTTCAGAACACATGTGAGCCTGACAGGGAGGGTTTAAATATATAAGTGCTGCTAACGTTACTAGCACTCCTCCTGTTGGTTAGCCGTTAGCAGTGCTGCTAACGCCACTAGCTCTCCTCCTGTTGGTTAGCCGTTAGCGGTGCTGCTAACGTTACTAGCTCTCTTCCTGTTGGTTAGCCGTTAGCGGTGCTGCTAAAGTTACTAGCTCTCCTCCTGTTGGTTAGCCGTTAGCAGTGCTGCTAACGTTACTAGCTCTCCTCCTGTTGGTTAGCCGTTAGCGGTGCTGCTAAAGTTACTAGCGCTCCTCCTGTTGGTTAGCCGTTAGCAGTGCTGCTAACGTTACTAGCTCTCCTCCTGTTGGTTAGCCGTTAGCGGTGCTGCTAACTTTACTAGCTCTCCTCCTGTTGGTTAGCCGTTAGCGGTGCTGCTAACGTTACTAGCTCTCCTCCTGTTGGTTAGCCTTTAGCGGTGCTGTTAAAGTTACTAGGTCTCCTCCTGTTGGTTAGCCGTTAGCAGTGCTGCTAACATTACTAGCGCTTCTCCTGTTGGTTAGCCGTTAGCAGTGCTGCTAACGTTACTAGCTCTCCTCCTGCTACTTTAAACACTGATTGGTTGTTTACAATGGATCAGAGACCAGAGACGCATGTTCTACTGAGTCAGTAACACTTTATTCACACTGATGGTTTACTGACATTGAGTCGTCAGCACCTTTTAAAATCATTAAAAAATACTTTATTCACTTTCATTATTTTCCACTGCCGACTGACCTTACCGAGACGCTGGCGGTTTGGTGTCATTAGTATAAATGACCTCAGTGTGTGTGTGTGTGTGTGTGTGTGTGTGTGTGTGTGTGTGTGTGTGTGTTACATACATCAGAGTCAGAGTCAGACGAGCTGGAGGATGACGATGAAGAGTCACTGGAGCTGTCCGACGCGATGCCCGTTGACTCCTGAAGGTCCACTTTGTCCGCCAGCACCGCCAAGTCGGGTCTCTCCTGCTTCAGGACCCTGAAACCAGTAGCAAGAAAATGACCCGTCAGCGTTTCATCATAACTGTTGTTCTGCACTAAAGACGTGTTCTAGTTCTACTTCTAGTCATGATGGTTCTGTTTCATAGAGGAGCAGGACTTTTATTTTGAAGTAACAATGAAGACCACTGAGAGAAAAACATCCTCAAACTGTTTTGTGTTCAGACGACGAACAACAATCTTTTATTTGTTATATAACTAGAAATAAATAAATAAAACGGCCTCATCCCAAGAAAAATATCAGTTTCTTTCATTTCTCACTGTTCATGCTCTTCAATAGCAATAACATATTTACTGGGGCTTTAGTGTTGAGGTTTGTTGAGTTATTTTAGCAAATTACCTTTATTACAAATTAATGTTTTCATCGACACTTAAAAGTTCAAAACTATTTCACAGAAAACGAATCCATTTTGTTCAGGAAGCAGAAGATGAACCGGTAAACTAGCCGTTAATGAAGAAGAGCAACGTTAATCTTTGCTGTGGATTAAAGTTAGAACAAAGTGAAATTGTTTCTGTATTTGAGAGACTTGCAGATGTCCTGGGACGAGTCTAATCTCTGGTTTCTTACCGGTACCACTTCCTGGAGAGTTTGGGTCGCCCGCGGACCGTTTTGTGCCACACGATGGGGAAGTTGGTCGTGCTGGCGAAGTTCTGAGTGACGGCGATCGTGGTGTCCATGTTGAGGACGACGTGCCACCAGCCGCCTGGAGACACACAGCTAGTGACCGTTAACAACAGGAAGGAAACACGCAATGAAACATGCAGTGAAACACGCAGTGAAACAATGAAACACGCAGTGAAATACGCAGGGAAACAATGAAACACGCAGTGAAACACGCAGGGAAACAATGAAACACGCAGCGAAACACGCAGTGAAACAATGAAACACGCAGCGAAACACGCAGTGAAACAATGAAACACGCAGCGAAACACGCAGTGAAACAATTAATGACGCAGCGAAACACGCAGTGAAACACGCAGTGAAACAATTAATGACGCAGCGAAACACGCAGTGAAACACGCAGTGAAACACGCAGGGAAACAATTAATGACGCAGCGAAACACGCAGTGAAACAATTAATGACGCAGCGAAACACGCAGTGAAACACGCAGGGAAACAATTAATGACGCAGCGAAACACGCAGTGAAACAATTAATGACGCAGTGAAACACGCAGTGAAACACTTAATGACGCAGTGAAACACGCAGTGAAACAATTAATGACGCAGTGAAACACGCAGTGAAACACGCAGTGAAACACGCAGTGAAACAATTAATGACGCAGTGAAACACGCAGTGAAACAATTAATGACGCAGTGAAACACGCAGTGAAACAATTAATGACGCAGCGAAACACGCAGTGAAACACGCAGTGAAACAATTAATGACTCAGTGAAACGCGCAGTGAAACGCGCAGTGAAACAATTAATGACGCAGTGAAACACGCAGTGAAACAATTAATGACGCAGCGAAACGCGCAGTGAAACACGCAGTGAAACGCGCAGTGAAACACGCAGTGAAACGCGCAGTGAAACGCGCAGTGAAACAATTAATGACGCAGTGAAACACGCAGTGAAACAATTAATGACGCAGTGAAACACGCAGTGAAACACGCAGTGAAACACGCAGTGAAACACGCAGTGAAACAATTAATGACGCAGCGAAACACGCAGTGAAATGCGCAGTGAAACAATTAATGACGCAGCGAAACACGCAGTGAATAGCGCAGTGAAACAATTAATGATGCAGTGAAACGCGCAGTGAAACACGCAGTGAATAGCAATGAATAGCAATGACGCAGTGACATAAATAAGACTTTGTCAACGTTACAATGATAAAGTCCTGGACTATATAATCTTTAAAAAAAAGACATAAAAATAACACAAAAAATACTTTTATAAACATGAAACTTGGTAGAAACGGTGTGAAACACGTTCAGAAGCAGAAGGTAGATCATATTTAAAATACTAAATGTCTAATGAGGAGATCCAGATGAAAATATTTGGTTTATTTACATCTGGGATGAAAAGAACACAGTATAAATGTGGTGAAAAGTTACTTAATGTCTGAATATCACACTTTAAACTATCTACACATTAAACCTTTTTTATAGCATCACATTACACATATGTGTATGTGTTTTGTTGTCAGTTTAAAGTCAAACTATACGCAACAGCCGGTCTGTCATGTGCATTAAAGACATACCTCTCAGTCAGACAGGTGAAGTCTAAACCCAGTAGGTGAATCTGGGTTCTCTCTGTTGACACACCCTCTCCCGCTCTTCTTCACCTCACCTCATAGGGGACGAATAAGAATTAGAAAACAAAGTTTCATCACTGACCAGGCACAAAGACCGTCTCCCCGGGTCTCTGGAGGATCTCCAGCGGTGTGAACTCTGGAGGCCAGTTGGGCTGCTGCGTTCTGGGGTAAACCACGTTGAACCAGGTGATAGCCTCGTCCTGCTGGTTGCCCCCGTCCTCTCTGGACACTTTGATGAGCTCGCGTGGCGTGTTGGTGGGGAACAGACACCACCTCTTGTGTCCTTGAACCAGGGCGTTCCAGGCGCTGGTGCCCAGCGGGTCGATGTGGATGCCGGTGCCGGAGCGAGACGGGCCCATTACAAACCACCTGTGAGGAGACCAGAGGACCAACCGCCATTAAGAGGAGAACATCCTCTGTTCTTCTCCTCAACACTAAAACTCTTAGCTAGAGGTGTAAATAAAGTTTAACGTGAAACTTTATTTACACTGTGATGGTTAACGTTAACCATCACAGTGTAAATAAAGTTTAACGTTAACCATCACAGTGTAAATAAAGTTTATCGTTAACCATCACAGTGTAAATAAAGTTTATCGTTAACCATCACAGTGTAAATAAAGTTTATCGTTAACCATCACAGTGTAAATAAAGTTTCACGTTAACCATCAGAGTGTAAATAAAGTTTCACGTTAACCATCAGAGTGTAAATAAAGTTTCACGTTAACCATCACAGTGTAAATAAAGTTTAACGTTAACCATCACAGTGTAAATAAAGTTTATCGTTAACCATCACAGTGTAAATAAAGTTTATCGTTAACCATCACAGTGTAAATAAAGTTTATCGTTAACCATCACAGTGTAAATAAAGTTTCACGTTAACCATCAGAGTGTAAATAAAGTTTCACGTTAACCATCAGAGTGTAAATAAAGTTTCACGTTAACCATCAGAGTGTAAATAAAGTTTCACGTTAACCATCGAATGTGAATAAAGTTTCACGTTAACCATCAGAGTGTAAATAAAGTTTAACGTTAACCATCAGAGTGTAAATAAAGTTTAACGTTAACCATCAGAGTGTAAATAAAGTTTAACGTTAACCATCACAGTGTGAATAAAGTTTAACGTTAACCATCAGAGTGTGAATAAAGTTTCACGTTAACCATCAGAGTGTGAATAAAGTTTAACGTTAACCATCAGAATGTGAATAAAGTTTCACGTTAACCATCAGAGTGTAAATAAAGTTTCACGTTAACCATCGAATGTGAATAAAGTTTCACGTTAACCATCAGAGTGTAAATAAAGTTTAACGTTAACCATCAGAGTGTGAATAAAGTTTCACGTTAACCATCAGAGTGTGAATAAAGTTTCACGTTAACCATCAGAGTTCACACAAACACTCTCCATCCATCTGCTACTGGCCCGTCTGTAGCATTCTGTAAATGTTAAAACTCAAAGTGGCCCCTGAGCCAAAGGGTTTGCCCACCGCTGGGTTAAACCAACAGATGTTTTCACATGAATATGAAACAGATATTAGAGATGAATCATGAGAACACGAGCTCTCAGCAGTAACGTTTACTGAACAGATAAACCAACTTGTAGGGAGGTCTGCGCTTCTCTCCTGCAAACTGGAACAAGTCGTCCCTGAAGAAGACCGGGACCTGGTAGTCCTCCAGCAGCTTCCTGCGTTTGGCGTGTTCACCGTAGCTGCTGTCGAAGATGTAGAGCGGGCTGTCGTCCCTGGTGGTCTCCAGGTACTCCATGTAGTACTTCATCTTCATCTTCACCGAGTAGCCGTCGTTGTCCTCGCCGCACTTGAACTTCTGGTTGCGGTACTTGCGTTTGAGGCGCTCCATGGTCCACTTCTCGCGGGCGGGCCAGCTCTCCTGGCAGCTCTGCAGAACCACGGGTCTGTAGGGTCGCTCGAACCGCCAAATGAACTCATCGGGACTGAGGTGGAGGGCGTCCACGCGCTCTACATTGTCCTGAAAACACAGCACATAAACGGGTCCAGAATCAGTCTTCTGTCCATCTGGATAACAACATAGTCTCTCCTATAAGACACTTAATATATGAGCCACATGTCCAGCTTCCATCTTGTTTTGGTTAGAAAATGGGAGTCGTAGCATCAGAACATCTGTACGTGTAGTTAGAGTTCTGTCTCTGTGAAAGTAGAAGATATCTGACAAACCACTGACAGCTGGTCCCATTGACACTCATCAAAACGACAATGTTCGATCTCACTGCATTTACAGGATATTACAAACCATGCCGTTTTATATCAGACCGTTAATCTAGAGCCTTGTCTTCAGCAGTGTACATTTTACTACTTTCCCATTTTAAATTTAAACTTAAAAAAGTTTGAGACAAAGAGAGAGAGAAAGACAGAGACAAAGAGAGAGAAAGACAGACAGAGACAAAGAGAAAGAAAGACAGACAGAGACAAAGAGAAAGAAAGACAGACAGAGACAAAGAGAAAGAAAGACAGACAGAGACAAAGAGAAAGAAAGACAGACAGAGACAAAGAGAAAGAAAGACAGACAGAGACAAAGAGAGAGCGAGAGACAGACAGAGACAAAGAGAGAGACAAATACAGACGGAGACAAAGAGAGAGCGAGATACAGACAGAGACAAAGAGAGAGCGAGATACAGACAGAGACAAAGAGAGAGCGAGATACAGACAGAGACAAAGAGAGAGCGAGATACAGACAGAGACAAAGAGAGAGCGAGATACAGACAGAGACAAAGAGAGAGCGAGAGACAGACAGAGACAAAGAGAGAGCGAGAGACAGACAGAGACAAAGAGAGAGACAGACGGAGACAAAGAGAGAGAGAAAGACAGACGCGATAATGTCACGTGACGTGTCGGTGTCTACGTGACCAGCTGCACTCCTGCTGTTAGCTGCGGCAGGCTAGCTCATGTTAGCTTTAGCTCTGCTATGCTAACATTGACAAGTTTACCTTCACGCTGCGGTGCGACACGTCGAAAGACTCGTGATAGTCGTGTTTTATCCAGTCTAGCGAGTCCTTCAGTTCGGGTCTGGCGCTCCGTTTCGCCTCTTTAATCCTCTTCTTACTTTTATGGTTCATTTCTCCTCTGTTACGTTAAGTATAAAGATATAAGCTAGCTAGCTATCGCGCTAACTGTAGAAACACATTCAACAAGCCAGCTAACTGCACTGTTCTGACAGTCTCTCCTTGTTTATTAGACCCACACGTCGGTTAATGGGTCAAACATACGTCCTTGTTGGATCTTTACCAACTAATGTGATGACACTTTAAAAAAACCTTCCCGGTCGACACACTGATAAATTCCTAGTAAGAGAAGGTAGCTAACTGGCTAGCGTGCAACAACAATGCTTAGGCTGGACGTGTGTGTAGCGCCCGCCCTTTTTGCCGGAAAGCAAAGCTCATTGGCTAAAGCGCCCGCGAGAGCAGAACGTTTATTGGATGGGATATAGATTGAGCCTTCCCGCCTCTATCTTGACTAACTAATATTATTCAGAAAATATGAGCCAGTTGTTTTGTTTTGTTGCTTATTTTCTTTCTTTATTTTGTATTTTCTAAACGCTAAGTACTAGACAGCCTGATTCACACTCCAGACCAGCTGGTGGCGGGAATGCACCAATTCATTCTTTGCCAACCACCAATAACCCTGAAAGAAGAAGAAGAAGCGCCTTCCCGCCTGGCATTTACGTGATTTTGATTGGCTGTTAGCGCGTCTTCTTCTTCCTTTATAGTCAACACGGAAGTCGGTGTTAGCATAGCCGCTAGCGATATAATGTCAACCATTATAATGGACCACAGTGGAGCAGAAACACCTAGCATAGCATACAAAGTGTTCACGTTTAAAGACAAGAAGACAAACACGCAGGATTCTCTGTCTGTCTCCATACCCGAGGTATATATACTATATCAAATATATATTACGATACTTCAGCTACAGCTGCTGTTTACAGACATCTGTGTGAGACTGACTTCAACATGATCTATATCAGACAGATCAATCAGTAATAAAGTTAGTGCTGTGTTGGTCTGTCATAGAATCAAGGCGCTAACGCCTGAAACATGTGAAATTAAGTTTAATTTGTGAATATTAATAGTTTGCATCCTAGAAGAACGAGCAGAGTCTATCTGTGATGTATTAAAGTCCTCTCTTTAATTCGGCATACAGCTAGTACCCTAATAGGCATTCATATAAATACATTATATATATATATATATATATATGTATATATATATATATATATATATATATGTATATATATATATATATATGTATATATATATATATATATATGTATATATATATATATGTATATATATATATATATATGTATATATATATATGGTTACTGCAAGATGCATGCCAGTACCCTGTGCCTGTGAAGAGTTGTGACTCGTGTGATGCTCTCAGGTTCTGGATCCACATTATGGGATGTATGTGTGGCCCTGTGCTGTGGTGCTGGCTCAGTATCTATGGAAGCACAGAGAGGAGCTGAGAGACAAGACAGTGCTGGAGGTGATAAGAACTATTAATATCATATATATATAAGAAGAATAACTCGTTTTTTATTTCATAGTTTGGGATCTGAGCGGCCATCTTTAAATCTCTCTGTCTCTGTCTGTCTCTCTCTCTCTCTCTCTCTCTCTGTCTCTCTGTCTGTCTCTCTCTCTGTCTCTCTCTCTCTGTCTCTCTCTCTCTGTCTCTCTGTCTGTCTCTCTCTCTGTCTCTCTGTCTGTCTCTGTCTCTGTCTCTCTCTCTGTCTCTCTCTCTCTCTGTCTCTCTCTCTCTGTCTCTCTGTCTGTCTCTCTGTCTGTCTCTGTCTGTCTCTCTCTCTGTCTCTCTCTCTCTCTGTCTCTCTCTCTCTGTCTCTCTGTCTGTCTCTCTGTCTGTCTCTGTCTGTCTCTCTCTCTGTCTCTCTCTCTCTCTGTCTCTCTCTCTCTGTCTCTCTCTCTCTGTCTCTCTGTCTGTCTCTGTCTCTGTCTCTCTCTCTCTCTCTCTCAGCTCGGTGCAGGTGTGAGTCTGCCAGGTGTGGTGGCCTCCAGGTGTGGGGCGAAGGTGTTCCTGTCTGACGGCGCTGAGACTCCTCTGTGTCTGGAGAACTGCAGACGCAGCTGTGAGGCCAACGGTCTCCGTGAGGTGGGCGTGTCCTCCCTCACCTGGGGGGAGGTCTCACCTGAGCTGCTCCTGCTGCCCCAGCTGGACGTCGTCTTGGGATCGGACGTGTTCTACGAACCACAGGGTCGGTTTCTCTAACGTCCCCATCATTAAATGTCCCCGTGATTAAATGTCCCCGTGACTAAAGGTCCCCGTGATTAAATGTCCCCGTGATTAAATGTCCCCGTGACTAAAGGTCCCCGTGATTAAATGTCCCCGTGATTAAATGTCCCCGTGACTAAAGGTCCCCGTGATTAAATGTCCCGGTGACTAAATGTCCCCGTGACTAAACGTCCCGGTGATTAAACGTCCCCGTGACTAAACGTCCCCGTGATTAAACGTCCCCGTGACTAAACGTCCCCGTGATTAAACGTCCCCGTGACTAAACGTCCCCGTGACTAAACGTCCCCGTGATTAAACGTCCCCGTGACTAAACGTCCCCGTGATTAAACGTCCCCGTGATTAAACGTCCCCGTGACTAAACGTCCCCGTGACTAAACGTCCCGGTGACTAAACGTCCCCGTGATTAAACGTCCCCGTGACTAAACGTCCCCGTGACTAAACGTCCCGGTGACTAAACGTCCCCGTGACTAAACGTCCCCGTGATTAAACGTCCCCGTGACTAAACGTCCCCGTGATTAAACGTCCCCGTGACTAAACGTCCCCGTGACTAAACGTCCCCGTGATTAAACGTCCCCGTGACTAAACGTCCCCGTGACTAAACGTCCCCGTGACTAAACGTCCCCGTGACTAAACGTCCCCGTGACTAAACGTCCCCGTGATTAAACGTCCCCGTGACTAAAGGACCCCGTGATTAAATGTCCCGGTGACTAAATGTCCCCGTGATTAAACGTCCCGGTGATTAAACGTCCCCGTGACTAAATGTCCCCGTGATTAAACGTCCCCGTGATTAAACGTCCCCGTGATTAAACGTCCCCGTGACTAAATGTCCCGGTGACTAAATGTCCCGGTGACTAAATGTCCCTGTGATTAAATGTCCCCGTGACTAAACGTCCCGGTGACTAAACGTCCCCGTGACTAAACGTCACGGTGATTAAACGTCCCCGTGATTAAACGTCCCCGTGACTAAACGTCCCCGTGACTAAACGTCCCCGTGATTAAATGTCCCCGTGACTAAATGTCCCCGTGATTAAATGTCCCCGTGACTAAATGTCCCCGTGACTAAACGTCCCCGTGACTAAACGTCCCCGTGATTAAACGTCCCCGTGACTAAAGGACCCCGTGATTAAATGTCCCGGTGACTAAAGGTCCCCGTGATTAAACGTCCCCGTGATTAAACGTCCCGGTGATTAAACGTCCCCGTGATTAAACGTCCCCGTGATTAAACGTCCCCGTGATTAAATGTCCCGGTGACTAAATGTCCCTGTGATTAAATGTCCCCGTGACTAAACGTCCCGGTGATTAAACGTCCCCGTGATTAAATGTCCCCGTGACTAAACGTCCCGGTGATTAAACGTCCCCGTGATTAAATGTCCCCGTGACTAAAGGTCCCCGTGATTAAATGTCCCGGTGATTAAACGTCCCCGTGATTAAACGTCCCCGTGACTAAACGTCCCGGTGACTAAACGTCCCCGTGATTAAACGTCCCCGTGATTAAACGTCCCCGTGATTAAACGTCCCGGTGACTAAATGTCCCCGTGATTAAATGTCCCCGTGACTAAACGTCCCGGTGATTAAAGGTCCCCGTGATTAAATGTCCCCGTGACTAAACGTCCCGGTGATTAAACGTCCCCGTGATTAAACGTCCCCGTGACTAAACGTCCCCGTGATTAAACGTCCCCGTGACTAAACGTCCCCGTGACTAAACGTCCCCGTGATTAAACGTCCCCGTGACTAAACGTCCCCGTGATTAAATGTCCCCGTGACTAAAGGTCCCGTGACTAAAGGTCCCCGTGATTAAATGTCCCCGTGACTAAATGTCCCGTGACTAAAGGTCCCCGTGATTAAATGTCCCCGTGACTAAACGTCCCCGTGACTAAATGTCCCCGTGACTAAATGTCCCCGTGATTAAATGTCCCCGTGACTAAAGGTCCCCGTGACTAAATGTCCCCGTGACTAAATGTCCCGTGATTAAATGTCCCCGTGACTAAAGGTCCCCGTGATTAAATGTCCCCGTGATTAAAGGTCCCCGTGATTAAAGGTCCCCGTGACTAAATGTCCCGGTGATTAAATGTCCCCGTGATTAAATGTCCCCGTGACTAAACGTCCCCGTGACTAAACGTCCCCGTGATTAAACGTCCCCGTGATTAAACGTCCCCGTGATTAAACGTCCCCGTGACTAAATGTCCCGTGACTAAAGGTCCCCGTGACTAAATGTCCCGTGACTAAAGGTCCCCGTGACTAAATGTCCCGTGACTAAATGTCCCGTGACTAAAGGTCCCCGTGATTAAATGTCCCGTGACTAAATGTCCCGTGACTAAAGGTCCCCGTGACTAAATGTCCCGTGACTAAAGGTCCCCGTGACTAAATGTCCCGTGACTAAAGGTCCCCGTGATTAAATGTCCCGTGACTAAATGTCCCGTGACTAAAGGTCCCCGTGATTAAATGTCCCGTGACTAAATGTCCCCGTGACTAAATGTCCTGTGGTCCTGTTTTCAGATTTTGAAGACGTCCTCCTGACTGTTGCTGTCCTTCTGAGGAGGAACCCCAGAGCTCAGTTCTGGACCACATACCAGGAGAGGAGGTACACCATCACACTGACAATACGCCGAAAGTACACATAAAGTACCTAAAGTACACATCTGGAGGTACTTGTACTTCACTCGAGGCTTTGCTCCTGACCGTAGATTCAAATGTGTGTTTTGTTTTAACCTTCTTCCTCCTCTTCTTCCTTCTCCTCTTCCCCCTCCTCCTCTTCTGCCTCTTCCTCCTCCTCCTCTTCATCTTGTCTCAGTGCTGATTGGTCGATTGAAGCTCTGCTCCACAGGTGGGATCTGAAGTGTGTTGACGTTGGTCTGGACTCATTCGATGCAGATGAAGCTGAGCTGGCTGGATCCAGTCTACCAGGAAACCACAGCGTCCTCATGATGGTCATCAGCGCGAGGACGGAGGACACGTCATGTGACACGTGATCCTCAGCGGCCATGTTTGAAAACATGCACGAAGAAGAGGAGAGGACAGAGGAGGAGAGGACAAAGGAGAGGACGGAGGAGAGGACAGAGGAGAGGACGGAGGAGAGGACGGACAGAGGAGAGGACGGAGGAGGAGAGGACAGACGGAGGAGAGGACAGAGGAGAATACGGACGGAGGAGAGGACGGAGGAGAGGACAGAGGAGGAGAGGACAGAGGAGGAGAGGACAGAGGAGGAGAGGACAGAGGAGAGGACGGAGAGAGGAGAGGACAGAGGAGGAGAGGACAGAGGAGGAGAGGACAGAGGAGAATACGGACGGAGGAGAGGACAAAGGAGAGGACGGAGAGAGGAGAGGACAGAGGAGGAGAGGACAGAGGAGAGGACGGAGAGAGGAGAGGACAGAGGAGAGGACGGAGAGAGGAGAGGACAGAGGAGGAGAGGACAGAGGAGAGGACGGAGAGAGGAGAGGACAGAGGAGGAGAGGACAGAGGAGAATACGGACGGAGGAGAGGACAAAGGAGAGGACAGAGGAGAGGACGGACAGAGGAGAGGACAGAGGAGAATACGGACGGAGGAGAGGACAGTGGTTTTAAACCATCGTCTCTCTTTGACAGATTTGGAATTTCAGGAATACGTTTTTAGTTTCAGATCTTTATTTTAAAGTGAACGACTTTATGCAAGAATATATAAAAAGAGATGAAATAGTTGAGAATGTTCCTGATTCCTTGTCGATACATTTACTTTATTACAATAAAGAGAAACATGTTTTATTCCTCTTCTGTAATAAAATGTGATTTATGTGAAGTCATTCGAATGTCAAAGATCAAAGTTGTTATCGATGTGCTGCTGCTGGTTTAAAGGCAGTGAGTTGTGAAATGTTTCGTATTGTGTTGTTTGTACCTGTGACCACCAGAGGGCAGCATCACATGGAACATCTGTTCATCTGAACACACTAGACCAGTACGAAGTCTCCTCTGAGGGCATCAACCGGCATCAAGAGCACCAAATGAAAGTACTCCGTTACAAATAAAAGGTTACATTCAACACTAAGTACCAGCACAGAAGTATTACCAACTCAACACACTTTGTATCAGAAGTTCTCCTCCTGAAGAACGTTTTAATACGATATCATGCTAAGAGGTGAGTTCACCACCAAACAGAGCTTGGTGGTGAATCATCATTAAGGTCCCTGTCTCATTACATCATTACATCATTAATATATTACATCAGTAATATATTAGAAACATTCACTGAGGGTTTGAGTCTGAACAGAAACAGCTGACTCATCCTTTAAATATTTACTCTTTATTTGACTGAGCGACCTTCATTTTGTGTTTGTGTGTCATTTAGCTCCTTTTCTCAGTTATTATTGCCTCTTCCTCCTCTTCTTCCTCCTCCTCCTCTTCCTCTTCCTCCTCTTCCTCCTCCTCCCTCTCTCCGTCTCTGACCTCCTCCTAGCCTCAACGGTGAGGTCTCTTAATAATTTATAAGGATCTAAAATTCAAATGAAACACACACACACTCGCACACACACACGCACACACAAACACTCGCACACACACACTCGTACACACACACACACACACTCGCACACACACCCACACGCACCCACACGCACACACACACACACGCACACACACACTCGCACACACACCCACACGCACCCACACGCACACACACACACTCGCACACACACACTCGCACACACACCCACACGCACCCACACGCACACACACACACACGCACACACACACTCGCACACACACCCACACGCACCCACACGCACACACACACACTCGCACACACACACTCGCACACACACCCACACGCACACACACACACTCACACACACGCACACACACACACACACTCGCACACACGCACACACACACTCGCACACACACCCACACACACACACTCGCACACACACACACGCACACACTCGCACACACACACACACACACTCGTACACACGCACACACACACTCGCACACACACCCACACGCACACACACACACACTCACACACACGCACACACACACACACACACTCGCACACACACACACACACACTCGCACACACACTCGCACACACACACACACACACACACTCATATCTTTTATTAACAGTGACGAATCAGACCTCTCTCCTCTTCCATCCCATCATCCCCCGCTTGCCGCTCCCTTGCCGATGGTTGCCGTGACGACCTCTCATCCTAGAAACGAGGATGTGAGAACATGCAGCTCTCTCTTCACTGGGTGATGGTGTATAGGGTGGTGTAGTGTGCACATTTAGGGGGTTTGGGGTCTTTGTTTGTGTTTGCAGTTGATCAGTTTGCTGGTCGGCTGCTGAACGCCATCATGAGGCCGACCGACCGACCGAACCAGGAAGCACGGCGTGAAGATGGACGGCGTTTCCCGTGTTGGGTGGAGGAATCAGCCTGCATGGGCAGCTTGTCGGCCACAGCGTGAACACGGGAAGGTGGTGTCTCAGGTTAAGAAACTGTCCTCTGTTGAAGCACGTGGTGTCTCACAGGAGACATGTCCTCATGATCCCCAGCAACAGCAGCAGGGAGGTCAACCTCGTGCTCAACATCACTGAACAGGACTTTGACTACGACATCTTTGCAAAGACGGATGACTTTAAATGTTTCAGTTGTGGAAAAGAAGGACATCAGAGCAGAGCTTGTCCTTGAATCATGTGAAGAGAAAAAGGTTTCTAAAGAAATCTCTCTCTCTCTCTCTCTCTCTCTCTCTCTCTCTCTCTCTCTCTCTCTCTCTCTCTCTCTCTCTCTCTCTCTCTCTCTCTCTCTCTCTCTCTCTCTCTCTCTCTCTCTCTCTCTCTCTCTCTCTCTCTCTCTCTCTCTCTCTCTCTCTCTCTCTCTCTCTCTCTCTCATTGTTGGAATGCTGTTAAGCATTCCAACAATAATTATTGTAACTATTGTTATCCTGTTTTCTTTATTCCACTATTTCTTCCGTCCCCCCCTGTTTCGTCGCAACGCTTCTTCTTCATTTTTTAAGCTACAGAAACCGTTCAACTATCAAACTGTTCAGCTCCTTCAGCTCATCCCTGCTATATCTCTTCATATTTCTAACCTTTAAACTTTTTGAATTATTAAGCTTTTAGTAACTTTTTTTTGAATGGGTTTCTATGGAGAATATTTTCAAATCCTCTTAAACTTCTTCAACTTTCAAATCCTTCAACTTCCTCATACTTTCAGCTACAGACACCATTTCAACTTTCAAATGTTGAGAAAACTCTGAACTATTGCCGCATAATTCACCTTTCCGATATCTTTTAAACTTTTTGAACTGCAGCAATTTAACTTTTATGATTTTTCAGCCCTCTTCTGACTTTATAATGGGTGTGTATTGCGCAGCTTAAAGTGCGTGATGTCACTGCTAGAGTGAAGAGCAGCTTGAGATTCTTGTGAAAAAAACATTTGTGTTTTGCCACTGTGTCCACAATCTTCACTCTTCATGCATAATTTCTGGATGTAAAAGTAGCTAATATTGTCTTTGTCGTAGAAACATTACTGTG
>CM051702.1:860571-880571 GCA_028022725.1 Lycodopsis pacificus
ACACCAAGTACGTCCACGTTTCTCTGTCTGAAGAAGAAGAACATTGCATAAGATCGTAGAAGCAGCTCGTTTACAAATTAAGTTGTTTATTCTTTGTTTTATTCTTCTTCATGAAGACGGATAACAGATTTCATATTTAATTTAGTTCCATCTCTACTTTACTCCGTATGCTGAATACCAAAAATCTTCCTCAGAACCCCTTTTTTAAGTTTCTTATAAAAGTCTTCACACATCGGGGGGCGTTTTGTTTTTTGTGCGATTAATTCACTCGTCAGTTTCTTTTTCTTCACTGTTTTTTAAAATGTGACTTTCATACAGAACATAAATATCATGGAGAGAAAAAAAGACACTTAAAAAGTGGGATGGATTTGTCAGAATTTTCGCAGTGCCAATAAAGTCATCAACCAATCACAGAACCAGGAGAGCAAACTTTATTACTCCTTTCAACCGACAAAGGATCCACTCCTTCACAATAAAAGCCCTAGATATATTTAGCTGACAGGAAACTCAACCAATCAATAGTTTTGATGCTAAATATTTTGAATGTTGTTTACGCCGCCCGTGTGTGAAGAACTTTATGGGGCAGTTTTCTATTTCTTAACTTAGGAGTTGTTCTATTTACAGAACTTGTGCCAGTTGAATTAGAGATAACTGTATCGTTCAAAACCCTGAACATTAATATCGTAACTATAATGTTAGTAAGTGAAAAAGTCTCTGAGAGAAACTCAACGGAGCGAAACACAAACAACAGAAGATTTAACAGTCGGTTAAAATCATTTACGTGAACGTGAAAAAAACACGGTAGCAGCTCTGAGAGGTAGCGCAAGCACCGCCTGTACGCAACCGTGTACAAGTACACAACCAAGTACACAACCAGCGTCTGTACGCAACCGTGTACAAGTACACAACCAAGTACACAACCAGCGTCTGTACGCAACCGTGTACAAGTACACAACCAAGTACACAACCAGCGTCTGTACGCAACCGTGTACAAGTACACAACCAAGTACACCACCAGCGTCTGTACGCAACCGTGTACAAGTACACAACCAAGTACACAACCAGCGTCTGTACGCAACCGTGTACAAGTACACAACCAAGTACACAACCAGCGTCTGTACGCAACCGTGTACAAGTACACAACCAAGTACACCACCAGCGTCTGTACGCAACCGTGTACAAGTACACAACCAAGTACACAACCAGCGTCTGTACGCAACCGTGTACAAGTACACAACCAAGTACACAACCAGCATCTGTACGCAACCGTGTACAAGTACACAACCAAGTACACCACCAGCGTCTGTACGCAACCGTGTACAAGTACACAACCAAGTACACCACCAGCGTCTGTACGCAACCGTGTACAAGTACACAACCAAGTACACAACCAGCATCTGTACGCAACCGTGTACAAGTACACAACCAAGTACACCACCAGCGTCTGTACGCAACCGTGTACAAGTACACAACCAAGTACACCACCAGCGTCTGTACGCAACCGTGTACAAGTACACAACCAAGTACACAACCAGCGTCTGTACGCAACCGTGTACAAGTACACAACCAAGTACACAACCAGCGTCTGTACGCAACCGTGTACAAGTACGCAACCAGCGCGGTAATGTAGGGAAGCTAGCATTGGTGCTGACATGGCGCTGGGACCATTGCATTGCATAATGTGGTTAGTAAACAGGCATGCTATGCTACATACAGGGCAGGAGTGGGTGGAGGAGGAGGTGGAGAGCACCTCCCCCACCTCTGATCCTGACCTCAGAGACGCCGCCTGATTGGTGCAAACGTGTCACCACAACGACGTCCTCGAATAGAAAAACAAACACCGTGTGCAAGTTGTTTGTCGGTGAGTAGCGTCTCCGTGTAGAGACGGAAGAGTGCGGACGCATCATCCATATCCTTATTATACAAAGTGCTGCTCCGGCAGCGCTCCGGCTACACGAGGCTCTTATGTAAAAGCGTTGTGTAATAAATACTGTAAACATGCACAGGTTATAAGAGATGATTTAGCTCCACGACAGCAGCTTAGTTCCTCAAAGGTTCTCCAGAAGCACCCCGGCCTGCTGCTGCAGCAGCTTGGCTCCCTCGCTGGTGTTTTGGCAGCGTTTCTAAAGGAAACGCTGAGTCGACAAGGACGAGCTGAACTTGATGAATGTATTGGAATCGAGCTGCTAATCAGCCGAAAACGAGCTCGTTCCACCGAGTTATTGTAGTTTAATATCTCCGGATGTTCAACAACAACAAGAATACAAGAAGAAGAAAAACTGCTTCATCGCAGAGTTTTATATTAATGTTGGGCAGATTGACACTACTGGTACTACGTACTACTGGTACTACTGGTACTACGTACTACTGGTACTACATACTACTGGTACTACTGATACTAATACTGTGTCCCAACTGCTGATAAACAGGTTGTGAGTATAGAACGTGTTCAAACTGTAAAATGAAGAATACTCAAAAGAAGTAAAAATAGATGCTGGATTTTGAGTGTTCTCTTGATGTCCCACAATGCATTGCACAGAGGAGCCTCTCGCAGCCAGAGGTGGAAGAAGTATTCAGTCGTGATACTTCAGTGTAGAAATACTCTGTTACAAGTGAAAGTCCTGCATTCATCGTAAATAAAACTACAGAAGTATCAGCATCAAAATATACTTTAAAGTACTACAAGTAAAAGTACTCATGATGCAGAATAATATATATTCTATTGTAGTATTAGAAGTATTATAATTGTTGATGCATTAATGAGTTCGTCGGCTCTTTGTAATGGCGTCATGTACTGCTGGTAGATTGATCTGTAATAATACTTCATTTATTAGATTATATTTAGTTTTAATAATCTCAATCTGTAAAGACTTTAAAGTTGTTCAATAGATGTAGTGCAGTAGAAGTATAAAGAAAATGTAAATATTCACGCAAAGTACAAGTACCTTCAAGCTGTACTTAAGGAGACACGACGGGGAAACACCATGGCAGCACAAGTCACTTTTGAGACTATATTTATTTAATACTTTGTTTATCTGTAGATTTCTCCTAAATTCACCAAAAAGCCTCGTTTGCATATTTAAACATGAATCTTTTTTTTACCACAAGCACCAGTAGTGTCTCCTCTAAAGTACAGCACTGGAATAAATGTACTTGTTTCCAGCACAGCTGCAGTAAATGAGTTGAAGTACTCGTCAGCATGACGTCATGAGTTCCTGTTCGTTCACAGTGGTTCAGTCCGTTTATAAACACAGCAAATAGCATTAAATCATTGATTCAATTAACTGGGACTTTAACGATGTTTTAACGATGGTAGTTGGTTTATGGGAATAAATATTTTCTGTATTTCAACTAAAATAAAATAAAACAAAATAAGATCTTTCTCGATTTCAGATCATGAATCCCAAAAAATGTGTTTCGGACCAAAAGGACGAACTTCTTTGAAATACTGAAGACGTAACTCAAACATAAAGAACAATAATTAGCAAAACAAAAGCATCTGGGGAATGAAATGAAGAAGTCAAGAGACAAACAAAAGAGGTCGTTTCATTGGATCACGTTAGAGCACGAGAACGTGAGCACGAGAACGTGAGCACGAGAACGTGAGCACGAGAACACGAGAACGTGAGCACGAGAACGTGAACACGACAACGTGAGCACGACAACGTGAGCACGACAACGTGAGCACGACAACGTGAGCACGACAACGTGAGCACGAGAACGTGAGCACGAGAACGTGAACACGAGAACGTGAGCACGAGAACGTGAACACGACAACGTGAGCACGAGAACGTGAACACGAGAACACGAGAACGTGAGCACGAGAACGTGAACACGAGAACGTGAACACGAGAACACGAGAACGTGAGCACGAGAACGTGAGCACGACAACGTGAGCACGAGAACGTGAGCGCGACAACGTGAGCACGAGAACGTGAACACGAGAACGTGAGCACGACAACGTGAGCACGAGAACGTGAGCACGACAACGTGAGCACGAGAACGTGAACACGAGAACGTGAACACGAGAACACGAGAACGTGAGCACGAGAACGTGAACACGAGAACACGAGAACGTGAGCACGAGAACACGAGAACGTGAGCTCGAGAACACGAGAACGTGAGCTCGAGAACGTGAGCACGAGAACACGAGAACACGAGAACACGAGAACGTGAATACGAGAACACGAGAACGTGAGCTCGAGAACGTGAGCTCGAGAACGTGAGCACGAGAACGTGAGCTTGAGAACGTGAAGTCAAGAACGTGAACTGGAGAACTCTGCATCTTTGTGTTTTAAAGATGTTGCTTTGAGTCTGAAGTGTCTCCAGTGAGTCCACCACCTTTGTGCACCATGGAACGCTCACCGGTCCGTCTCCATGTTCATGTTCGACTCGCAGCAGCAGCATCTCACAGTTTCAGCTCAGCTCAACACCAAGTTTCTAATTATTTGGCATCAAAAAGTGGAAACTATCTGCAGCTGTTGCTTGGAGGCTCATCAGGAGGTCCGAATAATCCCGTTCCCAGAGAGACGGACGTCCACTTCCAGGAGGAAGTAGTCAGAGGAGATAAACTGCTACCGGTGGGTGAGATGAGCGGCGTGTGATTGGTGCTTTCCTCCTCAACTCATGTCCACTCGGTGGCGAGGTGTCGGAGGTAGAGCGGCAGGCTCGTCGTGCAGCAGGAAACAACAGCAAAGAACAGGAGGACATCTTGTTTTGTTTTTTTCATCCAATGCAGGCGCTTGAGAACGATATCGTGCTTCAGAAGGGCGGAGGGGGAAACGGCGTCGTGTCGGTCAGGAAGTCGGTGTCGCCATCTTTAATCAGGACTTTAAAATCACTGCAGACAGAGAGAAGGCACAATGTCAGGGGTGATATTTAAAGTGTGTGCAACGAAGCAAAGTACATTTAACGATCTGAGACACAACGCGCAGGTTTTAGCTTTGAGGGGGAATCTGTTGCCTGGGCCCAGACATTTGACTCCGCCCACTCCACCGAGTTCAAGTCGGCTGATTCGTCTGGTATCGTGACATGAAACATGCTTTCTCTATTGAAACGTGATCGGGTCCATGAGCGCCACCGGGACGCATTGTTAACCAATCAGCTGAGCACCAGAACCACAGATATAATGTGTTAAAGCTGCATTCTCTCTAGTGGCCAAGTGACAAATGACCAGAATGGACTTTGTGTTTTTTAACAGACAAACCTCATAAAAACAACAACAACGTGTTCAGGTAGAGATTCACTGGATTCATTGACATTTGTGAAAGATGCTGTTAGTTGACTGACTATTTGCATAATCTCAAACTTTATGCAAACAAGGTCCATCCATCACAACGCAGCAGAACCGCCATCAAAATATGAAATGAGGCAGCGTTGATCAAATATAAATCAAGACTGTGACTGCGTTGCCTAGTTCTTATCTCAAATGTTTCCAGAAACATGTTTGTCTCTGTTCGGTCCAGGCGGTAACCTCCGGTTCTGCCGAGTGAAGCCAAAGCTTCACGTGTTAAAGCTGCATCCTCTCTAGTGTCCACCAGGGGGCGACTCCTCTGGTTGTATAGAAGTCTATAGAAAATGACTCTACTTCTCTCTTGATTTATTCCCTCAGTAAACATTGTAAACATGAGTTTATGTCTCAATCTCTAGTTTCAAGTCTTCTTCAATACAGCATGATGTTCATTTAGTACATGATGGTCCATTTAGAGTCACACAGACCATAAAGCAGGGGATGCTTTAGGGCGGGGCTACACGCTGATTGACAGGTGACCAGAGACGTATATGGCGTCTCTACGTCCTCCTCAGTCCAGATATGCTCACTTCCTGTTCACTGGTTGCAAAAAACAACAACATGGTCAGAGAGGACATTTTTATGTGAAACGTTGCCATTGCGACCGTTGTAGGCGAACTTCCGTACAAACTAAACCGAGTTCCTTAGAGAAGGAGAATAAATGAGAAACATTTAACTTAATCTTAAACTTAAACAATAATCTTAATGCTTAAACATTCTCGTCAACAGATGACTGACAACTTTGTTCGGCTCGTTCTGTGTAAAATGGTTAAAAAATCTTTGCACTGTGCACTACTGTTTAGTGAGTTCATTTAATACTATTCTATTTCATTGTAAATATTGTGCAATTTTATACTCAATATTTAATTTTTATGTTTACTGTTACTTGATTGCTTACCTGTATCATAATGCTGCTGTAGCCAACAAATGTCCCCTTGCGGGATTAATAAAGTATCCGTCTATCTAATCAGTGTAGCATTAAAGCATGGTGGAACTAGCTAGCTAACTAGCGGGCGGTTGGCTCACTGTTAACCAGCCATTTTCAAAAATACAGAAATTTAAATTCTAGTGGAGATCCCGACGTTTCCAAAGATACCAAATCTATCGGGCTGAAATTTGGGGGGAAATGTCAAAAATCCGTGAGAGGATGTGAGAGCGTTATAAAGTAGATGATGCTACTTACATCCCCAGTTGAGGGCGATGCCCGCGATGATGATGGCGAGCCCTCCCAAGATGGCGACGACAGACAGAATCATGGCGTTACGGCCCAAACGGCGAGCGCCGTCCACGTTGCCCTGCTGCAGACTGTTTCGGGACTGAACAGTAAAAAAACAGTGAAGAAGAACTTCAGGGTTGTTTGCTCTGGTGAAGATTGATCCTGCTAAATACAAGTCTACAGCCAGCGGCCGGTTAGCCTAGCTTAGCATACAGACTGGAAACAGCTAGCCTGGCTCTCTCTAAAGCTCACCAATGAACATGTTTCTTTATGTCGTTTGTATTGATCCAAACTGAAAGTGTAATGATGATAATTCATCATTTTGTAGTGGGTTCTGTTCTATCAGTAACTTGCTTCGCTGGTTATCTGGCGTCGGTCTGGAGCCAAGAAACAGTCACGACCCACCAACACCACGTCATTAAAGTCTCGCACTTCAGTCGCCCGAATGGTGCAACTTTAACCCGCATCACTGGATTCCACAAACACGTGTCAGCAGCATTATCAACATCTGTTCATGATCATATACACAGAGAGATGTTTGTCTGAGTTGCTGTCTGTTTGTCTGAGTTGCTGTCTGTTTGTCTGAGTTGCTGTCTGTTTGTCTGAGTTGCTGTCTGTTTGTCTGAGTTGCTGTCTGTTTGTATTAGTTGCTGTCTGTTTGTATTAGTTGCTGTCTGTTTGTCTGAGTTGCTGTCTGTTTGTCTGAGTTGCTGTCTGTCTGTTTGTCTGAGTTGCTGTCTGTTTGTATGAGTTGCCGTCTGTTTGTATGAGTTGCCGTCTGTTTGTCTGAGTTGCCGTCTGTTTGTCTGAGTTGCCGTCTGTTTGTCTGAGTTGCTGTCTGTTTGTATTAGTTGCTGTCTGTTTGTATTAGTTGCTGTCTGTTTGTCTGAGTTGCTGTCTGTTTGTATGAGTTGCTGTCTGTTTGTATGAGTTGCTGTCTGTTTGTCTGAGTTGCTGTCTGTTTGTCTGAGTTGCTGTCTGTTTGTCTGAGTTGCTGTCTGTTTGTCTGAGTTGCTGTCTGTTTGTCTGAGTTGCTGTCTGTTTGTATTAGTTGCTGTCTGTTTGTCTGAGTTGCTGTCTGTTTGTCTGAGTTGCTGTCTGTTTGTCTGAGTTGCTGTCTGTTTGTATGAGTTGCTGTCTGTTTGTATGAGTTGCTGTCTGTTTGTATTAGTTGCTGTCTGTTTGTCTGAGTTGCTGTCTGTTTGTCTGAGTTGCTGTCTGTTTGTATTAGTTGCTGTCTGTTTGTCTGAGTTGCTGTCTGTTTGTCTGAGTTGCTGTCTGTTTGTCTGAGTTGCTGTCTGTTTGTCTGAGTTGCTGTCTGTTTGTATGAGTTGCTGTCTGTTTGTCTGAGTTGCTGTCTGTTTGTCTGAGTTGCTGTCTGTTTGTCTGAGTTGCTGTCTGTTTGTCTGAGTTGCTGTCTGTTTGTCTGAGTTGCTGTCTGTTTGTCTGAGTTGCTGTCTGTTTGTCTGAGTTGCTGTCTGTTTGTCTGAGTTGCTGTCTGTTTGTCTGAGTTGCTGTCTGTTTGTCTGAGTTGCTGTCTGTTTGTCTGAGTTGCTGTCTGTTTGTATGAGTTGCTGTCTGTTTGTCTGAGTTGCTGTCTGTTTGTCTGAGTTGCTGTCTGTTTGTCTGAGTTGCTGTCTGTTTGTCTGAGTTGCTGTCTGTTTGTATGAGTTGCTGTCTGTTTGTATTAGTTGCTGTCTGTTTGTCTGAGTTGCTGTCTGTTTGTCTGAGTTGCTGTCTGTTTGTCTGAGTTGCTGTCTGTTTGTCTGAGTTGCTGTCTGTTTGTCTGAGTTGCTGTCTGTTTGTATGAGTTGCTGTCTGTTTGTATTAGTTGCTGTCTGTTTGTATTAGTTGCTGTCTGTTTGTATTAGTTGCTGTCTGTTTGTCTGAGTTGCTGTCTGTTTGTATTAGTTGCTGTCTGTTTGTCTGAGTTGCTGTCTGTTTGTATGAGTTGCTGTCTGTTTGTCTGAGTTGCTGTCTGTTTGTATTAGTTGCTGTCTGTCTGTCTGAGTTGCTGTCTGTTTGTTAGGTCGTACCATCACGGAGAAGGTGAGGGCCACGATGTTGATGGGCCACAGCGGGCAGAAGCAGGACAGGATGGCCAGGATCAGGAAGTCCCTCGGCTTGGATGCGTCCTCAGTGGCCTCTGGGACGGCGCTGGGCCGGCGGGTGAGTGACGGCCTCGGGGAGCCCGCCGCCAACGAGCCGGACCGGCTGCCCGAACCGGTCCGTCCGTTGGCGTGGCCGCCGGGCTTGGCGTGAAACTTGGGCGACACAGAGGACACTGTGGGAGAAGAGTCCGCCGCCCCGGGACCGATGCCATTACCTGGAAGAGGAGGAGGACGTCAGAGGAACCAAAGGACACAGCAGAGACAGACAGGAGGTCAGAGGAACCAAAGGACACAGAGACAGACAGGAGGTCAGAGGAACCAAAGGACACAGCAGAGACAGACAGGAGGTCAGAGGAACCAAAGGACACAGCAGAGACAGACAGGAGGTCAGAGGAACCAAAGGACACAGAGACAGACAGGAGGTCAGAGGAACCAAAGGACACAGAGACAGACAGGAGGTCGGGAGTATTCAGAGACACCAACACATTGTTGGTTTTCGTCTTTTTTTCTATTATTTGTTAACAAAAGAAAAAGAATAAAGCTCACGGGGCAGATATGACACAAATCTATTTTTGTTCATTTTTATACTGAAACAAAATGAGAATCATGTCTGGAAATAATAAAATCTAAATAATACCTTTTATCTTTGATGAGGAGCAGCGAGTATTTAGGATTCTAATTCTACATCTGCAAAGTAGCTAAAGTTAAATGTGGTGAAGAAAAAACATCTGAGGTGAACTTGAGAAGTATAAAAACGACCTCAAATACAGCTCTTAAGTACATGTACTTAGGTAGTAGTAGTAGTAGTAGTAGTATTGTAGCGTTGGGTTAACTAATGTGTTGGTGGTATTATATATATATATTAGTGCTGGGCAAGTTAGCGCGTTATTATCTCGTTAACGCATTAATTCGTTAACGCGACAATTATTTTATCGTGTGTTAACGCATTTTTTTATTTATTATTATTGTAACAGACTCATGTTCATGGTGTTGCATTAGAGATGTGATGTCCCTTCAGGGCTGCCGTAGAGAAAAGGCGACTTCCTGCTCTGCCTGGAGACGACTGGACGTCGCTGGTGACGTCACAGACGCTCACATGTTAGTGCAGCTCTACGCTGACATTCACCGTGAACGCATTCAAACAAACAGATCAGAGCGAAGCACTTTGAAAGTTAGCGAAACATTAACGTGAGACAACATCCGGTTTCTTCAGACCAACATCCGGTTTTCAGAATAAGATGCCAACAAAGTATGAATCATATTCACATTATCACATGAAACATGCTGCCTGCATCTCGTCAACCAAATGTTACTGCCCTTTAGTTCATATAGCAGAACTTTCAAAATAAAAGTGCACAATACACTACTTTATAATTCATGATTGAACTTTGCCATAACAATGAGATTAATCGCGATTAAATATTTGAATCGTTGCCCAGCACTAATCAATATATATATATATATATATATATATATATATATATATATATGCATATTTACTGTTCTCCATGTTGTCGCTGATCACGGTCAGGTGATCCATGTCATCAGGCCTGTCTGTCGTAGGGGGCGGGGCTTGTCGCTCCGCTCCACCGGTTGGTTGAGAGGTCACGGTGTGGGCGGCCTCCCCATCATGCTGCGTGCTGATTGGCTGGTTTGGCTGCTGGGACCCCTCCATGCTGCTGCTGGCACCGGTGGCCATGAGGCGGTGAAGACGAAGAGGTGACGAAGAAAAGCTGAAGCAAACTCTGAAACATAAGGTATTGATTAGGTTGTTCTGATCATTGATTGGCTGCTGAACCCTGAAACATGCATCATCGGTAAGTTTTCATCATGTGTGATGAACACTCATGTGTGATGAACACTCATGACAATCAGTCAAAAATCATCCACAACATTCTATTCTACAAAATGTCTCCTCAAATAAAGAGTTTACTTTAACCAGAATGTGTAAAGAGAGGAGAGGAGAGAGGAGAGAGGGGAGGTTTTTTTGGTTTTTAAAATCCCTTTATTTCACTGTTACAGTGAAAACACAAACACTCTAAAACATCACTTAATAATCAGAAAATCAATCAAATAAAAGCCAAATAACCAAAAAGAAAGCACCAAAGAACAAATAAACCATCAATTACAACGATCAATACGTTCAGAAGTTCACCACCAGTTCTCCACCAGCACCCACTGAGCACAAAACGCTCCCAGTAGTCCATCTGCCCCTGAAAGCCTGTAAATCGTCCACTGTCTGGTAGTAGGTGTGTTCCACCCTGAGTCGGGCTTTCAACAGTCCCTCCAGAACTTTCACCGGATCCTCACTACCGGCACCCCGCGCCCGATTCTTACGTGTCAGCCAAATGGCCAACTTGGCAGAACCAGATAAAAAGTTCACCATTGTGTGGACAGCCTTCTGTTTTGAGCAGTATTTTGGACCGAAGATGAACAACATGAAAGAAAAACCCTGTCCAAGACCCTGAAACCATCTTTTTAACCGCTCAAAGAGCCCTGAGAGCCGCGGACACTGAACAAACAAATGTTCCAGGGTCTCAGTCTGACCGCAAAACCCACATTCCTCCCCAATTTGTGGATCCAGGCGTGCCCGGTATCTGTTAGTGGCTATAGCTCCATGTACAACCCTCCACTGGAGGTCTGCTGTCCGTTTCTCAACGGGCAGCTTGTACATGCACCTCCAGCTGCCTCTCGGGGAAGAACCTGGGCCAAAGAACTCGGTCCACCTCGACTCTGTCAACCCTGCCAGAGAGCGGAGGTTCACAACCTTTACACAGATTTCATAAATAGCTTTTTTCTCTGCTGCCTGAAACTCGTCCAGGTGAGGGGTTGTGAACGTCAGCAGCTTGTTTCCTCCCCCCTGCCAGTCCCCCACCGCTGGGGCAATGAGCAGAGTGGGGGGGGGTGTACTCACTCTCTTCATCCCATTGGTCAGACAGAGTACGGTTTCCTGCAACTGCTCTCAGGCGTTGTGGCAGGGCGGCACAGACCTCCTCCACGATCCTGTTGGTCAACCTGACAGACATGATGTTAGTGTTCTGCCTGAAGGTGACCATGGATGCTGCGGTTGATGACATCTTCACCAAATGTCCCAGTTTGGTGCAGCCGGCTTCTCTTAGACGCGTTCTCAGGCTGGCAGACTGCAGCGTTTGGGTTCCGATGAAGCTGTTAAAGAACAGCGGTTCCTCCAGCAGCCACACGCCCGGAGTCTCATCAACTTTACGTGAAATGTTGAAAATCTGCCACGCCTGCAGAACAGAGCTGTAGAACGGCGTCAGCCCGGCCAAGTCCACTGCCTCAGTTTGTAGGAGAAAGAGCTGCTTGTCGTAACCCAACCGCCCAGCTCTCCTCAGCAGCAGTCGAGCCGTGTCCATCCAGCTGGGGCCACAGCCATAGAGCAGCCTCTGCGCAGTCCGAAGTCTGAACGAGGCGATCCTGGACTGGATGTCAATGAGACCCTGCCCCCCTCTGACACCGGCAGATAGAGAGCTGCTGCACGAACCCAGTGCCGGCCAGACCAGAAGAAGTCCATGACAGACCTCTGTATCTCCGCTATGAAGCCTCCAGGTGGCGTCAGAGCGATGAGTCTGTGCCACAGAGTCGAGGCAACCAAGTTATTAGCAACCAGAACTCTTCCCCTATATGACAACTGGGGTAGTAACCATCTCCACCTAGAGAACCGAGCACACACCTTCTCCTTAACTCCCTCCCAGTTCTTTTTCTCAAAATCCTCAGAGCCCAAAAACACACCCAGCACCTTTAGACCTTCTTTTCCCCACTGAAGACCTCCAGGCAGCTGAGGCACTGTCTGATGTCTCCACTGTCCCACCAACAACGCTTCAGACTTTTCCCAATTCACCCGTGCAGATGAAGCCCTCTCATAAAGAGACAACGCATCCTGTAGACAACGAACATCTCCCTGGTCCCTGATGAAGATGTTTGCATCATCAGCATACGCAGACACAGTGAGGGGACTACAAAGACTAGAGGACCCAGGCAGTGACAGACCACTGAGCCGACTTCTCAGCCTGCACAACAGAGGCTCAAAAGCGAGGCTGTATAGTTGCCCTGAGATAGGACAACCCTGCCTTATCCCTCGCTGTACAGGGATCGGTCGACTCAGGCCAGCTCCCATTTTGACCATGCATTCAGCACCACTGTACAGCAAACCCACCCAAGCCAAGAACCCCTCACCAAGCCCGAAAGCCCTGAGTGCAGCAAACAGATATGCGTGACCCACCCTGTCAAAAGCCTTCTCCTGGTCTAGTGAGACAATACCTACATTTACATCGTGACATTTACACACATCAAGCACATCACGGATTAGAAAGATATTGTCCATAACTGTCCTGTCTGGGACACAGTACGTTTGGTCGCTATTTACAACCACTTCCAGGTAGTCTCTGAGTCTGTTGGATAAGGCTCTGGAAAGCACCTTATAGTCTGTGCAAAGCAGGGCCACTGGCCTCCAGTTCTTCAGAAGGGCCAAGTCGCCCTTCTTGGGCAGCAGGGAGAGTACTGCCCGCTGGCATGAGACAGGAAGTGTTCCTGTTTTAAAACATTCCATCAAGACAGAATGTAAGTCAGACCCGATAATGTTCCAGAATTTCTTAAAGAAGTCCGAGGAGAGGCCGTCGATTCCTGGAGTCTTTCCTGAAGCCATCTGGTTCACTGCAGTTGAAAGCTCCTCCAGCGTCAGCTCTCTGTCCAGCGTGGCCCTCTCTGCTGGACTGAGCCGGGGAAGACCCTCCAGGAGCTCCTCACTGCTGTCTATACAGGACGGCTCTTCCCCAAAAAGAGCAGCGTAGAAGCCCACGGCATGGGTCCTCATCTCCCTCTGGTCAGTGGTTATCCTCCCTCCTGGGAGCTTCAGACAGGTCATCCGCTTCCTCTGCGCCACCGATCTCTCCAGGTTGAAGAAGAACGAACTTGGGGCATCCATGTCCTTCAGCTGGAGGAAACGGGACCTGACCAGAGCTCCTTTCACTCTCTCTTGCAGGAAGGAGCTCAACTCCAACCTCCTCTCCTTCAGCAGTTGGCCCACACCGGGATCTGGGTCTCTCTGGAAGCCCTCCTCAATGATCTTTATGTTGGCCTCAAGGTCTTTGACAGCAGACTTGATTTTAGCGGTGGCGTTTGAGGTGTACTGCTGGCAGAACACACGGATCTGGGCTTTTCCGACCTCCCACCACTGCTTCAGAGAACTGAAACTAGCTTTTTCAGTTTTCCACTGCTGCCAAAGAACCCCGAAGCTCTGACAAAAAGTGGTGTCCTGTAAAAGTTTATTGTTAAAATGCCAGTAGGAGTTAACCCTTTCGCCCGGCGAGGTTATCAAGCCTAAACTGACCAGGTGGTGATCGCTGAACCCAACTGGACTGATTGTGCTGCTCTTCAGTCTGGAACTGAGACTGCGAGAGATGTAAACTCTGTCCAGCCTGGCTGCACTAATCCTGTCATTGCTGACTCTAACCCAGGTGTACTGTCTGCTTAGTGGGTGTTTTACTCTCCATGTGTCCAACAGATCTAAGTGTGAGATGACGTTGTGGAGACTCTGAGCTGACTGTGGGTGTGGTTCCTCACTGTTTCGGTCTATGGTGAAGTCTAGAGTGCAGTTGAAATCCCCTCCGATGATCAGCTGCTCCTGCAGGAAGCTCTGCAGTTCGTTCTGCAGCGTAGTGAAGAAGCGTGCTCTCTCTGGCCCCTGATTCGGTGCATATATGTTGACGAAGCAGTAAAGCGAGCTCTCTATCTCTGCCCTCACCATCAGCAAACGACCCTTCACCACCTCAGTGACTGACAGGACGGTTGCATTAGCTGCTGTTCTGAACAGCACGGCTACCCCGGCACTAAGATTGGTTCTGTGGCTCAGGGTGCATGAGCCCTCCCACCATAAACCCCAGTCTACTTCATCTGATGGAATGGTGTGAGTTTCTTGCAAAAAGAGGATGTCCAACCTTTTTTGATTTACAACCTCCTGTATTAATGCTCTTTTATGCCTGTCCCTCCCACCATTGATGTTTAAAGACCCTAAATTGAAGCTCTCCATGGAAAGGTCAGAGGATGGAAGGAGGTAAGACAAGATGAAAAATAAGCAGTGGAAAGTGGAAAACCCCGTGTGACACATGATCATGTTAAACGGTCTTAGTTTGAGCCCTTTTACTTTTCCTCTCTCTCCTCAGGGTTGTGATGTGCTTCTTCAGGCGGTAGCGCTTTTTCCCATCTAAAAGGTCCAAACCCACCTTTCTCTGCGCCACCCCAACAGATCGGATGAATTTGTCAATGTCAGGGAAATAATCAGTCACTTTAGTCGATCTTTTGAAAGTTACATCTAAAAAAAGAGTTTATTTCCTCCAGTGAATAAAGATCAGTGCTCTTCATGCCCGTTTCAGAAATCGATACAAGATCAGAATCAGTCTCATAGTCCATGTCCTCTCCTACACACGACAGCTGGCTGTTGGACACAGACCCGACACTCTGTGCGTCGTCTAAGGCTGCAGTGAGATCTCCACCTACAGAACCTGCAGCTGCCTCTTCCCCCACTTCCACAGACTGTGGTGGTGCTTCGGTACCTGACGTAGCGAGGTTCTGCGCCACCACAGGAGCCTGCTGGTCGTAAGACTGGCCCTGATCCTCCATACTGACAGTACTGCTTTCAGCAGAAGACGAAGAAACGCCGCCTCCGGTGCAGGAGCGCCCGCCGCCGGAGCAGCCGGAGGCCCCGCCTCCGGTGCAGGAGCGCCCGCCGCCGGAGCAGCCGGAGGCCCCGCCTCCGGTGCAGGAGCGCCCGCCGCCGGAGCAGCCGGAGGCCCCGCCTCCGGTGCAGGAGCGCCCGCCGCCGGAGCAGCCGGAGGCCCCGCCTCCGGTGCAGGAGCGCCCGCCGCCGGAGCAGCCGGAGGCCCCGCCTCCGGTGCAGGAGCGCCCGCCGCCGGAGCAGCCGGAGGCCCCGCCTCCGGTGCAGGAGCGCCCGCCGCCGGAGCAGCCGGAGGCCCCGCCTCCGGTGCAGGAGCGCCCGCCGCCGGAGCAGCCGGAGGCTCCGCCGCCGGTGCAGGAGCGCCCGCCGCCGGTGCAGGAGCGGCCGCCGCAGAAGCACCCGGAGGCTCCGCCTCCGCGCCTCTCTGCTGCTTGTGCGGACACGCGAAGCGTTTGTGTCCCACATCTCCACACTCAAAGCATTTAAACTGTCCTGAGCTGGCGTACACCATGTATGACCCCTCCCCGTGTTTGACCCTGAAGGACACCTCCAGTGTTTGTGTCGGTGACTCCAGGAACATGAAAACCTGCCGCCTAAGTGACAGCACGTGCTTCAGCTTGTGATCCTTACACCCCAAACTCACTGTTCTAAATCCGCTGGCAAATTTCCCAAACCTGCGCAGCTCATTTCCTAACAGTTCGTCCGGTATAAACGGCGGAACACCTGACACGGTGATCCGCGTAGAGGGCACGGAGAGCGGAGAGACCTGCACGAAGCTGTCCCTGATGAACACGCCGCTCTCGATCAGCTGGTGGACATAAGCCTCGCTCGCCACGAACACAACCACAGCTTTGTTCATCCGCGACGCGAAGGACAGGTTGTCATGACCCACCTGCTCTCCCACAGCCAGCAGCACCTCCTCTACCGACACGCTGCTGTCCGGTGGAACGACCCGGACTCCCTGCCGGATTGACGGGCGCGGCGTCTCGGAGGACGCCATCCCCCCGAACTACGCCAACAAACACCACTAAACACACTCTCTACCGATAAACACACCGCCCGTATCTTACCTGATCATGTGCAGAGAGGAACAAATCCCAAAGCAGTGAAAAAAAAATAATCAAACCTCCGCGCCACTCACACTCACGTCCACCACCCACACTCACACTCACACGCAACCGGAAATGGAAACAGAGGAGAGGAGAGAGGAGAGAGGAGAGGAGAGAGGAGAGGAGAGGAGAGAGGAGAGAATCAGTCATGCAGAAGAAAGAAACAAGTTTATTATCTTTGATAATTTATTTTACTAAAATTGGAAAATAATATAATCTTCATATCCAACATGTTTCAAGTTTTACTGATGTTAAAATAAAAGTCTCTACGTGTTAAACTATTTACTTTAAATCAAGATATTTTCTCTCAGCTTCCTGAGAACTTTATAATATACTACAAACATACATATACATATATAAATATATATATATAAATATATAGTAGACGGAACAGAAGCTTAAACCATAGAACGGTATTTTTTCAACTTGTTTCAGTGAAACACAGAATAATAAATGAGCATCTTTTATTTATTTCTGGCTTTTCTTACATAATCATTTAAATTTAGACTCAATTACGACGCTTGAGGTTTATGGTTCTAAATATTTGATGTATTTGGATCAATGTGCTGCAGCTGAACGGCTCGTCTGTCATCACATCCGTCTGGTGTCTCTTCACCGAATAACCGTCTGTTCAGCAGCCCCCCCCCCCCCCCCCCCCGTGTTCTGCAGCTGCAGCGTCATTTAAAACGACTTAGTAAGAAATCACACAAATCATCTGTTATCCTCCAGGAAGTACTCACACTACTACAATACCCACAGTATTACCAGCACAATCTGCTTCAAATACAGGTTAAAGTACTCTGAAAACCTTCCTGTGCTCCATCTTTATGGATTCTTATGTGTGCGGCTTAAACATCGTGTTTAATATGTTTTTATGTTTTTAAGGAACTGTCAGATAAACGCAGTAAAAGTACATCATTTACCTCAAAGATGGAAGTAGAAAGTAGAAGAAAATGTAAAATACTCAAGAAGTACTTTGGGAGAGCGTATGGCTCTAAATACTGTACTTGAGTACAAACTCGAGGTACTTGTACTTTACTTTGCATTTTCTTGAAGTACCTTAATGTTGACAGCGAGGTACTAGTACTGTCGCTGCGCAGTTTAATAAAGTATTAAAGTAGTTTAATAAAGTTTCAATTAACCTGCTGAGTCTCGTTAAGTATTAATAATAATAATATGATTTATATTAATAACATTAATAATATTAACACTATTATTGTTATTATTATTAATAATAATAATAAAAGCTCCACCACCAGACTTTCAGTTTCAATTCATTTTTATCAATTTATTTTCTGAGTTTATAAAATAAAATAAATGTCAAATATATTTAAAGTATGAATGATTCATTTATTGGAACATATTTGTGTTTTTTAAATGTAATCATTTCAATTTAGTCTTTTTTCATTTAATCACAAAATATTCAGACATTTAATATTCATTTCATGTTCTTTACATTATTGATTATTTAAATCAACTTCAGAAACTCCAAGTCCAATGATCATCTTTCATTTCAGATGCCCCTTCCATCAGGACCTGGACCTCCATCAGGACCAGGACCTCCATCAGGACCAAGACCTCCATCAGGACCAGGACCTCCATCAGGACCAAGACCTCCATCAGGACCAGGACCTCCATCAGGACCAGAACCTCCATCAGGACCAGAACCTCCATCAGGACCAAGACCTCCATCAGGACCAATACCTTCTGTGGTTCTTCTGTGGTTCCTCCTCTGTGGTTCTTCTGTGGTTCTTCTGTGGTTCCTCTTCTGTGGTTCTTCTTCTGTGGTTCTTCTTCTGTGGTTCTTCTTCTGTGGTTCCTCCTCTGTGGTTCCTCTTCTGTGGTTCTTCTTCTGTGGTTCTTCTTCTGTGGTTCCTCCTCTGTGGTTCTTCTTCTGTGGTTCTTCTTCTGTGGTTCTTCTTCTGTGGTTCCTCCTCTGTGGTTCATATTCTGTTGTTCTTCTTATGTAGTTCCTCCTATGTGGTTCCTCTTATGCGGTTCCTCCTCTGTTGGTCTTCTTCTGTGGTTCCTCCTCTGTTGGTCTTCTTCTGTGGTTCCTCCTCTGTGGTTGTTCTTCTGTGGTTGTTCTTCTGTGGTTGTTCTTCTGTGGTTCCTCTTCTGTGGTTCTTCTTCTATGGTTCCTCTTCTGTGGTTCTTCTTCTGTGGTTCCTCCTCTGTGGTTGTTCTTCTGTGGTTCTTCTGTGGTTCCTCCTCTGTGGTTCCTCCTCTGTGGTTCCTCTTCTGTGGTTCTTCTTCTGTGGTTCTTCTTCTGTGGTTCTTCTGTGGTTGTTCTTCTGTGGTTCCTCTTCTGTGGTTCTTCTTCTGTGGTTCCTCTTCTGTGGTTCTTCTTCTGTGGTTCCTCCTCTGTGGTTCCTCTTCTGTGGTTCTTCTGTGGTTCCTCCTCTGTGGTTCTTCTTCTGTGGTTCCTCTTCTGTGGTTCTTCTTCTGTGGTTCCTCTTCAGCGTCAGTAAGATGGAATTCTTTATTTGTCAGAAAGTCTCTGCAGCAGAACGCTGACGAACTAACTGGTAAAAAATACTCTGTCACAGAAAAACAACTAATACTACACTGTAAAAATACTAATACCATGCAGTAGAAATACTTTGTCACAGTAAAATATTAGTATGACACCATAAATATACTCAGTGACAGTACTAGTATTACAATGTAACATCCTCATCATCTTCATCATCCTCATCATCCTCATCATCTTCATCATCCTCATCATCCTCATCATCTTCATCATCCTCATCATCTTCATCATCCTCATCATCTTCATCATCCTCATCATCTTCATCATCCTCATCATCCTCATCATCTTCATCATCCTCATCATCCTCATCATCTTCATCATCCTCATCATCCTCATCATCTTCATCATCCTCATCATCCTCATCATCCTCATCATCTTCATCATCCTCATCATCTTCATCATCTTCATCATCCTCATCCTCCTCATCATCCTCATCATCTTCATCATCCTCATCATCTTCATCATCCTCATCATCTTCATCATCCTCATCATCCTCATCATCTTCATCATCCTCATCATCCTCATCATCCTCATCATCTTCATCATCCTCATCATCTTCATCATCTTCATCATCCTCATCATCCTCATCATCCTCATCATCTTCATCATCCTCATCATCTTCATCATCCTCATCATCCTCATCATCCTCATCATCCTCATCATCTTCATCATCCTCATCATCTTCATCATCCTCATCATCCTCATCATCCTCATCATCTTCATCATCCTCATCATCTTCATCATCCTCATCATCCTCATCCTCATCCTCATCATCATCTTCATCATCCTCATCATCTTCATCATCTTCATCATCCTCATCATCTTCATCATCCTCATTATCTTCATCCTCATCATCATCTTCATCATCCTCATCATCCTCATCATCTTCATCATCCTCATCATCCTCATCATCCTCATCATCCTCATCATCTTCATCATCCTCATCATCCTCATCATCTTCATCATCCTCATCATCTTCATCATCCTCATCATCTTCATCATCCTCATCATCTTCATCATCCTCATCATCTTCATCATCCTCATCATCTT
>CM051702.1:885571-905571 GCA_028022725.1 Lycodopsis pacificus
CAGCCAAATGACGCGAAGAGGCGGTTAAAACACGGACGTCACCGTCTGTGCGGATGACGTAGGACCCGCTGGTGAATTCGGCACCAGAAATAAAATCCAATTTAATGACAAACGTGTGTTTTGTGAGCCAGCTGGCCGTTACGTCCTCTTGTCCCTCCGAGCAGCAGCGGAGCTTCTGACAATAGATTCAACCGTTAAAAGTGAGAAACGTTACTTTTTGGATTTGATAACAATATGCCGAATTAACCCGTAGCACGTGTTGATACAGGATTCGTTGAATAACACATGCTCATGTGTTTCCATTGAACATAAAAGCAGATGACGTCATGAAGCCCGATCACAGCAGGAGTCTGGTGCGAGGAGCTGCTCGGTGTCGCTTCAGGGGCGTTCGTAGGCTTGAAAGAAGGGGGGCGTAGCCCCAAGGGGGGCGGCATGTTGCCGGCAATTTGTTTGTACAATGGATGCAGAATGGACCTGACAGTGTCAACTTGATATCGTTCAGTGTGATGATGCTGTTGGATTGTAATTTGAAGGGGAGAAAACATACAAACCAGAACGCACGCACATATGCAGCATGTTAGAGTTCTAAATAACCGGTCCAGTTTAATTAAGTTAAGTTTAATTTAATGACATCACCAAAAACCTTTTTTTTTTTTTAAAGCCAATAATGCCAAATAATTTGGGGGCTGAAGAACATTTCAGGGGGGCTTCAGCCTAACGACGCTCCTGGTCGGCATCACTCTGAACCTGCACACAGTCCTCTCTATCAGAACGTGTTGTTGTATGAATGGACAACAAATGAATGTTATTTTCCAGTAATCTGAATATTATAGGAACAGATTGTGTGATAAGAGCCGATGACGGGGCGCTTGCTGTACTGACTCTTGTGTTGTTCCTCGTTGTTCCAGGGTCGACCCGGTCCAGTCTTGGTTTTGCGTCTCCTGAGCAGCAGCTCTGTGATGCAGAACCGAGGCCCCGCTCCGAGGAGCCCGCCTCCCCCCAGAACCGGCCCAGAGAGCCTCTGGAGCAGCTGGTTTCTGTGCAGCTGCTGGCGGTCCAGAGCGAGACGTCTCCCATCCTTGTCCCGGGGAACACGGTGCCGGCCGAGGTGAAGCCGGACCCTCAGAGGGAGGCTTCACCGCTTCCTTCTCACTCCACCGACTCGCTTCCTAAAGTCCACGTCGACGTTCCCGCCCTCCGAGAGGATCCTTCGGGCCCGGCTCTGATCAAAAGCGAACCCGAGGACCTCGGAGTGAGTGAACCTGAAGGACACACAGACTCTCTGACTCGCGTCTCACGGGAACAGTCCACGGTGGTGACGCGCCCGGACCGACGCCAAGCTCACCGGCACGCCAAGAGTCAGGAGAAGGACGCGGCGGCCGACGACGCGGCGGCCGGTCGCGTCCTCGAGCTCGTCCACCGCTGTCCCCGCTGCGGCGAGGCGTTCGGCCACGCCGGCGGCCTCCGCCTCCACCTGGAGCAGAAGAGGAAGACCTACGCCTGCGACTGGTGCTGCAAGTCCTTCGCGCAGTCGGCGGACCTGCGGCGCCACCTGCGCACGCACACGGGCGAGCGGCCGCACCGCTGCACCTTCTGCTCCAAGAGCTTCAGCCAGAGGGGGAACCTGCGGCGACACCTGCGCATCCACACGGGCGAGCGTCCGTACAGCTGCCCGTACTGCTGCCGCACCTTCAGCGACGGAGACACCATGAAGAAGCACAAGCGCACGCACTCGGGGGAGAAACCGTACCGATGCGTCCGCTGCTCCAAGAGCTTCGCCGGCGCCAGCGGCCTGCAGATACACCTGAAGAGGGACATGTGCTTCATGGCCAACGCCTAGAAGTCTGTTCAGCAGAGCGAGAGGCTGCAGGAGGAAGCATCGATACCTGCTGCATCACGATATCTCCATCAATGTACTCCGGTGACGCTGTCGTCGGGGAAGCGTAGTGTTCCCCCTCAGGTTTGACACTGTTAGCCCTGTTAGCACTGTTAGCTGCTAGCCGCCGGCTGCTCAGCAGTCGCCATGTTGAGAGCCGTGTGGAGGCAACAGATGCTCAAGATTTAGCACCTTTAACTTAAAGGAACAGTGTGGAAGAGTTAGTGGTGAAGTGGCAACCAACTAAATACCGCTCAGACCCCCCCCCCCCCTTTATATGTATAATATGATATAAGATATATATATATATATATATATATATATATATATATATAAAAGATGGCGACGGTGGGTGAGAGACTGCGGACGAAACAGATTAATTAGGTTTCATGTAACTGTTAAAACATAGTCATGAATATTATACTCACGTACTCTAAATATTACACACTGTTCCTTTAAACACTAACACGTCTGTTTCATCTGTAATCTCAAACTAACAGCTGTCAGAAGTGAAACGATGAAAGTAGCAGAAAGTACAAATACTCAAGTACCTCAAAGTTGTATTGAAGTGCAGTACTTCTCACGTCATTACTGTCTGTGTTAGTTCACATTATTCATTCATTCATTTATCTTCATTGATTTCTTGCCACGCTGACGATGGAAAGCTGAACAGGAAGTAGTTTATTTATTTATTTATTTATTTACTGGTGGAGACGTCGTCTCAGTCTGCTCTCCTCTTTCCTCTGTGTGCCTCCTAGTCTCCTCTCTCCTCGCCTCCTCTCTCTCAGCGCTAGAAGAACAGCTCAGTTCCTAAAGTGAAAGGAAGGAAGTGAGGAGAGATGAGGAGACGAGGAGAGAGATCAGTCTGCTCTTCTCATTTCTCTATTGTGTGCCTCCTCATCTCCTCTCCTCGTCTCCTCGTCTCCTCAGTCTCAGTGCCAGAAGGACGCCTCGGTACCTAAAATACATCTGGAGGAGAGTGGATGTGCAGCTGTGACATAACAGCAGAACCTCGTCTATTATTCATGTTCTCTGATGTTAGAACGTCTGAGGAGGTTCCTGTTTAAAGTGAAGCATGATGGGAAATGGAGGCGAATGTTTGATCCGTGTGATCGTCAGTGTTTTGTATCGATGTGAAACATCAGAATAAATGTTCAGTGAAACGGTTGATTGGTTTCTGACCTTTTGTCCAACATCTGGACGTCGATGGATCTTCAGGAAACAAGAATGAAACGTCTTAAACTAAAACATGTGATGGAGGAGAAAAAGATTTGTATTTGCTTATATACAAAAGCAACTAACGTACAAATTCATGTATGTTATCAAAGTATTTCTGATTATATTTGTACACTAAAAAGCTGAATAACTGGTTTGAGCGCAGGAGGTCAGCTGTGCTCTGGATGTTTGTGCATCTGTAGTTGTGGCTGCAGGGGGCAGCAGAGGCCAGAGGGACGACCAACACTGCTGCGTTCCAAGTTTATTGTTGCATCGCTCACAAAAACACCCGATAGAAATGTGAGAACACCTGTAGAGCACGAGACCAGCGTCAACAGCTCGACGACGTCGCATAGGAAGACATTCATACATTCAGTCGTGCATCACAGAAGAAGAAGAGTCGTACCTGAATGTCTCATCATGTCTCAACGTGTAGGAGCGGCAGTATAGAGACGAAGTATATTAACATATTGCATCATGCGACACTGAGGAAGAACCACTTGATATATCATCATCATCATCATCGTAACAATAGGATGCAGGTACTTGTTTCTTTTCACAGTTTTCTCATCGAGTGCAGTAGAAACGTTACAGATGGAAGCTGATGACTGATCGTGTACTTCATGGAGAAGTTTAGGATCTTTTGATTCGTTCGCTAAGCCCCTCCCCGGAACAGAAATGATCCAATCATAGCTGAGCAACCGTAACGAGGCACGTTGATACGATGGAGTCAAGGAAGTTGTATATTGTCATAAAACAGTACAAGACTGAAAATACGTCATTAGAAACACTAAACACCCCAAAAATGGCATTCAAGTGTGTTTTCTACCATGTTCTCTCTGTTCCCGGCTGATGAAAGGAGTCGCTGGATGAAACATCTGCAGAGATAGCATTACATCTGGAACATAGCTAAGTTAGCTAGCTAGCTAGCAAGCCAAGCTAACGGCCATGTTGGTGTTGCTATTGCAGAAGAAGAGAGATGAAGTTTATTCATTTAACGCCCCGTTAAACACATGTTAACGTTGTGAATTTAAACAAAACTGCTTGTTTCGGTTTAGGACAAGATTGCGGTTCGGATTAAAATAACTACGTCTAGAGTTCCGTAAAGTAAGTCACGTGTGAGTGAAGTAGAGGTTGGAAAAATGTGAATAGTTGAATATATACAACATGTTTTTCTAACATTGGCAAGACACTCGAGTACAACGTTGAGTTTTAGTTTCACACGGGACATGAACAGCGGCCTCCTAGAGAGTAACTGCACACGGAATTGTGTTAATGTAGCTGTGAACTAATTGATGCGACTCTTCTGTGATGAAACGCGTAGATACTGGTGTTGGTATCGACATTTCTTCGGATGTCTTTTGATGGCGTTAGCGTTAGCCTCGGTAGCTTCCTGGTGAATCATTTGGTCATTTCAGGCGGTGAAATTGTCGATCACTGGATAGAAATGACAAGCTGCTTTTGTTTTTAAATTAAGGATCCATTGTTTCAAACGTGAAAATTGAATTTTTGTCATCGTGAGCCGGGCTTAGCGAAGGTTCACTTAAAAGGATTCCCGTGAAATAACCGTATTTTATCGTCAATGTGGATCATTGACGTCAATGTGGATCCGGCCGCAGGTGAAATCCTCATTGGACCCTCTGCAATTTGCTTACCAGCCTCATGTGGGGGTGGACGACGCCATCATCTACCTGCTGCAACGAGCTCAGTCACACCTGGATGGATCCGGTGGCTCTGTGAGAATCACTTCCTTTGATTTCTCCAGTGCATTCAACACCATCCAACCAGTGCTACTGGGTGAGAAGCTGCGGGTGGTGGGGGTGAACGCGTCCACCGTCTCCTGGATCACTGACTACCTCACGGGCAGACCACAGTTTGTCCGACTGGGCCGTGTGCTGTCTGATGTGGTGGTCAGTGATATTGGAGCCCCACAGGGAACTGTTCTGTCTCCCTTCCTGTTCACCTTGTACACCACTGACTTCCAGTACAACTCTGGGTCATGCCATCTGCAGAAGTTCTCTGATGACTCTGCAGGAGTTCTCTGATGACTCTGCAGAAGTTCTCTGATGACTCTGCAGTGGTCGGTGTGTAAGGGACGGACGGGAGGAGGAGTACAGGGCAGTTAGTGGAGGACTTTGTGGAGTGGGCCGGTAGAAATCACCTGCGTCTGAACGTGACCAAGACCAGAGAGATGGTGGTCGACTTCAGGAGGAAGACGACGGCTCCACAACCGCTGAGAGTTCTGGGAGAGGATGTGGACATGGTGGAGGAGGACAAGTACCTGGTGTCTCCATCGACAGCAGACTGAACTGGAAGACCAACATCAACGCTGTGTACAGGGAGGGGAGGAGTCGACTCTTCTTCTTGAGGAAACTTGGATCCTTCAACGTGTGCAGCAAGATGTTGGAGATGTTCTACAGTCTGTTGTGGTCAGTGCACTGTACTTCGCCATAGTCTGCTGGGGAAGCAGCATTGGAGCCGGAGACACCAACAGACTTAATAAACTGATTAAGAAGGCCGGCTCCATCATTGGCTGCAAACTAGACAGTCTGGAAGAGGTGTTGGAGAGGAGGACACTGAAGAAACTATTATCCATATTGGATAACCCGGACCACCCTCTCCATCACCTCCTGCAGGGACAGCGGAGCACTTTCTCCAACAGACTGATCCAGCTCCGCTGTCACAAGGACAGATTCAGAAAAACATTCCTGCCCTCTGCCATTAGACTCTAAAATAACACACAAATAAAACACCTCGGGCCTGATCATCATCCTTCACGTGACTACAACAACGCTACACAGTTGTTGCTTGTTGTTGGTGATCCTGGCTCTACTGTCCAGGTGTCTAGTTTAGTTTACTAGTTGTTCATTGTATTTAATACCACTATGTGGTATATACTGTGCATTTCTATTTTCTATTCTAGCTTATTTCTTATGAATCTTCCTTCAATTCAATATCTGCTCTGTTATTTTATTGTACTGTAGATATTGTGCATTGTACTGATTGTAATTTCCTGTGCCATATTGGAATTCTAACATGTTATATTTTACTATGTAAATTGCTGCTGCTACAAACGAATTTCCCCCTGGGGATAAATAAAGTTTACATCTATCTATCTATCTATCTATCTATCTATCTATCTATCTATCTATCTATCTATCTATTTAAATCAGCTGACATGACACAGTCGCTCGCTGTTAGCACCTTGAAAGACCCTCCATCTACTCACACAGGTAGAACCCTGGAACATTTCACTGCCTTCAAAATACTTCGTACAAAAAATACAAGACTTAATAATTGCAGGAATAAATAAAATGATATCTTTGCAGGTTTTTCTGTGGCCGTCTGTGTTGACAAATTACACTAATAAAATAACTGAGCCAAAAGAAGAATAGCGCGCTCCATCCAAAGACGCGTCTCCGGTATTTTCAGCTGAAAACCAGTTATAATGAAAGTCATCTCCACTTATTCTTTTAACTAAATTACATTTGGTTTAGTTGTGATCTCTTAAACTCACGGCCAATCTTTACCTGACGAATACAATAAATAACCCAACTCAATGTGGCAACACTGAAAAATGTAACGATAATAAACTCACAGACCACATGAAGACATGAACAAATACGTGTCTTCAATAAACTGTGGGCTCATTGTCCCGTTAGCCACTGAGCTAGCTAGCGTGCTAAGGAAGCTAGCTAGCTAGGAGAGCGACTGACTCTGCTGCTAGCGAACGCGTTCTTACCAGCTAGCAAGTCTCAGAGGAAAAGACATGATAGACATTTCAACGAGAGACAAAATATTATTGATCCTGTTTGAATTCATCATGTTTTTCAATTGAGAAGATCATTTTTCAAGTCAAGAAAGTCTCAGTTTGTTGTAACGTTCAGCTTTGTGTGAAATTGCTTGAAATTGCATGAGTGAACTTCATGGCCTTTAGCTTGACTTGCTAGCTAGCAAGCTATCTTAGCTATGTTCCAAAAGCAACCTTATATTTCCAGATGTGATTTATTAGCGACTCTTATCAGTCGGGAAAAGAAAGAAGTGAGACTTTGTTGTTGGTGTGAAAACATCGTGGTACTAAACACATCGTAGCTTCAGAGAGACGTCGCCTAAAGACACCTTTAGGTGTGTCGTCTTTATAAATACGTATTTTCACAGTCTTATGTTTAACAGTTTTACGACAAAATGCTACTTTTGTGACGAACAAAATTAGCTTTTTAATATTCAAACGGGAAATCAAATGCAGCTTTAACACATGAAGCTTTGACTTCACTTCAAAGAAGCGGAGGTTGTCTCCTGGTCTTTATACGGCTTGTTCGTGATTACATGATGACATTGATAACACACGGATAATTCGTGGGATATCTACGATTACGAATGACTATTTTTTGTAGGTTTGGCAACGAATGCTGGCGGAGACCAGCCCGAGAACCTCTCGACAATCAAATGTAACCATCACCAATACAGACGGAGAGATATGAACTGCCGTTCTGACTGTAACATGCACAGACGGCGTCATGACACCACAAGTCCAGAATACAAATTCGATTTTTGTTTCTTCTTCATTTACAAAACAAACCATATGTTAGAAAAACAAAACAAACATGCAATTGAATATCAAGAACAAGTCTGTGGTGTCTCTTCGGTCCAATATATGAAAGTGAGGAGCCGATGATGAAGCGTCTTCTGGAGGATGACTCACCGATCGCTGATGAAGGAACACCACCACGCCGCTCCTCCACCCGTCATGGCGGCTATGAAACGCTCGCATTAACTGCCGATCTTCGTGGTGCAGAAGAGGCTCTGTGAGCCACGTGACCCCCTGGAGGCTGGAGGCCGGCGGTTAGTCGTGGCCGATGGTTCGTGGAAGCTCATTGGCCAGGATGTGCCACCGCTCCACCCGGCTGCCTTTGTTCTTCAGGCAGTCCGTCCAGTGACGGAGGCCGTCGCCCTGCGAGGAACCGCTCAGACAGACGCCGCCTGGAAACGAGGACGTGCAGTTACTCTCAACGTCTCACGTGCACTTCCCAACAGTTTCTAATCACATGATCGCTGTAATCCTTACCTTTTTTATTGGAGACATAAAATGTGTAATTATGAGGAGAAAACAGCATCAGTAAAAAATCAGTAAAACAGCAAACTAACGTGAATGATTGAGACGAGTGTTTTACAGCGGAACAGACAATGACGCGTGTTCATCTCCTCAAACTCCAGCGTGTTATTCTGGACTTCATCGTGTTATTCTGGACTTCATCGTGTTATTCTGGACTTCATCGTGTTATTCTGGACTTCATCGTGTTATTCTGGACTTCATCGTGTTATTCTGGACTTCATCGTGTTATTCTGGACTTCATTGTGTTATTCTGGACTTCATCGTGTTATTCTGGACTTCATCGTGTTATTCTGGACTTCATCGTGTTATTCTGGACTTCATCGTGTTATTCTGGACTTCATCGTGTTATTCTGGACTTCATCGTGTTATTCTGGACTTCATCGTGTTATTCTGGACTTCATCGTGTTATTCTGGACTTCATCGTGTTATTCTGGACTTCATTGTGTTATTCTGGACTTCATCGTGTTATTCTGGACTTCATCGTGTTATTCTGGACTTCATCGTGTTATTCTGGACTTCATCGTGTTATTCTGGACTTCATCGTGTTATTCCGTGTGAGAGTGAAGCTCGCGCCACGGCGGCGTCTCACCTATGAAGTCGTTGGAGCGTCCCAGGTCGTAGTCCCACACCGTCACCTCCAGAGTCTTGTTGGCGAGCTCCTGCAGAGAGATGTCATAGAAGAACTCCTGCAGAGAAGAGAGCGTCAAAAAACACTATACATTATATACAAGTAAAATATGTGAAAAAAATCAAAGTTTTTAATTTGGATTCATATTTTTAATGTACATTCTTTTGAAAGATGTAGAAAAAAAAGTGAAAAATATCTTCACAAATTTTTTTTTATTAACATTAATATGTGAACTTCTTTTGCTGAACGTTACTGTTCTTAACTCTTTAAAAGCTCATCAATGAGCATCAGTGTTCCTTCACCAGATATCAATACGACAGTGACCGTGTATTAATGCGCGCACATCTGTCAGTGAGGTAACGCAGCCTTAAGTAATCACATTACTCTCCTCCTGGTTCATGAAACATCGCGCTGCTTCATCTTCACGAGTGTTGAGCTGAAAACACTCGTTCAGTTCAAGAGAAGAGAAACATCAAGGAGAGTTCTCACCTCGTTGAATTCAGGGTTGAGGGTCTTTTTCATCACCGCGGTTTTGTGCTTGGATTTCTTCTGTACGTCGGGCTTCAGATATCTGATGGTAGGATAAGAGGAGGAGGAGGAGGAGGAGGAGGAGGAGAAGGAGAAGGAGGAGGAGGACAGAGAAGAGAAAATAAAAAGGAGAAGAGAGAGGAGATTAGAAGCAGCACATCCGTTTGTTGTATTTTTTAGAACAGAAACAAAGTAACTTGAGAATCAGCATTTTAACTTTTGAATTGTTCTTGTCACGGGAGTTCAACATCAGGACCCGATAGCAAAACCACCGGAGACAGAATCTGCTACAACAGATTTGACCGATAATAAAGACTGGAGGCCGTGATCACAGCGGAGGACACCGGAGGCAGAAGACGAGACCGGGTTGAAGCGTGAAAGACTCACAGCCCCAGCGATCCGAGTCTGGTGCGTCAGCCTGATGGGAGGAGTCTGGAGGACCAATCAGGGGCGTGGCCATGGGAGGCAGAGGACACACAATAACAAAACACATATATATATGAGAGAGAGAGCGAGAGAGAGAGAGAGAGAGAGAGAGAGCGAGAGAGAGAGCGAGAGAGAGAGAGAGAGAGAGAGAGAGAGAGAGAGAGAGAGAGAGAGAGAGAGAGAGAGAGAGAGAGAGAGAGAGAGAGAGAGAATATGAGTGTTTGGGAGATGATTTCTCTGTAACAATGCTTCTTGGCAGTAAATGTGACACCGTTGGAAAGCCTGTTTATTTGTCTTTTAAAGGAACATGCATTGGTGGGATGAGCACAGCTGAGTATGTGGGGGAACCTCCTCTGCCTCCTTCGGGGGTTAAAGGGACGTCCCTTCTGCCTTCTGGACACTCCGAGGTCCTCCACAGGCCAGACGGGTTCCCAGGGAATCCAGGGACGAGACCAGAGACGAGGGGGCAGATCCAGCAGTACGGGGAACCGGCAGGCGGGTAGAACACAGACATGACCTGCAGCGAGTGACTGAGGCAGGAGTTTAAATAGAACAGCTGAGGAGCGTTGTGCTGATGAGGGAGCGCTTGATTAGTGATCAGGGGCAGCTGAAGGGAGTTAGACTGGTGCTGAGGGAGTGACTGACAGGTCGAGGGAGGAGCTACAGAAAGAGAAAGCCTGACCGTGACCATCTGGATCTCTCTGCATCGAGATGGCCTCCCATGAAGCCTCGTTGTTCCAGTGATGGAGACGCCGCCCCACACATCACGCTGCCTCCACCAGGTGTTCCTCTATCGCTGCAGCCATCAGCAGCCTGCTCCCCTCTGACAATCAATCATTTTAAATATGATGTGTTCTGCGTGAAGCAGCAGCTTGATGTCTGCAGAGTGATTCATGAGAGGAGACACAGCGGTGATGCCGTGTGTTTCATCAAAGCTGTGCAAACAGGATCATTCTCATCCTGCAGTCTGATGAAATCCTGTAAATCATCATTCATGAAGCGGTTATTAATAATAAATCGAACTGAGTCACTTCGACAGAGCATCATCTTTCATCAGACACTAAAGCTGCTTTAATGAAAGCCGACGATAACGGGCAGGATGCAGCAGACAGGCCGGACCAGAGGGAACATCCACCGCTTCTTCAGAGACTCTGCATGCTGATGGAGCAGAGACTCTGCATGCTGATGGAGCAGAGACTCTGCATGCTGATGGAGCAGAGACTCTGCATGCTGATGGAGCAGAGACTCTGCATGGAGGCTGCAGTGACTTATGAAACAGAACTCCGTGAGCTCAGCTGTCAGACGCCTTCTTCTGGCTGCGTTTGTATTCAGTGCGACGGATAAAAGTCTCCTCTTCCAAGAGAGAGAAGCCCTCCACCCGACTGCTTCCTCCCACCTCTTCCTCCCTCCCGCCTCTTCCTCCCTCCTCTTCCTCCCTCCCCTTCCTCTCCTCCTCTTCCTCCCGCCTCTTCCTCCCTCCTCTTCCTCCCCTCCTCTTCCTCCTTCCTCTTCCTCCCGCCCTCTTCCTCCCCTCCTCTTCCTCCCTCCTCTTCCTCCCTTCCTCTTCCTCCCGCCCTCTTCCTCCCCTCCTCTTCCTCCCTCCTCTTCCTCCCTCCTCTTCCTCCCCTCCTCTTCCTCCTTCCTCTTCCTCCCGCCCTCTTCCCCCCTCCTCTTCCTCCCTCCTCTTCCTCCCTACTCTTCCTCCCCTCCTCTTCCTCCCTCCTCTTCCTCCCCTCCTCTTCCTCCCTCCTCTTCCTCCCTACTCTTCCTCCCCTCCTCTTCCTCCCTCCTCTTCCTCCCCTCCTCTTCCTCCCGCCTCTTCCTCAGGCAGTGCTTACAGGCTCCACAAGTGGAGGACGGAAGCTGCTTTAATGAATAAATATTCAACATTGTTTCATTACATTAATACTGGGCTGTCATGAATATGAGTTATGAGTTTACATTGTCGTCTTTCTGATCCTTCACAGTTCTTTTTGTTTGTACTTTGCACCGATCTGCACGTGGAGTAGAACACGATGGAGCCTCTGTGTTCCAGAGTGGACACGCTGTCCTGCACTGACTCGTAGACTCTTTGAGGCACATTTGTGATTTGTGATATTTGGCTTCATGATAAAGTTGAGACGTGTAAAACCTGCAGCGACACTCCACTTCTTACATTTTGACGTAGGGGTCGGAGAACCCGTTGACATCCATGGCTGCCAGGTGAGCGCAGCGCTTCACGCCCACACAGAGACCTCCACTCCGACGTCGTCCTTCTTCTCCTCCTCCTGCTCCTCCTCCTACGTCTGTTTCCTCCAAACTGAGCGGAGGCAGAAACTGCAGGGAGAGAAGAAGACGACCTCTCTCCTCCAGGCTGTGCAGCTGCTCGTTCTCCCACTGTGGACAAAGTCAGATTATTCAGATCAGAGTAGTTCGATTACATTATTCAGATTAGAGTAGTTAGATTGCATTATTCAGATTAGAGTAGTTAGATTACATTATTCAGATTAGAGTAGAGTAGTTAGATTACATTATTCAGATTAGAGTAGAGTAGTTAGATTACATTATTCAGAGTAGAGTAGTTAGATTACATTATTCAGATTAGAGCAGTTCGATTACATTATTCAGATTAGAGTAGAGTAGTTAGATTACATTATTCAGATTAGAGTAGTTGGATTACATTATTCAGATTAGAGTAGAGTAGTTAGATTACATTATTCAGAGTAGAGTAGTTAGATTACATTATTCAGATTAGACTAGTTCGATTACATTATTCAGATTAGATTAGAGTAGTTAGATTACATTATTCAGTTTAGAGTAGTTAGATTACATTATTCAGATTATAGTAGTTAGATTACATTATTCAGATTAGATTAGAGTAGTTAGATTACATTATTCAGATTAGAGTAGTTAGATTACATTATTCAGATTAGAGTAGTTAGATTACATTATTCAGATTAGAGTAGAGTAGTTAGATTACATTATTCAGATTAGAGTAGAGTAGTTAGATTACATTATTCAGATTAGAGTAGTTTGATTACATTATTCAGATTAGAGTAGTTCGATTACATTATTCAGATTAGAGTAGAGTAGTTAGATTACTTTATTCAGATTAGAGTAGTTCGATTACATTATTCAGATTAGAGTAGTTAGATTACATTATTCAGATTAGAGTAGAGTAGTTAGATTACATTATTCAGATTAGAGTAGAGTAGTTCGATTACATTATTCAGATTAGATTAGAGTAGTTAGATTACATTATTCAGATTAGAGTAGAGTAGTTAGATTACATTATTCAGATTAGATTAGAGTAGTTAGATTACATTATTCAGATTAGAGTAGTTCGATTACATTATTCAGATTAGAGTAGTTCGATTACATTATTCAGATTAGAGTAGAGTAGTTAGATTACTTTATTCAGATTAGAGTAGTTAGATTACATTATTCAGATTAGAGTAGAGTAGTTAGATTACATTATTCAGATTAGAGTAGTTAGATTACATTATTCAGATTAGAGTAGAGTAGTTAGATTACATTATTCAGATTAGAGTAGAGTAGTTAGATTAGAGTAGTTCGATTACATTATTCAGATTAGAGTAGTTAGATTACATTATTCAGATTAGAGTAGAGTAGTTTGATTAGAGTAGTTAGATTACATTATTCAGATTAGAGTAGTTCGATTACATTATTCAGATTAGAGTAGAGTAGTTAGATTACATTATTCATATTAGATTAGAGTAGTTAGATTACATTATTCAGATTAGAGTAGTTAGATTACATTATTCAGATTAGAGTAGTTAGATTACATTATTCAGATTAGAGTAGAGTAGTTCGATTAGAGTAGTTAGATTACATTATTCAGATTAGAGTAGTTAGATTACATTATTCAGATTAGAGTAGAGTAGTTAGATTACATTATTCAGATTAGAGTAGAGTAGTTCGATTAAATTATTCAGATTAGAGTAGAGTAGTTAGATTAGAGTAGTTAGATTACATTATTCAGATTAGATTAGAGTAGTTAGATTACATTATTCAGATTAGAGTAGAGTAGTTAGATTACATTATTCAGATTAGAGTAGTTAGATTACATTACTCAGATTAGAGTAGAGTAGTTCGATTACATTATTCAGATTAGCGTAGAGTAGTTTGATTACATTATTCAGATTAGAGTAGAGTAGTTAGATTACATTATTCAGATTAGAGTAGAGTAGTTAGATTACATTACTCAGATTAGAGTAGAGTAGTTCGATTACATTATTCAGATTAGCGTAGAGTAGTTTGATTACATTATTCAGATTAGAGTAGAGTAGTTAGATTACATTATTCAGATTAGAGTAGAGTAGTTCGATTAGAGTAGTTAGATTACATTATTCAGAGTAGAGTAGTTAGATTACATTATTCAGATTAGAGTAGTTAGATTACATTATTCAAATTAGAGTAGAGTAGTTAGATTACATTATTCAGATTAGAGTAGAGTAGTTAGATTACATTATTCAGATTAGAGTAGAGTAGTTAGATTACGTTATTCAGATTAGAGTAGAGTTTGAATAAAAAAACTTGATTTCACCAGGTAGTCCCATGAGATTAAAAATCTCTTTTGCAAGATGTAAGTAACAATACTACATAACATGAAGGAGCAGTTTGTGTTTTTGATGCTTATGTGTTGCTAAGAAGACACCCCAGAAGATGGGTCACTCAGGTTTAGTTCCATCATTGTTCAAAGTCAAAGAATAACTTTATTATGTTAGTTGTAATGAATAAATATATTTTAAAATCAAGTACATTTCTCTGGCATTTATAGCTTCTACTGAACCGAAACGTACCGAACCGTGGCTCTACTGTGTCGTACCCAACCCAACCGTGGGTTTGTGAACCGTTACACCCCTACACTATATATATATATATGCTGCATGTTAAATTATTCATATCCTGCTGGTTAGTTTAATCTACATCAAAGCATCTTATTCTATCAGATCATGTTCGTCTCTGTCCTGTGTGACAACAAACTATCATTTTATTATCACGCTGCAGGCGATGGACGCTGCAGGTGTAACGAACCATCATTACCTCGTATTTGAATCGGCCTGAGGGTTGATGCCGACATTCATCTGTGGAACCGGTGAAACGGTGTGACTGCGCTGGCTGAGTGAGACACAATGACTCACTCACACTTGAGATCTTCTGACCTGCACTTCAGACCCTCCCGGAGCTCTAAGGGCTCCACGAGTCGACCAGACAGGTTCAATCTCATGACGGTTTAATTGACTGGAAATGATTCCAGTTGGAGGGCAGACAATAAGACAATAATGACGAATTCAGAGAATACGTTTATAATACACGTTAAATATTCACTCGTTCTGCTGCTGTAACCTGCCCACATGCAGAGAACCAAGTCTGAACCCACGACTAGAACAGACTGTTTATTCTGCGTTCGTCCAGTTCAACTGAACATCACATTCATCTGATGACTAGATAAGGAGACTAGACAAGGAGACTAGATAAGGAGACTAGACAAGGCGACTAGATGAGGAGACTAGATAAGATGACTAGATAAGGAGACTAGATAAGGAGACTAGATAAGGAGACTAGACAAGGCGACTAGATGAGGAGACTAGATAAGATGACTAGACAAGACGACTAGATAAGGAGACTAGACACGGCGACTAGACAAGGCGACTAGATAAGGAGACTAGACAAGGAGACTAGATAAGGAGACTAGACAAGGAGACTAGATGAGGAGACTAGATAAGGAGACTAGATAAGATGACTAGATACGATGACTAGATAAGGAGACTAGATAAGATGACTAGATACGATGACTAGATAAGGAGACTAGATACGGCGACTAGACACGGGGACTAGATATGATGACTAGATAAGGAGACTAGATACAGCGACTAGACACGGCGACTAGATAAGATGACGAGATAAGATGACTAGATATGACTAGACAAGGCGACTAGACAAGGCGACTAGACAAGGCGACTAGACAAGGCGACTAGACAAGGAGACTAGATAAGGCGACTAGATAAGGAGACGAGACAAGGCGACTAGACAAGGCGACTAGACAAGGAGACTAGATAAGGAGACTAGATAAGGCGACTAGACAAGGCGACTAGACAAGGCGACTAGACATGGAGACTAGACAAGGAGACTAGATAAGGAGACTAGATAAGGCGACTAGATAAGGAGACGAGACAAGGCGACTAGATAAGGCGACTAGACAAGGCGACTAGACAAGGAGACTAGATAAGGAGACTAGACAAGGCGACTATAAGCACTCCTTTAAAGAAATAGTTCCGAAATCATCTCGCGGTCTTTTTTGAGCTGTGATCTGCATTTTCACAGGTTTTCCTCAATAATTTATATGAAGATTACCAACAAGTCCCAAGTCTCCAGTTAAGACCTGTGACCCCACATGTGTGGTGGTCTGGTGGTCTGGCCTCCTGTCCTCTGAGCTGGTTCTGTGTTTGACCGTAGAACAGAACAAACACGACGTCGTTCCTTCGCTGTACGATGGACGACAGTGACGTCTCTTCATGACTTCGTTTTGATGCTAACGATCCATCTTGATGATCTCATTCAGGTCTATCGTGCCACTTCACTCCTCTGGTTCCTCATGTCGCTCCTCGTCTGCTTCAGCGTCTCGTATCTCTGGAGGCGTTAAGATCTCCACAAGTCTTTTTGAAGTGAAGTTGTAAAGGTTTGAAAGAAGCTCGGCTGCGTGACGTGACTTCAGATTCATGAACTGAACTGAAGAATCTTCTCTTCCAGCTCCAGCGGATCGACTGGCCTCCTGAGGGTTCACGCTTCATGTCCAGCCTCACTCACTGCTCATCTCTCATTCGTCCTCACGCCGATGACCTCTGACCTCTGGCTGTTTCTTTGGCATAGCTCCAGATGTGTGCAGATGTTTCCTCTGCTCTGCCGTCTGTAGCTGTGCCTGGAAGATGCTTCTGTTCTTTTCTCTCCGTTTCAATCTATTCCTATTCTTCAATGGTTCAGATTTTCTCATATTTGTTGAGTAAAGAATAACTCATAACACAGTCAAACATCACATCCTGTTTCACTCAGCTGAAGTTAAATGTTTTTGAAGATAAACTTGGAGAAATTCTGTATTTTTGTTAAAACGTTTCTCAAAACGTTTAGTTTTATAAGCGTTAGGGTTCCAACATGTCTAATCATTGTTTTTATATTATTCAATTACTTTTTATTGAAACCGTCGGATTTTATGTTTTAATTCTGGTTTAACCACAAACAAACTTTAACTATGTTTATAGATGAAGTTTATCATGATTAGATCTATTTTTATGCTTATTATCGTCAACAAATTCCATTTGTGGACCCAAACCAATAAGAGTGCTGCACGAAGATGATAATCATAATCATTTTAATTTGCATTTGTTGGGGACTATTAGTAGTGAGTCATTGATGTGCTTCAATGGAACTCAAAGAGACATCAGAATCATTCACTGCTGGTATTAATGGAGCTGAATGGCAAAAGAATAATCATAACTATCACCAGATTTGTCCTTAGAACAACACCTGGACACACGACGTCTCTGCTGCTGGGGGACGTTGCGTCCCTGGATGATCACGGGCAATAACTGAATGAATTCACCATCATGGCGGTGTGCTCAGGACCACGTTGCCTGGGAGAATGTAACTCATGAGCTTCCCTGGTGATGAAACAGCTGCTGAAGAGGCATCTCAGCAGGAAGTCTCTGCTCACACTGGAAGCAGCGATCCCGTCACAGCGTGTGAGACGAGTCCAATGAAGTCTGTTTCTATCCGAGTCAACCTGCACGTTAAGCTTTGAGGCGTCACAGCGTGATGCACGTCTGCAGCAGAACCAAGCAACAGCAGCGACACAGCAGCTGTCAATGTGAAGCCAACAGCTCCAGAGCTCTTTGGCCGGAGTACTGCGTGTGTTATGACTAAAAAAAAAGGTCAAAGGTGACGTATTCTATGTTTCTGAAACCACGGATACTTTGAACGTGGACGTCGCGCCGTTGCGTCGCGCCGTTGCGTCGCGCCGTTGCGTCGCGCCGTTGCGTCGCGCCGTTGCGTCGCGCCGTTGCGTCGCGCCGTTGCGTCGCGCCGTTGCGTCGCGCCGTTGCGTCGCGCCGTTGCGTCGCGCCGTTGCGTCGCGCCGTTGCGTCGCGCCGTCGCCGCGTCGCGCCGTTGCGTCGCGCCGTCGCCGCGTCGCGCCGTCGCCGCGTCGCGCCGTCGCCGCGTCGCGCCGTCGCCGCGTCGCGCCGTCGCCGCGTCGCGCCGTCGCCGCGTCGCCGCGTCGCGCCGTCGCCGCGTCGCGCCGTCGCCGCGTCGCGCCGTCGCCGCGTCGCGCCGTCGCCGCGTCGCGTCGTCGCGTCGCGTCGTCGCGTCGCGTCGTCGCGTCGCGTCGTCGCGTCGCGTCGTCGCGTCGCCGCGTCGCGTCGTCGCGTCGCCGCGTCGCGTCGTCGCGTCGCGTCGTCGCGTCGCGTCGTCGCGTCGCGTCGTCGCGTCGCGTCGTCGCGTCGCGTCGTCGCGTCGCGTCGTCGCGTCGCGCCGTCGCGTCGCGCCGTCGCGTCGCGCCGTTGCGTCACGCCGTTGCGTCACGTTGATTTGTTAAAGCGTTGCATCACGCCGTTGCTCAAATCCATTGTTGCCGATGTGGAAGGATAATGTGGAAAGTAAATCTCTTCAGTTCAGGACTACACGGAGCTTCACTGTCCTACTGAACGTCACAATATCCGGTTCAAAGGCCGGACAGTAAAGCTGTGAGGGATTAATGGTTAATCCACTTCTCTTTGTTTAGTTTAGTCAGTGAGGCTTACTGCTAAATCACTGCAACTTCATCACCATCATCGCAGGTTTTGGTTGCTTAGTAACAGTTCCAAACTATTTGGATAAATTGAACGACCCCTTAAAATTTTGTGTTTTTGTATATTTTGCAGAACAATCCAGAGATGAGCAACGTCTGTCGAGCTCTTACACTTCCTGGATAAATGAGTCAAATGTGTTGATTCTTTTTCACATTTCTCTCATGATGAACGAGATGGCCTCTTTAAATGAAGGATTAAATAAATATAATTGAGCCATTTAATCGACTATTTTCAGTTGAAAGCTCCAATCAGTTCGTAATTGTTTGGACCACACAAACATGTATTTATACCATAAACTCCGTATTCCCTTCTGTCTGATGTGGTTCGTAGCTTCATGGGTCCATATTATTTTGGTTTGAATTAAAACTGGAAAGTGAAAATAACAAAGCAGCTCCTCGTGTGAGGCGGCCTCCTCATGCAGGATGCTGCAGAAGAAGAAGTGCCGCTTCACTCACTCTGAAGCCGGCAGGATGCAGACACAGTAACAGTCAAATGTCACTGAACTGAAGAGGTTTCTCTTCAACATGCAGATTATATTTCCTCTGACATTCTAGTCTCTAATTAATGTGGGAAACAGAAAACAGTGGAACACAAATTCTGACAAAACTAAACGTGTTCACAAGAAAAACAAACACGAGGCCAATTAGAATATGAACACAGTTCAGTGCCTCTCCTCTCATCCTGAACCAGCAGTGAATCCCTTCTGACTCACGTTTAGTTTCTTCTCAACACACCGAGGAGGAAACGGATCGTCTTTGTTCATTAAGTCATGAAGTCAACAGTTCTCATTATAGCTAACAATTAAATTCACTTTTCATTTCAGTCACATCTGTTTGAACGTCAGACCTCAACTCATTTAACTTAGGTTTAATTAATTACATCAATCAACTCATTTAACTTAGGTTTAATTAATTACATCAATCAACTCATTTAACTTAGGTTTAATTAATTACATCAATAATAAGATGCAACTTATTATGTTATCAATGAGGTGTAACTATTGAAACTATTAATATGATGTCACTAGTCTTCTAACATATAGTATAATAACTAGAACGGTGCACTCAGTAGAGCTAGCATGTAGCCCCGCCGGCTGTTAGCTCTGTTAGCTGTATAATCCACATTATCTGTTAACTTCTTTGCTGTATTTGCCCCGTTAGCTGTTAGCTGTGTTGGATGCGTTAGCTCCATTAGCTGTTAGCTGTGTTAGCTATGTTGAATGCATTAGCTCCATTAGCTGTTAGCTGTGTTAGCCCTGTTAGCTGTTAGCTATGTTGGATGCATTAGCCCCATTAGCTGTTAGCCCTGTACGAGACTCTTACCTCTCTTAAGTAGCACGATATTCCTCGAAGCGCTTCGCCCATAGTGGTC
>CM051702.1:910571-925645 GCA_028022725.1 Lycodopsis pacificus
CTAGCTGAGTGTCTTCTTCTGCTTATTGCAGCTTGTTAAACAACTGACTGACGCATTACCGCCACCAGGTGGTGGGAAGCTGTATTGTAAGTGGATAACAGTGATATCTCTGGTGTCTTCAATTGATAACCTATGCGGTCCCGCGGCCCTCTAGGTGGCGCTATGGTTAAGAATCACTGGTATAAACAGCATAGTGTATATAAAGTGTGATTACAGAGAAATACTGTGTTTCATATAATTAAACAATCACTCAAAACTATAAAAAAAGACGGTTATCACTTCAGATACTGGAGGAAATCTGCTCTCATCCTCCGTGAAATCAGCAGGAATCTGTTTTTCCTTTATTCCACCGAGCAGAGGATTATGGAGGCCATAGCGTCAAATATGAATTATATCCCTCGTAGTATTTCAGTGCAAATTCAGACTTATTGAGCCTGTGGCATTTCTTTCATTTTGAACTTTCACCGACACAAAAAGTATTTTTCTATCCTATAATGTGTCCGAGGACGGAGAACAACAGCAGCACAGGGATGAATCATTATGGTCGTGAATGTTAGGCAGGTAGAGGAAATGTCAACGGTGAGATTACGAGCCAGCAGAGCTCCAGAGCAGGTGTTGAGCTCTGAGGATAACACACACACACACACACTGAGCTCAGGGACAGGTAGACCAGGTGTCTGCTGCAGCCGGTTCTCTTTACAGTCCTCAGTTAGTGTTTCTGACACTTGAAATCGTTCCCGGCGCCGCAGTTTGATCTGCGTTATGACCCTTCTGTTGCTTTGTCGTGGTGCAGAGAGTGTTCTGGTTCAGATAACGCTGGATCGTCTCAGGTTAGCTTTAAAATACTGACCGATTTCAAATATCGGTTTTTTTTTGTCAGACCACACGGCAGCACACAAACGTCATTCGTGTCCAGTGTGAAAGCAAAAGTCAACGTTGACTTATTTGTCACGTAACTTAAAGAGAAGCTAACTGAACCCCCAAACCACTTTAATGAGCTGAAAACTAATGTATCTGTGTATTTATTACTGTTGTTGATGGATTCAGTTCCTAATCTTGACATTTTAGCAGTTGGATCCCTCATAATCTTTCATGAATATACATAACGACTGCCGTCTACTGGATAAAACCAGGACATTTAAATGTTATTTTGCGGAGGGCAAGTCCCGTCCCCGGTTCCCCACCATGGGACCTTTTTTCGGGAAATTTAGTCAACAGCAAGAGACAAATAATGAGTTGATCCTGTTTGCCATGTATTACACATATTATGTTTGAGTTAAGATCATTTTGTGAGTTAAGATAATTTTATACGTCAAGAAGCATTTTGTTGTAAAACTGTCGAAGTATAAGACTGTGTAAATACTTCTAGAAAGACTACACACTTAAAAGTGTTGTAAGTGTCGTCTCTCTCTGAAGTTGAAGCTATCTGTATGTTTCGTACCAGCATGTTCTCACAACAACGAGGTCTCACTCGTTCTTTCTCTTACCGGCTGATAAAAGGAGACGATGGATAAAACACATCAGCTAAGAAAACCTAATATTTGGAACATAGCTAAGTTAGCTAGCTAGATAACGTTACATTTAGAATATGTTAAGTTAGCTAGCCAGATAACGTTACATTTAGAATATGTTAAGTTAGCTAGCCAGATAACGTTACATTTAGAATATGTTAAGTTAGCTAGCCAGATAACGTTACATTTAGAACATAGCTAAGTTAGCTAGCTTGATAACGTTACATTTAGAACATAGCTAAGTTAGCTAGCTAGCTAGCTAGATAATGTTACATTTAGAACAGAGTTAAGTTAAGTCTCCTACATCTAGCTAGCTAGATAATGTTACATTTAGAACAGAGTTAAGTTAAGTCTCCTACATCTAGCTAGCTAGATAATGTTACATTTGGACGATAGTTGAGTTAGCTAGCAAACCAAGCTAATGTCAGTTTTCACACAAAACCTAATGATACTACGACAAATCTATGACATACTGAGACTTTCTTGACTTGCAAAATTATCTTTTGAATTGACAAACATCAGATGTGTAATTCATGGCCCAATTTGAAAGGGACCAAATAATTATTTGTCTTTTGCTGTTGGGTTAGTTCGGTCAATGTTGACTAATGTCGAAAGAAGGTCCTATTATTCACCACTTATTCACTTCCTGTTCCCTCGTCTGGAAGTCGACGTGTCTTTTGAATGTGTTTTTGGTTCGATGTCTGAAATTGTGTGGTGGACACAAGCTGAGGAGGTTGTGACATTTTGTTCTACGGTATATTAATCAGTAAATACCACTTATTTAGAGTTCACAAGCTTTTATGTGGCGGTTTGCTCACAAGTGAGAACATACTTCTGCTCTGTTCGTCCTGGTTTGGGTTCTTTAGTTAAATGAAGATAAATCTTAATTCTACATTTGTTTCAGGCAGCTGATTGAGATTCCCACGTTGAAACAGAGACGACACAACAAAGAGCACCGAGCCTCTTGTGTCTGAATGGGAACAAATCTGTGCAGCCAGGTCCAAAAATCCACTTTGGAAAGCCTGAAAGCAGAAGCGTGGAGGCTGCTGGAGCAGCACATGAATGGTTTGGAGAGCGTCCTTACCTTCGCCCGGAGCACAGTGCAGTGCAGCTCACTGGAGCTCCGCTCGTATCGCAGCTCAAACTCCAGCGTTCCCAGAGCAGCTGGGGGGGGGGGCACAGGAGAGACACCTGATTTACAACCATCGCATCAGCAGCATCAGAAGGAGAAAAACAATGACATTGTTGAAAATCAGTCAGAATAAATTGAAAAGCATGCGAGAGAACAGAGATGTCTCAGCATGCATGCAGAGGATTGAAAATCCAATTTAGGGGAGCAGCAGCTGTCACATGCTGCAGAACACAACACACCACATGTCAACACGGAAAACCCTCTGAGAAGGAGAGGAAGCATTCGTCAGGGCGTCTTACAGTTCGTACTGCGTAGAAAGGTACAACACACACACACACACACACACACTCACACACACACACACACACACCAAACACAACCTGGTGTTCTTCCAGAGCAGTTATATAAGACGATACTAACAGAATATGATTCGCGGGGATTAGAACAAACATCTATTTTCGGCATCAGCTCTCATAAATACCAACAAACCGCTGCTTACTAAACATATTGTATTTTCTGGCTAAACTGTGAGCTGCTGTGTGTTCGTCAACCGGGACTGTTTCCAAATCCTCTTCAGCTTCTGGAACTTCTGAAGTGACTGTTTCCATTTCATGTTGGCAAGTCTACGACACAAACAACCTCACAAAGAGACGACTGCAAAGAGACGACTGCAAAGAAACGACTGCAAAGAGACGACTGCAAAGAGACGACTGCAAAGAGACGACCACTCAGGGACAAAGACACACAAACAATTACAAAGACAAGCAAAACAACTATTGAGAAACGCAAGAAGACTACAGTGACGTGCAAAACCACAAGAAAGACCACCGACCGCAAAGACCCTCAAAACAAGTAGAAAGACACATAAAACAAGTAGAAAGAGACATAAAACAAGTAGAAAGACACATAAAACAAGTAGAAAGAGACATAAAACAAGTAGAAAGACACATAAAACAAGTAGAAAGACACATAAAACAAGTAGAAAGAGACATAAAACAAGTAGAAAGACACATAAAACAAGTAGAAAGACACATAAAACAAGTAGAAAGACACATAAAACAAGTAGAAAGAGACATAAAACAAGTAGAAAGACACATAAAACAAGTAGAAAGACACATAAAACAAGTAGAAAGACACATAAAACAAGTAGAAAGAGATATAAAACAAGTAGAAAGACACATAAAACAAGTAGAAAGACACATAAAACAAGTAGAAAGACACATAAAACAAGTAGAAAGAGACATAAAACAAGTAGAAAGACACATAAAACAAGTAGAAAGAGACATAAAACAAGTAGAAAGACACATAAAACAAGTAGAAAGACACATAAAACAAGTAGAAAGAGACATAAAACAAGTAGAAAGACACATAAAACAAGTAGAAAGACACATAAAACAAGTAGAAAGAGACATAAAACAAGTAGAAAGAGACATAAAACAAGTAGAAAGACACATAAAACAAGTAGAAAGACACATAAAACAAGTAGAAAGACACATAAAACAAGTAGAAAGAGACATAAAACAAGTAGAAAGACACATAAAACAAGTAGAAAGACACATAAAACAAGTAGAAAGACACATAAAACAAGTAGAAAGAGACATAAAACAAGTAGAAAGACACATAAAACAAGTAGAAAGACACATAAAACAAGTAGAAAGACACATAAAACAAGTAGAAAGAGATATAAAACAAGTAGAAAGACACATAAAACAAGTAGAAAGACACATAAAACAAGTAGAAAGACACATAAAACAAGTAGAAAGAGACATAAAACAAGTAGAAAGACACATAAAACAAGTAGAAAGAGACATAAAACAAGTAGAAAGACACATAAAACAAGTAGAAAGAGACATAAAACAAGTAGAAAGAGACATAAAACAAGTAGAAAGAGACATAAAACAAGTAGAAAGACACATAAAACAAGTAGAAAGAGACATAAAACAAGTAGAAAGACACATAAAACAAGTAGAAAGAGACATAAAACAAGTAGAAAGAGACGGCCCCTAAGGGATGCACAACAAGATGCAGAACTAAATGACAGAGATGCCAAATGACCACAATAAGACAAATAAATGACAACAGAGAGACACAGTAACTACCGAGAGACGTTTACTGATCCTCAGAGAGAGGACCACGGCTGTGTGGAGAACCTCAGAGAGAGGACCACGGCTGTGTGGAGAACCTCAGAGAGGACCACGGCTGTGTGGAGAACCTCAGAGAGAGGACCACGGCTGTGTGGAGAACCTCAGAGAGAGGACCACGGCTGTGTGGAGAACCTCAGAGAGGACCACGGCTGTGTGGAGAACCTCAGAGAGGACCACGGCTGGGTGGAGAACCTCAGAGAGAGGACCACGGCTGTGTGGAGAACCTCAGAGAGAGGACCACGGCTGTGTGGAGAACCTCAGAGAGGACCACGGCTGGGTGGAGAACCTCAGAGAGAGGACCACGGCTGGGTGGAGAACCTCAGAGAGAGGACCACGGCTGTGTGGAGAACCTCAGAGAGAGGACCACGGCTGGGTGGAGTTGTTTTGTGTCTCTCAGTCTGGGGGTCGAGGTACTTCTCCTCCATAAGGGACTGACATTAAGTGTATATCAGTGTCACAGCTGTCTGAGAGACACTTCACATCTCTGAAAGCCTGGTCGTCCATCAGCAGCAGCTTCAGTCTGCAGAGAATCTGACATGAACGACTTGAAACCTACGAACATGATCGGATGGAAGTCAATAAGCACGATGCATTTACTCGAGTACCTTATCTATTTGAGTTTTGAGGTACTTGTACTCACTAACGTGCAGATATAAGAGACACATCTCAGAGCTTCAGTATGAAACACTTCTCTCTGCTTCCTCAACACAAAATGGAATTAAAAAGCTGTGGGTGCACTTTACATTCACATTTCACTGTGGATGCTTGCGGTTGTGGTTCCACCCACCTCCACTGACCTCCAGCACCGCGGTGCAGAGACAAACACACAGCAGCAAACGCAGCGCTTCAGCATCCTGAAGACGTCAGTGCACAGTGAAGCTCTGCAGAGGAGATCTCAAACAAAAGGACTCGAGCTCCAATGAAAAACGTGTTCGTTTAACACCACAAAAGAAGCAGAATAACCACATGGGGACGCAGAACGTCTCCACAAAGACACCAAACGACCACAATGTAACATATAATGACTACAAAGAGACAGGAAATCACCACGAAGAGACGAAAGATTACCACAAAGATTCAGAAAGGACCACAAGGAGACTAAAAATAACCAAAGAGACAGAAACCGCCACAAAGGGACTCAACACGTGTTCGTCAGTGTGGTGAGTCTCTTTCCGTCTGGCGCTCTTCTATTGGGGGGGGGGGGGGGGGGTTTAGTTGCATGAGACAGGCTGTCACACTGTGATGAATCTCATTTTATTAGAAAACAAATAAAATCCTCAGCCAGTGACTGCATAACACATTCATGTTGAAAGAGAAACCCAGAGTTATTCTGAGTGGATCTGAAGGCAGCAGCTGTGAGACCAGCCGTTCCTCACAATGTCTTCTTCCTTCACCTCTGAGGCCGATCTCCTCTCACACAGCTCATCTTTCATTCATTCAGCGAGATGATGCTGGAAAACCTGAAAGCCAATTCCAACACAATGATGTGTCCAAAGATCCTGTTTCATGAGCAGTCTGCTGCCCCATGAACTCTGCACGTCTGATCCCGTCCAGATGTGGGAGCATAGCGTGTTGCATTGCTGATGTTATTTTGACTTAAATACATGAATTATTCACAAGTTGTGTCTCTGAACTGAACTCGGGGGTAAAGGTGCTCAGATGAACTGGAATCTGGTGTTTTTGTTTGTTGATCGCACTGCAGCATCTTTACATCCGCTCAGTCCTGATCAGGTTCTGATCAGACCAATGGACCGACCGCACTGTCAGTGTCGTTGTTATTTGATACGATTCTAAAGAGAATCAACATGCATGACCATGAGTCTTCACATCCAATGCGCCTCCAGCACAACAGCAGAGCCAGCTTTAGTCCAACAGGCTTATTAAGTGCTGATCGGATCTTCAGACGACCGAGACGGAATGAACTCCGCTCAGCTGAGTTCATGAGACAATGACCTCACTTCCCACTCCATGTATCAGAAGCTGAGATGTCGACAGCTGAAAAAAAAGATGTCGACAGCCAAAAAAGCCGAGATGGTGAAGGCTGAACATTGAGAGGATGACGGCGAAACAAACGATGGCGACCGCCAAAAACCAAGATGATGCTACCTACTGCATTATGGGCGGTAACCATGGACTGTATATAAGAACGAGACATTATCAACATGATGTCCCCCGTTGGTTTGTAAGACTGCTGTTTTGGAGCCTCAACTTTGGAATTTTGGCTGTCGCCATCTTGTTTTCTGGCTGTCGCCATCTTGTTTTCTGGCTGTCGCCATCTTGGTTTCTGGACGTCACCAGCTTTGATTTTTGCTGTTGTGATTGGGTTCTTTTGGCCGTTGCCATGCTAGCGTTTGGCTGTTTACTTCGGTATTAAATGAAGTGAGAAGTAAGGTCATAGATTTATATACAAAATACTTCTTTCTGCGTCCACTGATGGGCATTAGAGAGAATGCAGCTTTAAGGCATTGTAGCATTGGCTTCACTTGCCGCCTGGTGGAAACATGCATCAATTAGCATTTTCATTTGCAGATTTTGAGGAAATTTGATTAAAATTTGTGCTACATTTAGATGGAAACACTAACCACTTTACCTGAAGTCTAGATGCAACATGCTGAGTCATGCAAAAAGCGTCTACAGGTGTGTAGAGGTGCACAGTAACACACACACACACACACACACACACATGCCGACAGCGAGGCTCACTGCAGTCGTCACTGTCGGAGCTGTTGATCTCCACCGACATGTCCACGCTGCTGGTCAGAGACAAAGACCCGCCGCCGCCGCCGGGCCGGCCGTGAGCCAGCAGAGGAGACAAGAGGTGAGTCCCGCCCAACCCGGGAGCCACGAAGCCGGGGCTGAGGGCCAGTGGGGAGGAGGCCGGGTTCGGGGACGCGGGGCCGGGGGAGGTGGGGGACCGGCGGGGGAAGTAGGCGGAGATCTGTCGGATGGGTCTGATGGGGCCGGGGCAAACGTCAATGGCCATGTGTTCCTGGATGGAGATGCTGAGCTTCTTTCCTCTCCGCACCGTCATAGAGTCTGAAAGTGTTGACAAGAAGAAGAGAAAGATAAACCATCACTACGACACTTTAAATCTCCTGCACCTCTCTGCTGGGAGTCATTAGTATGGACCGACTCGGCCGCTCGATGCCTGAGGTTAAAAGAAACCACACGGACACGATTCATCCTCTCGCTGCAGGTAACTGACAGCAGGTGTTTAACGAGGAGCATGAGAGGAAATAAAGGCTGAACATGTTGGGGCTGAGTTTGAAAAAGAGAGAGAAAATACTGAGGGAAGTGAAATAAACCCAGCAGGCAGTTTCACAACCGCAGCCGTGAAGAGATCCAGAATGTGGATAGAACAGAAAGATACAGGAGTCATGAACAGAGTCACCCAACAAGGTGTCCACATCTCAGCACCAGGTCTCTGGAGGACATCGTGTGTCCAACTCTATTTCGCTGTAGTTTGTCTCATTCATGAGAAGGTCAGTGATGCGTTGGTGCTGTAATTTGTAGATGACGTGTGATGATGTGTGTGATCCATGTAATAACCAACCGGAACAAGAACGCAGACGTTTCCTCCAGCAGACCGATGTTCGTTCCTCGTGTGAAACAGGAAGTCAACGTTCATTTATTCGTCTCGCAATTTGCGTTCTTCAGTCACGACACTTATTTGAACCCAAACAATGATATTTCACGATCTTTTATTCAGTCACATCTCCACTGAATGAATCCTTTACTAGAGAACATTTAACATTCTGCATCTGAAGTCACTGAAGTAAAAATAAATATTACCAACAAAATGTACTTAAAGTATGAGCAGTAAATAGTTCTCCAGTAAAATGAGAGGTTTTCTAAAGGGAGTCTGCTGCTCTGAAACATTACCGCGTTAGTCCACAGGGGGCGCCAGAATCAACACATAATGAAAATTCCTCGTAGTAGCTTTAAGCATATTTTGATGCTGATGCTTTTGTACTTTTACGACATTGAAGCAGGACTTTTACTCGACCGGGTGTTTCTACCCTGTGGGATCAGCACGTCTGGTTTCTCTCCTGAACTCCTGCAGCCTCCATCGTGTTGAACACATCAAACATTGTGAGTTGAGCTGCTGACTCCGCTCTGCAGGGAGGCTGAGTCTCATCTCTGGAATAACACAAGTGAGCCCAGCGAGTGGGTTGACCGAACTGTAAACTCTATTCTGAGTGTTGGACGTCCAAAGCTACAGATGAGCTGGTTTCTGAATCCGGAGATGCGTGATTTCATTATTCTGCAGTTTGGAGGACTTGTTGCTTTCATATAATCTCCAGTAAAACTTTGTGTTTATGTTCCAGTATTCCACCTTATTAAGGAGGAAATGTGCTGCGTCCCGCTGGATTCTTGCCCTCCGAGGCATCTGATGTGCTGCAGTGAGCAGAAGAAGATGAAGAGCTGATTCATGCAGTCCTGTGGTTGAAACAATGAACTGAATGACTTCTCTCTGCGGCTCGGAGGCGCTGTAATCGACCCACGCTGGTGTTTGTCATGAAACAGCATCGCAGGCGTTTTGTCGACAGTCGCTGATGAGGAAACAAAATAGAACAAATCCGGTTTATGCAACGGACCGAAACAAATTCATGATTCTGAGACAAACGTTTCATTGTTAGTCGTCTTAACAGGAGTCATAATTCTGCTCTGTCCTCACATTAAAGCTCATTTCACGTTTGAACAGGTTCACATGAACTTCACATTATTTCACATTTATTAAGGCGGACTTCATACTCCAATGTAAACAAATCTGAGTCTTTACAAAGAGCTGCAGGATGAGTCCTAAAACCAGGCATGAGTCAGCATTCTTTCACTTACTGTTCCGTCACCTAGATGTCAAAGTGTCTTCTGAAACGAAGTATTTCACCATCTTTTCTTAAACCTATTTTACGATCTTTTCTTAAACCTATATAACTATTTTACGATCTTTTCTTAAACCTAACTAAGTATTTTAAGATCTTTTCTTGAACCTAACTAAGTATTTTACGATCTTTTCTTGAAGCTAAGTATTTTACGATCTTTTCTTGAACCTAACTAAGTATTTTACGATTTTTTCTTGAACCTAACTAAGTATTTTACGATCTTTTCTTCAACCTAACTAAGTATTTTAAGAACTTTTCATGAACCTAACTAAGTATTTTAAGATATTTTCTTCAACCTAACTAAGTATTTTACAATCTTTTCTTCAACCTAACTAAGTATTTTACGATCTTTTCTTAAACCTAACTAAGTATTTTACGATCTTTTCTTGAACCTAACTAAGTATTTTACGATCTTTTCTTCAACCTAACTAAGTATTTTACGATCTTTTCTTAAACCTAACTAAGTATTTTACGATCTTTTCTTGAACCTAACTAAGTATTTTAAGATCTTTTCCTAAACTTAACTAAGCAAAACTACGTACCTATTTTAAGCCCATCCATGATATTTTTCTAAACTTTTGTTTCGTAATTAAATGTCGTCCCGAAATATAAGTCCTTCAAAGTGACACTTAAAAAAGCGACATTTCAAGTTGCTCAACAAGAAACCAATGGATTATCACTTTGATAACATTGCCGTGATGCTGAGTTGTCGAAGCGTCAGTATTTACAAGTTGGGGTTTTGTCTCCAGCGAGAAACAAATCACAAGATATTTTTACATTTTTACATTACTTTGTCATAGTTAGGAAATACTAAGTCATCATCCTGAATCATCAAGTATAATTATTATATACTTCATATATTCATTATTCTTTTGTCATAATTACCATTAATTCATTTAAAAATGTTTTTTGCTAAGATGCTGTAACGTTACATTTTCCTGCTGGGATCAATGAAATACTGCATCTCTCTATAGTTAAGCTATTCTGTCCTGTACGTTTGACTTTATTTTGACAGTTCTTTTTCATTATTAATGAATGAATCTGCATTTATTCATGGCGTCTCCAGCTGTATTCATGTTTAATTCAGGGGGAGTCGGCGTTTATCGGCGGAAACATTCTCCGTCTTAAAGAAGTGAACTCCGGCGTCTGGTGCAGCGACTGATATTCAGTCACGGTGGGAATACTGGTGAGACTGAGGGGAGAGGATGCTCATGAGATGCTTCCTCCCCCTCTCTCCCCCTTCACTGTCCTGTCTCACCTGCCAGCCTCTCTTTACTCTCATCTTCCATCCTCTCTGTGCTGCTGTTGGCTTCTTTTTATGTCTCTTCTGTCTCCGTCTTCATGTTTCTCTCTCTGTGAAACACCTGACTGACAGGTGGACGGGTGAGGAGAGGTGAGGAGAGGGAGAGGTGAGGAGAGGGAGAGGTGAGGAGAGGGTGAGGAGAGGAGACGGTGAGGAGAGGAGAGGAGAGGGTGAGGAGAGGAGAGGGTGAGGAGAGGGTGAGGAGAGGAGACGGTGAGGAGAGGTGAGGAGAGGGAGAGGTGAGGAGAGGGAGAGGTGAGGAGAGGGTGAGGAGAGGAGACGGTGAGGAGAGGAGAGGGTGAGGAGAGGAGAGGGTGAGGAGAGGGTGAGGAGACGGTGAGGAGAGGTGAGGAGAGGGAGAGGTGAGGAGAAAGAGAGAGGTGAGGAGAGGGTGAGGAGAGGGAGAGGTGAGGAGAGGGTGAGGAGAGGAGACGGTGAGGAGAGGAGAGGGTGAGGAGAGGAGAGGGTGAGGAGAGGAGAGGGTGAGGAGAGGGAGAGGTGAGGAGAGGGTGAGGAGAGGAGACGGTGAGGAGAGGTGAGGAGAGGGAGAGGTGAGGAGAGGGAGAGGTGAGGAGAGGGTGAGGAGAGGAGACGGTGAGGAGAGGAGAGGGTGAGGAGAGGAGAGGGTGAGGAGAGGGTGAGGAGACGGTGAGGAGAGGTGAGGAGAGGGAGAGGTGAGGAGAAAGAGAGAGGTGAGGAGAGGGTGAGGAGAGGGAGAGGTGAGGAGAGGGTGAGGAGAGGAGACGGTGAGGAGAGGAGAGGGTGAGGAGAGGGTGAGGAGAGGAGAGGGTGAGGAGAGGGAGAGGTGAGGAGAGGGTGAGGAGAGGAGACGGTGAGGAGAGGTGAGGAGAGGGAGAGGTGAGGAGAGGGAGAGGTGAGGAGAGGGTGAGGAGAGGAGACGGTGAGGAGAGGAGAGGGTGAGGAGAGGAGAGGGTGAGGAGAGGGTGAGGAGACGGTGAGGAGAGGTGAGGAGAGGGAGAGGTGAGGAGAAAGAGAGAGGTGAGGAGAGGGTGAGGAGAGGGAGAGGTGAGGAGAGGGTGAGGAGAGGAGACGGTGAGGAGAGGAGAGGGTGAGGAGAGGGTGAGGAGAGGAGAGGGAGAGGTGAGGAGAGGGAGAGGTGAGGAGAGGGTGAGGAGAGGAGAGGGAGAGGTGAGGAGAGGGAGAGGTGAGGAGAGGGAGAGGAGAGGGTGAGGAGAGGTGAGGAGAGGGTGAGGAGAGGGAGAGGAGAGGTGAGGAGAGGGTGAGGAGAGGGTGAGGAGAGGGAGAGGAGAGGTGAGGAGAGGAGAGGGTGAGGAGAGGTGAGGAGAGGGAGAGGAGAGGGTGAGGAGAGGTGAGGAGAGGGTGAGGAGAGGAGAGGGAGAGGTGAGGAGAGGGAGAGGTGAGGAGAGGGTGAGGAGAGGAGAGGGTGAGGAGAGGTTGAGGAGAGGGAGAGGAGAGGGTGAGGAGAGGGTGAGGAGAGGGTGAGGAGAGGGAGAGGAGAGGTGAGGAGAGGGTGAGGAGAGGGTGAGGAGAGGTGAGGAGAGGAGAGGGTGAGGAGAGGTGAGGAGAGGAGAGGGTGAGGAGAGGTGAGGAGAGGGTGAGGAGAGGGTGAGGAGAGGGAGAGGTGAGGAGAGGGTGAGGAGAGGGAGAGGAGAGGGTGAGGAGAGGGAGAGGAGAGGGTGAGGAGAGGAGAGGGTGAGGAGAGGTGAGGAGAGGAGAGGGTGAGGAGAGGTGAGGAGAGGGAGAGGAGAGGGTGAGGAGAGGTGAGGAGAGGGTGAGGAGAGGGTGAGGAGAGGGAGAGGTGAGGAGAGGGTGAGGAGAGGGAGAGGAGAGGTGAGGAGAGGGTGAGGAGAGGTGAGGAGAGGAGAGGGTGAGGAGAGGTGAGGAGAGGGTGAGGAGAGGGTGAGGAGAGGGAGAGGAGAGGGTGAGGAGAGGAGAGGGTGAGGAGAGGTGAGGAGAGGAGAGGGTGAGGAGAGGTGAGGAGAGGGAGAGGAGAGGGTGAGGAGAGGTGAGGAGAGGGTGAGGAGAGGGTGAGGAGAGGGAGAGGGTGAGGAGAGGGAGAGGAGAGGGTGAGGAGAGGGAGAGGAGAGGAGAGGTGAGGAGAGGGTGAGGAGAGGGAGAGGAGAGGGAGAGGGAGAGGTGAGGAGAGGGTGAGGAGAGGAGAGGTGAGGGAGAGGAGAGGGTGAGGAGAGGGTGAGGAGAGGGAGAGGTGAGGAGAGGGTGAGGAGAGGGTGAGGAGAGGGTGAGGAGAGGTGAGGAGAGGTGAGGAGAGGGTGAGGAGAGGGTGAGGAGAGGTGAGGAGAGGAGAGGGTGAGGAGAGGTGAGGAGAGGTGAGGAGAGGGTGAGGAGAGGTGAGGAGAGGGTGAGGAGAGGGTGAGGAGAGGGTGAGGAGAGGGAGAGGGTGAGGAGAGGGAGAGGAGAGGGTGAGGAGAGGGTGAGGAGAGGGAGAGGGAGAGGAGAGGGTGAGGAGAGGGAGAGGGTGAGGAGAGGGGAGAGGTGAGGAGAGGGAGAGGAGAGGGTGAGGAGAGGGAGAGGTGAGGAGAGGGTGAGGAGAGGGTGAGGAGAGGAGAGGAGAGGGTGAGGAGAGGTGAGGAGAGGAGAGGAGAGGTGAGGAGAGGGTGAGGAGAGGAGACGGTGAGGAGAGGTGAGGAGAGGGAGAGGTGAGGAGAGGGAGAGGAGAGGAGAGGGTGAGGAGAGGTGAGGAGAGGAGAGGGTGAGGAGAGGAGAGGTGAGGAGAGGAGAGGGTGAGGAGAGGAGAGGGTGAGGAGAGGTGAGGAGAGGAGAGGGTGAGGAGAGGAGAGGTGAGGAGAGGAGAGGGTGAGGAGAGGGAGAGGGTGAGGAGAGGTGAGGAGAGGAGAGGGTGAGGAGAGGAGAGGGTGAGGAGAGGTGAGGAGAGGAGAGGGTGAGGAGAGGAGAGGTGAGGAGAGGGTGAGGAGAGGAGAGGGTGAGGAGAGGTGAGGGAGAGGGAGAGGGTGAGGAGAGGAGAGGTGAGGAGAGGAGAGGGTGAGGAGAGGGAGAGGGTGAGGAGAGGGTGAGGAGAGGGTGAGGAGAGGTGAGAGGGTGAGGAGAGGGAGAGGAGAGGAGAGGGTGAGGAGAGGGTGAGGAGAGGGAGAGGTGAGGAGAGGGAGAGGAGAGGGTGAGGAGAGGTGAGGAGAGGGTGAGGAGAGGAGAGGGAGAGGTGAGGAGAGGGAGAGGTGAGGAGAGGGTGAGGAGAGGAGAGGGTGAGGAGAGGTTGAGGAGAGGGAGAGGAGAGGGTGAGGAGAGGGTGAGGAGAGGGTGAGGAGAGGGAGAGGTGAGGAGAGGGAGACGTGAGGAGAGGGTGAGGAGAGGGTGAGGAGAGGTGAGGAGAGGGAGAGGAGAGGGTGAGGAGAGGGTGAGGAGAGGGAGAGGAGAGGGTGAGGAGAGGGAGAGGAGAGGGTGGGGAGAGGGTGAGGAGAGGAGAGGAGAGGGTGAGGAGAGGGAGAGGAGAGGGTGAGGAGAGGAGAGGAGAGGGTGAGGAGAGGAGAGGGTGAGGAGAGGAGAGGGTGAGGAGAGGGAGAGGAGAGGGAGAGGAGAGGGTGAGGAGAGGGTGAGGAGAGGGAGAGGAGAGGGTGAGGAGAGGAGAGGGTGAGGAGAGGGTGAGGAGAGGGAGAGCAGAGGGTGAGGAGAGGGAGAGGAGAGGGTGAGGAGAGGGTGAGGAGAGGGAGAGGAGAGGGAGAGGAGAGTGTGAGGAGACTAGTGGTGGGTTCTAGTATAACAGGTCGACTCAAGATTTAGAAATAAACATCTGTACATATATTCTGATATAATTCATTTTGTAATGCAGCATTCTGAGAAATAAAACCTGGTGCAAATAATTGTACCTCAACAACTAAATAACACATTACAAGTAGTACAAGTAGAACTACAATGCAGTTCAATTCTCCACTACGTCTCATGTATTCATATTATACTTTTTACTGCTCTACATTTTTTATCTTGCCTCCTAAAGTTACTTTATACATAAATAAAAACATAAATACTATGCAGTACTATAATAGTAATTTTCAGTAGTACACAGTATTAAAAACTGGCTCCACGTTGATGAAGTACATCAATGATCTTTCATGTATTTATATTAATGTATTAATAACCTTCTTAGCC
>CM051702.1:925845-928345 GCA_028022725.1 Lycodopsis pacificus
AAGTTAGGTTCAAGAAAAGATCGCGAAACATTAGTTAGGTTCGAGAAAAGATGGTGAAACACTTAGTTAGGTTTAAGAAAAGATTGTGAAACACTAAGTTAGGTTCGAGAAAATATGGTGAAACACTTAGTTAGGTTTAAGAAAAGATTGTGAAACACTTAGTTAGGTTCGAGAAAAGAGCGTGAAACACTTAGTTAGGTTTAAGAAAAGATTGCGAAACACTTAGTTAGGTTCAAGAAAAGATCGTGAAACACTAAGTTAGGTTCAAGAAAAGATCGTGAAACACTTAGTTAGGTTTAAGAAATGATCGTGAAACACTTAGTTAGGTTCAGGAAAAGATCGTTAGCCTAACCCTGTTGAAGTTGATTATTCCGTTTGTGGTCACGCAGAGTTCTTCGGTAGCACCGATCGATCCAAACTCCATTCAGAAAAAAGACATTTTAAACGTTGTTTGCTGACAAAGCATGAATTCAGACTTTTTACAAATCTGCATCATGTTGTTATTTCAGCATGTTTTTGATCCGTATATACAATTAAATCACAGCTAAATCTGTTTTTTGGGCTACAGTAAACCAGTGTGACGTCCTAGATACAGTATCATACACTATAAATCTTTCTTTAAAGAGATGTAAAAGCATGTTTTTGTTAAAATATTTGAAAAATGAATGAAAACCTTTTGAGTTGTTTCTCCGGTGTTTCTGTGTTCTCACAGGAAGCTGGAACAAAGTAACTTTTCTTTTCTTGATAATTAAATGAAATCCTTAAACCCAGACGGGCTTTTCACAAATCTCTCGAGGTTCAATTGTGAGTCGACAAAAGAGCCGAGAAAGCAACAGAGAGGAAGTGAAGAATAATGAGGCTCCGAGGGAGCGAACATCAAAGCGAAGGAAGGCTCACGATGACGTCATCGCCGTCACATGTCACCTCAGAAGCAACGTTAACGTTCATCAGATCAACGTCACCTCTTTGATAATCTGATTACACGCTGATTTAAATGTAATCTGGGTTCATTAATCTGATTATTTAATCCTTATTGCATCACATTTGAGTATTTTTACAGTGCGGTATTAGTACTTCTACTATTACACAGTATATTTACAGTGTGGTATTAGTACTTCTACTATTACACAGTATTTTTACAGTGTGGTATTAGTACTTCTACTATTACACAGTATATTTACAGTGTGGTTTTAGTACTTCTACTATTACACAGTATATTTACAGTGTGGTTTTAGTACTTTTACTGTAACGGAGTATTTTTACAATGTGGTATTATAGAATCTGAGTACCAAAGTTGTAAACACAGTATCATTGTGACATTGTAATATCACTTGCTGTTTTATTTTGACATTCACCCATAACTCCTCAGTTACTTTACTTTCCCAGTGAGCATTTTTCCGTTGAATAGACGTCTAAAAGACGTCTACGCCCGACGTTGAAAAGACGTTCAGAATTGGTTCAAAAGTGAACGTTTTTTCGCCGACTATTTGTAGACGTTGAAAAGACGTTGAAGCTTTGACCAGATTTAAACGTGATTTAAAAAACTATAATTTGTCGTCCTCTACATTGTGCTACTACTAATATATCATGATTTAGAGGCTTACTAAGAAACCACACACACACACACACTAACAGTCACACACACACAGTCACACACACACACACACAGTCACACACACACACACAGTCACACACACTTTTTTAGCTCTTTTTAGATGTCCAGAAAGGTTTAACCTCACATTTTTTTCTGTGGTCTTGATTATAAAATATTATGTATTTTTTACAACCACAAAAATATACGTCTCTGGTGTCGACCTGTCAATCACAGTAGCCCCGCCCTAAAGCATCCCCTGCTTTATGGTCTGTGTGACTCTAAATGGACCATCATGTACTAAATGAACATCATGCTGTATTGAAGAAGACTTGGAACTAGAGATTGAGACATAAACTCATGTTTACAATGTTTACTGAGGGAATAAATCAAGAGAGAAGTAGAGTCATTTTCTATAGACTTCTATACAACCAGAGGAGTCGCCCCCTGGTGGCCACTAGAGAGAATGCAGCTTCAACTCATGAAGCTCTGAGTTTGTCTCCTACATCATTAGCATCTGTTAAATCTCTTTTTATGAACATTTGATACGTTGCTGGGTTTTATATATCTGTTCCCTTTATTTCACGTGTTTATGATCCGTGTTGTTTGTCTGCTGTAATCTTTGTAAAGTTTATTATTATTATATATCTACTATACAGACAGAGTGGCATCAATCTTCTTCATCTTGGGACATAATTATCTTAATCCGCAGATACTCAATAAAACATGCAACACACACACACACACACTTACAGAATATCATATTACACATAATATTCTTTTGGCAATCCTGAGGGCTAGTTGCTAGGCAACATGGGGAGTTTCTAAAAGCACTGGTATCTCCTCTGCAGATGGGGGGGCTGTGTGTGTGTGTGTGTGTGTGTGTGTGTGTTAAACACTGAATGTGAT
>CM051702.1:933345-940845 GCA_028022725.1 Lycodopsis pacificus
TAGACGCATAGAAATATTTTAATTAGAAGATAACACAATGAAAGACAGACTGATGGAACAGAGTGAGTCACATTTATTGATGAGCTGTCGTTGTAGCCCATCACAATAACAAGCTTTGAGCTTTTACTTTGACTTCATGGTTGTGTGGCTGTTATGTATCTTCCAAAAAGAAATATGTTTTAGAAATATTTAAATGTAATAAAATGAGGCTGTATGGACTTTGGTTTATTTACATTCAAATATAAAATGTGATTTTTAGATTCAAAAGATGCTTTGTTTTGTATAAATGATATTGATTAAGAATTTTACTTCAGTATAAATAGAGTATTAAAACACTAAAGCAGTGATTCCCAACCTGGGGGTCGGGACCCCGCAGGGAGTCGCAGGAGAAATCTGAGGGACAGGAAGTGCTCTTTGCTAAACTAAGATGGTGAACATGTGAACATTACACCTGACATTAGGGTGGTAGCATTATCATGCTAACAAGCTAAGCTAAGATGGTGAACATGTGAACATTACACCTGGTCGACATTAGGGTGGTAGCATTATCATGCTAACAAGCTAAACTAAGATGGTGAACATGTGAACATTACACCTGGTCGACATTAGGGCGGTAGCATTAGCATGCTAACAAGCTAAACTAAGATGGTGAACATGTGAACATTATACCTGACATTAGGGCGGTAGCATTAGCATGCTAACAAGCTAAACTAAGATGGTGAACATGTGAACATTATACCTGACATTAGGGCGGTAGCATTAGCATGCTAACAAGCTAAACTAAGATGGTGAACATGTGAACATTATACCTGACATTAGGGTGGTAGCATTATCATGCTAACAAGCTAAACTAAGATGGTGAACATGTGAACATTACACCTGGTAGACATTAGGGCGGTAGCATTAGCATGCTAACAAGCTAAACTAAGATGGTGAACATTATACGGGTTAAGCATTAGCATGTTAACATTTAGCTTCACAGAATAATCGTCTAATCTTTATTCATGGGTTATTTAACTTTCAGAGAAGTAAAAAGAATTCAAATGAAACATGTAACTCTCTGGTTGAGTGACTGACCCTCAGAGACGTAGTCAGCCTGTAATGAAGGTCTACAATCAGATCAAGTTCATTTTTTTAGGTGAAATAAGCCAGCGAGTCACGTTATTGAAGAATATTTTTAATAGTAAAAACACCTTTTAAAAAAATCCAATGGAAAGCTGTCACAATACTGAAAGCACCACCACAATCACATGTGCAGCCTCGTGGTCCGAGCAGGGACCAGGTACCAGGTACCGCCACCACAGGTGAGTGCTCTCCACCAACCCGCAGGGGGAGGAGCCACAGTCTGCCGCCATGATGGCGTCTGGATCTGTGGGCTCCTCTTCACGCTGCCGCCGTCTCTACGTCTCGGTGTGTCGCCATGGAGGCCGCGGTCGTGTCCGGGATGAGCCGTCCGAGTCGCCCTGGATCAGAGGAGGAGACGGGTCACAGTCTGGTTCTGGTTCAGTGAGGACACTGTACTGTACCGGAGTCAGTGCTGCTGACACTGCATGTATATATACATATACACACACACACACATATATATATATATACACACATACATATACATTCATATTGTATTATGTTATCCTTGCTAGCAGCCTCGACTCCACTCAACCTCTGAAACAAACCTTTGTCCCAAACATCCTAAAAGTTCAGAAATGTTCAAAACCTCATTCACAGATTGTGCAATTTAAAGTTAGCAGTGAATGTTAGAGATCTACGATGAGTCAGCAGCTTCACTGGCACAAAGGGTTAAAGGTCCTGGATCACGTTCCACCGTCAGAGCCTGAAGGAAGCGTCGGCTTGTGTTTACGCACAGAGAGCTGAGAGGAGCAGCACCAGCTCACATGCACAGAGAGGAGCAGCACCAGCTCACATGCACAGAGAGGAGCAGCACCAGCTCACATGCACAGAGAGGAGCAGCACCAGCTCACATGCACAGAGAGGAGCAGCACCAGCTCACATGCACAGAGAGGAGCAGCACCAGCTCACATGCACAGAGAGGAGCAGCACCAGCTCACCTGCACCTCTCACTGCTTGGCTTTCTTCTCCGTGTTCTGGAGCTTCTCCACGATCTTGCGCTCGTGGCCGGACGGGTTGGGTCGGTTGGTGTTGTCGCTGGCCTCCTTCTTTGTGCGGCCTTTACGGGCCGAGCCTTCTGTGGAGAGAACAACGTGAACCTCCAGCTGAATAAAGCAGCAGGAGAGACGTGAGGAGGCAGAGCGAGGACGACGGACTCACCGGTGTATTTATCCGTCAGGTTGTAATATTCATACTGGTCATAATGCTCGTCTTCAAAGCTCGACGGCTTCAGGTTCTTCACGTCCACGTGACTCATGATGTCACAAAAACTCAAAAAGCTCTTTCTGTCTTCAGTCTGAGCAGAAAACAACAAGATGTTCAGTCCAGAATGTTCCGTGTGCTTTTATAACGGAGACACTGAGCTCCTCCTCCTCCTCCTCCTCCTCCTCACACACTGTGTGTGTGTGCGTGTGTGTGAGAGAGTGTGTGTGTGTGTGTGTGTGAGAGAGTGTGTGTGTGTGTGTGTGTGTGTGAGAGTGTGTGTGTGTGTGTGTGTGTGAGAGTGTGTGTGTGTGTGTGTGTTGTCAAACACCTCGTGACTGTTCCATCTGAACAGACTTTGGACTCAGAGAGTAAAAGAGAAACATGTTGATGTTGAGAGTGAAGTTAAACATGAAGAGAAACAAACTTATTGATGATGTATATATATATTTATATATATTTATTTATATATATATATATATATTTATATTTATTTATATATATATATATTTATATATATATATATTTATATTTATTTATATATATTTATTTATATATTTATTTATATATATTTATTTATATTTATTTATATATTTATATTTATTCATATTTAGCTTCCTGGTGCAGCTGTAAACACAAACATTGTTTCCAACAGCATGAAGGAAACATGACGTCATGTTCTGAATTTAAACATAATTACAGGTCGTCACATCCTCTCATGTTACTCTTTTACTGCAGCGGGGTTGTACTTCCTGTATTCAAACCTTTAGTTAAAGTAAAGAAAAGAGTTGAGTTCACAGAAGATGGAATAACAATGTTCATATTTATATATTTATGAGCTTTTAACAAGCTCCTTGTTTCCTCTGAGCTCAGTCAGCTGTTTTTAACTCATGTTGTCGTCTCCTCCTCCTCCTCCTCCCTCTCCCTCTCCCTCTCCTCCTCCCTCTCCTCCTCCTCCTCTCTGTAAATATTTGTCAGAGCAGGGTGTTAAGGCCTGCCCTGCGTTCTGTCTACAGGCTCTTGTACCGACTGTAAACAGAAAGCAGGTCACAGGTCAGACATCAGCTGTTCTTCTCAACCAGACTTCATGTGTTTGAACCTCGTTACGGGTCCTTCATGTTGTTTATGAATTGTAATATCTCATGAGATTCCTCTCAGCTCACTGTTGATGCTTTGACTTTCATCTTTATTCTTTATTCTTGATGTTTTTAATGTTTCGGATTGTTTGTCTGCTGGAGGAACAAACATTTAAAATCACTTTTAACGTCTCAGCTTCTATCCAGACCAATGTTCAGCAGGCTAGCTGTCTTTATGCTAAGCTAACAATCTGAACATAAAAAACACTTTATATATTTAAACTTGATATTTATTACTCTACTGTTCATATGTTTATATTTCTGCTCTGTTGTTTTATTCTTCTTGTGTAATCGTTGATCTCTGGCACTGATTTGTATCTCTCTGTATATTATGATTTATGTATTATTATATGTTGTTTATGTTCTTCAGGATTCATTGAGTTCTAAAGAAGTTAAGTACAAGTACCTCCTAATTGTACATCAACTTGTATCCTGTTTGTGAGTCAAGGCTGCAGTAGCAGAGGGCGTCCAGCAGGGGGCGGTGTGGCGCTGCTTCATTAACACCGCCCGTCTCGGTCCCCCCTGCGGGCTGAGGCGTGCTGGCCCGGGAGCGTGTGACAGGTGAGTTGCGGTGGAGCGACGGTTACTCACCTGGTGAAACAGGTCGGCCCGGTGGCGTGAACTCGGCAGGAGACTTCCGGTGTTGTGAGTGTAGTCACGCGCTCACTGCTCCAGTGTTGTCCATTGACTTCCATCGTGACTGCTGCTCACGAGCGTCGCTTCCTGTTTGAACAAAGTAGACTAGAGTTGTTGCCTTGAGAGCATTTCGGGAAAATAATACGGAAAAACAAAAGCATGAAGACAAATAAATGACATTATTAAATGAGGATAAGTAAGTAAATGAAAATATACAGAACAATAAAGAGTGATTTCTATGTAAGTATGTCTGGCAACGCAGATTGTCCAAAGGCCAATCTTCCGGTGAACGTCCAGAACCTTTCAGAAGGCGCGCTGCAGGAACACGGTTAGTCTTTTTGTGCTTTTTATCTTGTAAACAAACGCCACGCGCGAGCAAACTGTTCTCTCATTGGTCCGATTCTTAGGCTCTGTTGCTTGTTATTTTTTAAGGTGGGGGGGGGGATTGTGGCAGCGTGGACCCGGTCGGGATGTAGAAGGGGGTGCGTGGACCCGGTCGGGATGTAGAAGGGGGTGCGTGGACCCGGTCGGGATGTAGAAGGGGGTGCGTGGCCTGAAAGGTTTGGGAACCGCTGGTTTAAACCAACCTGCTGTTATTCAGAACACGCAGAATCACGTCTGTGAGAAACGTGCTCACGAGACAAAGGCACAAACCTTCATCGAGCTCTCGGAGTGAGAAGTTCCTGATCCGCCTTCAAGCTCAGCCTGGACCTCCTGGTCGACCCGCAACATGGAGGACTACCGCAGCCCGACGTGTTGTTAGTGGTTCACTTGTGGAGGGATCAGGACCAAACTCTGACCTGGTTCACCCTGAAGCTCTGTTTGGTGGTGAACTCACCTCTTAGCATGATATCGTATTAAAACGTTCTTCAGGAGGAGAACTTCTGATACAAAGTGTGTTGAGTTGGTAATACTTCTGTGCTGGTACTTAGTGTTGAATGTAACCTTTTATTTGTAACGGAGTACTTTCATTTGGTGCTCTTGATGCCGGTTGATGCCCTCAGAGGAGACTTCGTACTGGTCTAGTGTGTTCAGATGAACAGATGTTCCATGTGATGCTGCCCTCTGGTGGTCACAGGTACAAACAACACAATACGAAACATTTCACAACTCACTGCCTTTAAACCAGCAGCAGCACATCGATAACAACTTTGATCTTTGACATTCGAATGACTTCACATAAATCACATTTTATTACAGAAGAGGAATAAAACATGTTTCTCTTTATTGTAATAAAGTAAATGTATCGACAAGGAATCAGGAACATTCTCAACTATTTCATCTCTTTTTATATATTCTTGCATAAAGTCGTTCACTTTAAAATAAAGATCTGAAACTAAAAACGTATTCCTGAAATTGCAAATCTGTCAAAGAGAGACGATGGTTTAAAACCACTGTCCTCTCCTTTGTCCTCTCCTTTGTCCTCTCCTCTGTCATCTCCTCTGTCCTCTCCTTTGTCCTCTCCTTTGTCATCTCCTCTGTCCTCTCCTTTGTCCTCTCCTTTGTCCTCCACTCGTCCGTCCTCAACTTCTCTTCTTCTTCATCCATGTTTTCAGACTGAATCCTCGAGATCATCACCAGGACGCTGAGGGTCACGTGTCACGGGACGACATCAACTAAATGTGACAGAGAGGAGACAGGGAGACATTTATATCAGAGAGTCAAAGAGACGAGGTAGAAACAGGAGAGAGGAGACGGGGAGACATTTATATCAGAGAGTCAAAGAGACGAGGTAGAAACAGGAGAGAGGAGACGGGGAGACATTTATATCAGAGAGTCAAAGAGACGAGGTAGAAACAGGAGAGAGGAGACGGGGAGACATTTATATCAGAGAGTCAAAGAGACGAGGTAGAAACAGGAGAGAGGAGACGGGGAGACATTTATATCAGAGAGTCAAAGAGACGAGGTAGAAACAGGAGAGAGGAGACAGGGCTGACAAGCTTACAGCGGGGCCATTGTGCACTGAACAAAACACTGGCCCTGATAGAAAACTATTATTTATTGTATTGTTCGTTTCGTTTTGTTTTGGGGGTAAAGGGTGTAAATCTAGTCTCTGATCCACACTCCGGAGCAGAAGGTGGCGGTAATGCTCCAATAAAGATGGATGCCAACCGCCGTAAAACCAGCAGAAGAAGAAGAAGCGGAAGAAGAAGCTAATCCGTGTAGTTAGCAAGTCGACAATAAATAAAAAGAAAAACGAACCCGGTGAGTACACGTTGTGTTCTGAAAACATATAGTGCATATCCTCATAGTAAGTTATGAAATAAATACAGCTCATGCTTTTGTTGCATGAGCACAAATCTTAACAGTTTGAGCAACCTAGCTAACATTAGCGAAACAAGCCACTTGCTAACGCAGTGAGCTAACAGCTAGCCACAGAGTAGGCTATCAGAGTTTACACAGAACTCCATTCAGAAATCTGTCAATTCAGAAATATCTAGTTAATTAAAAGACGTACAAGCCCAGAACGACATTATTCACAACCGGTAGGATGCACGTTATTATTCGGCATCCATCACCTATACTATTTCATACTGTGTTAACATTAATAACGGTTTGTTCTGGTCCTACTAAGTCTGCCTCCAGCCATTGTTTCTATGAGAAGCCGTTAAAACGGCAGATTTCTATGTGTGGTTTGGTGCATCAACGCTGCTCCAACAACACTCACTGTGAAGGTGCGACCATGACAGCTGCTCCTTCAGGTCACACCAAACTCCATTCAGAGATGCATAGTTCAGTAAATATAAAAACATGTTGGCACATTCATCAAAACCGGTAGGATCCACTTAATCAGCCAATGCTCCATTAATACAACGTTAAACTTGAGAACAGATGTTTCTGCTCCTACCAAGTCTAGCAGAAGCTGTGCCCTGCACCATGAAACTACGTTTCTTTAATGGGGTTGTGTATGATTTTAACGTGTGATTTTGTATGATTTTAACGTGTGTTTTTGTATGATTTTAACGTGTGTTTTTGTATGATTTTAACGTGTTTTTGTGTGATTTTTACCGTGTGATTTTGTATGTTTTTGTATGATTTTAACGTGTGTTTTTGTATGATTTTAACGTGTGATTTTGTATGTTTTCAACGCTTGCAGGTACAAACATGTCGGCCGATACCAAGATCGCCGAGCTGCTCACGGAGCTCCATCAGCTCATCAAACAGACCCAGGTGAGTTTAGTAGCTTTGGTTTCTAGTCATGAAAACACCGGTTAAGAGGAAATGTCTAAATATCTCCTGTGCTGTTCAGGAGGAGAGGTCACGCAGCGAACACAACCTGCTCAACATCCAGAAAACACACGAGAGGATGCAGACGGAAAACAAAAGTCCGTGAACTCTCGTTCCCACTTTTGCTCCACATTGTTTGCTTTTCTTTCCTATTTTCTGCTGTTTTCTGAGT
>CM051702.1:945845-975845 GCA_028022725.1 Lycodopsis pacificus
ATATATATATATATATGTATGTATGTGTATATATATATATATATATATGTATATGTATGTATATATATATATATATATCTGCTGTTCTTTAAATATTACTTTTTATTTATTTATTCTAAAACACTTTGAACTACTAACTAGAATGAAACTTGCTCTATTAAAATAATACATTTTATTGATATTGTTTATTAAATATGAATCGTTATTAACAGTGTTATTGAATATTATTGTTATGATTAATAATAATATTAGAAGTGTTATTATTGTGGGATATGAGATATATTATGAGGTGACAGGTTATAATATAATAAATCAATATAAATATCAAATATAACAGACCAATATGTATATGTGCTGGGCAACGATTACAATTTGTAATCGCGATTAATCTCATGGTTATGGTAAGTTCAATAATGAATTATAAAGTAGTGTATTGTGCACTTTTATTTATTTATAAAGTGCTGCTCTATGAACAAAGGGCAACAACATTTGCTTTGCAAACACTTATTAAAACACATCAGGTACTTGTTACCAGCAGTATTCTCTTTACACAGTAGAGATCATATTTCTTATATCGTATGTGTGTTTTCCCTTTAACTCACGAGATGCAGCATGTTTCATACTTAATGTGAATATAATTCATACTTTGTTGGCATCTTATTCTGAAAACCGGATGTTGGTGAAGAAACCGGATGTTGTCTCACGTTAATGTTTCCGCTAATTTTCAAAAGTCCTTCTCTCTGATCTGTGCGTTTGAATGCGTTCACGGTAAATGTCAGCGTAGAGCTGCACTAACTAATAGTGGATATATATATATATATATATATATATATATATATATATATATATATATATATATATATATATATATATATATATATATATATATATATATATATATATATATATATATATATATATATATATATATATATATATCTCTCACTCACACCTGTTGTGATGCCGTGGTGTGTCCTCAGCCCCCCCCCTCTGTGTGGAGCGACCCCGGCCAGCAGCGACTACGTTGCCAAACAGGGAGACAAGGTGGCAGCGAGGGTGAAGGCTGTGGACGGAGACGAGCAGTGGATCCTCGCTGAGGTGGTCAGCTACAACCATTCCACCAACAAGTAAGAACGCCCACAGCTGGAGCACCACTGGAAGCACTGACGCGTTCATGTGTGAGCGCTGCTTTAATGGCGTCATTCGTTGACGCTTTGACTGCTTTAAAATGAAATGTGTTGGGAGTAGAAGTATGACCTGAATAATCTTCACGAACACACATTCTCTGAGTGGCTCCTCGTTCTGGTTGTTATATTTCCCGTCGTACCTGAACGCCTCATTGTGTCTCTCTTGTCCTCTGCAGGTATGAAGTGGACGACATCGATGAAGAGGGGAAAGAGTGAGTTCATACTTTCTCTCTTTATTCCTCTCAGGTCGGTCCTCAAATGTTGCTTAATATTTCCACAAACGTTTTATTTGATTGTGAGTCATATTCAGAACAATAGAAAGAGACAAACAAGAGTGAATGTGTAGTTTTAAACCCGTTACACTCAAAGAAAATCAGTGTTTGGATCAGGAGACAACCTCCGGGTCTCTTAAAGCTGCATTCTCTCTAGTGGCCACCAGGGGGCGACTCCTCTGGTTGTATAGAAGTCTATAGAAAATGACTCTACTTCTCTCTTGATTTATTCCCTCAGTAAACATTGTAAACATGAGTTTATGTCTCAAGTCTTCTTCAATACAGCATGAACGGACTGGGCATGGAGGCGGATGAATAAGTGTGTGTGTGTGTGTGTGTGTGTGTGTGTGTGTGTGTGTGTGTGTGTGTGTGTGTGTGTGTGTGTGTGTGTGTGTGTGTGTGTATTGATCGATCAGGAGACACACTCTGAGCAGACGGAGGATCATCCCTCTTCCTCAGTGGAAGGCCAACCCAGAGACCGACCCAGAGGCCCTGTTCAGTAAGGACCAGCTGGTACTGGCCCTCTACCCACAGACCACCTGCTTCTACCGGGCCCTGATCCACACGCCTCCACACAGGGTGAGCCCCACCGACTCTTCTTCTTCTTCTTCTTCTTCTTCTTCTTCTTCTTCTTCTTCTTCTTCTTCTTCTTCTTCTGCTCCTCCTCCTCCTCCTCCTCCTCCTCCTCCTCCTGCTCCTGCTCCTGCTGACCTCGGTGTGTTTGTCTGCAGCCTCAGGACGACTACTCTGTTCTGTTTGAGGACACGTCGTACGCCGACGGTTACTCTCCTCCGCTCAACGTGGCTCAGAGATACGTGGTCGCCTGCAAAGAGAACAAGAAGAAGTGACCACGAGAAGAAGACCTCTGATCTCATCTTGTGCTGTCGGATAATCTGGAGCGGGTTCTGATGTTCTTCTCATGCTGCGTTCACACCAAACACGACCCACATCTCTACGATACGTCGCATCAGTCCAGAGACTGTGTGGACCGGCATCATTGTGTCGATATTCTGCATCACTAAGGTTGAAGCGAATAAACACAAATGATCCGGCGAGTGTGAACGCAGCACCAGTGTTTGAGTTGAGGTGGGAGACGCCCTCTGAACATCTCTAAAGATGAGATGATCGACATCACCACGGACACAGAAGAGAAGCTCCTGAAGTAGAAGCTGTGCCTCCAATGACCAAATGAAGCGAGAGAGAGCATCCTTCTGTCGCTACACACTTTGATTTCTTCACGTGTTCGAGCTCTCTGCATGTAGACGTTGTTTACTGTAAATACTTTCCTCTGCATGTAAACAGCTGTTGAGTTTTGGACATTTCATTGTCTCAGTGAGGACGGACAGCGTCAGTGGAGGAGCGCTTGATTTGAACACCAGCAGCAGTTTCCGATGTTTACGGGGCGGAGCTTCTTTAAATATTCTGTTTATAAACTGTTTATTTTTTATTACATGTGATGTTTGATGATTGTTATGTGAAACAAAAAACTTAAAAAAAACTGACCAAATGTTTCCATGATTCAGTCCACACGCACACACACACACGCACAGAGTACATGTACTTAAATACAAATTGCAGGTACTTCTACTTTTCATGCCATTTTCTACTTATTTTAGCAACTTTGCAGATTAAAATATTTACAAACGAAACACATGGCGAGTTTATCAAATATGTTTTGTTATAAATTGAACTGCAACAGATTATAACAGAAAAGCTGAAACCTTTAAACTAATCAACAGAAAATTATTAAAAATATTTATGAAACTATTTTGACGCTTGAAGATATTTTCCTGTAAAAACATTTCATAATCTAATACATAATCTAATGTATCCATAATATCTCCCTAGAGGAAAATAATTAATTAATTGATTTTATATTTTTTTTATTATGAATCACAATGTATAAGTAACTATAGCTCTTGAATAAATGCAGTGGAACAAAAAGTAAAATATGTAAGATGTGGAGTAGAAGTGTAATATAACTCTTAAATAGATAGTACTCGAGTAAAGTACAAGTACCTCAAACTGTACAACGCACATTACTTGAGTAAATGTATTTAGTTACTTTCCACCACTGCTCAATAACAAGTTCTAAAGTTGCTGACAGTACCTGAAGGCAACACTCGACAACGGAAAATCCGCCACTGGCTCTTTATTATGTCCCACAGTCCGTGAAGGCAACAAACGGAAACAAATATGGCGGAATCGGTGAGTGTTTGAAACAGATCTGCTGCTTTCTATCGGTTAAAAAACACTTTTATTGATGAATTATGTCAATAAAAACCAATGTGTTGTTACTTTGATTAAATTAGCTTCCAGCGAAAAGTGAACAGTTGAGGTGTGAAGCAATAGAAACGTATTTAAACTATATTTAGAGTAAACATTAGCATTAGCATCTACGTAGTCGGGAGGTTAGCTAAAGCTCACGTTCTTTCAAAATAAAAGCCTGTAGTTGATAAAAGACGGTCCGTTAGCTTCACTTTTGGTTTCGTTTTTGGTCAAAGCTTCCTAGTGATACGACAGTTACCGTTAAACTACGGATTTAACCACGTTAAAACTAAATTATACACTTTGTAGCTGGACTTCCGGAGCTGTAGAATAGCAAGAATATATCCGAACCTCATTTAAACAGGCTAAGTTAACGTTTGCTAGTTAGCAATACAATTAAAAACAAACGCGGTTTTCTGCTTTTTCATAATGTATTCTCCAGCTGATCCAAGACGGATCATTATATGTTGTACACTAAAAATGTTAATGTTAAAAAGTCCAACCTAATTCTGACAACAATCAATGAAACACACTTTATATATATATATATATATATATATATATATATATATATATATATATATATATATATATATATATAAATAAAAAGTGTGATTGTGTGGCGATGTTTGTGTGTGTTTGAGGATATTTGTTTATACATCTGCATTAACTCCTAAACAATATGATGCTTCATGTCCTTATGAGTGAAACAACTTTAGAGATAATATGTAAAACCTGACACGTGGAACACATGGACAATAATACAAAAGGAAAACAGCAATTCAATGATCTTTTGAGACATTTTGAAGAGAACAGTTACTCCACTAATTAGTTTGCAGTGAGAAGTCGTCTCACCCTCCTTATTGCTAATAAGTTACATAGAGAGCACCTGAACACCTCCTCTGTCCTCCAGCTGTCAGACGGTGAGCAGGAGGTGAAGCCTCGACCCAAACGCAGACGCATCCTCGACCCAAACGCCGTCGTCTCGGTGCCCGTTTACTCCAACAAGGTGAACATCCGGCGATCAGTGACTGCTGAGTCCAGATCAGTCACCGTGAAGTTTCACTATCTCAAGATGTTCATGTCTGAAGTCTAAACCAGCTGGTTTGTTCTCAGGTGAGCAGCAGTCTGCAGTGGAAGCCGATGATGTCGGCTGTGTTCACTGAAAAGGAAAACTCAGGTAAAAAACAAACGGAGGTGAAACTCTTAGACCGAGTTCAACCAATCAGGTGTCTTTTAACGCCGTGAGGCGGGTCCTTTGTGTCTCTGGACAGACGATGCTGCAGACGACACTTTGTGGACGAAGTTTTCTTCCCGAGCGCCGCTGCCCGACGTCGTCGACCTCAGCGACTCTGAGGAGGACGAAGCAGAGGTCCGGCAGGAGAAAGCAGAACTGTGAGTCAGTAGACCTGGACCCAGACCTTCTCCAGGTTCTAGTTCAGTGACGTAATAATAACAACAAAGTCATGTTGATTTAACCTGAACACATTTGTCTCGTTGATTTCAGAGCAGCCGTCCGCTGCCCGTCTCCTCCACAGAGTCCGGTCCAGAAACAGTCCAGACAGGTCCAGAAGAAGATCAGGTGAGTCTGGACTCTTTGCTGGGATGTGGTTTGTGTCGCTTGGGTTTCTAATGCCGATCGGGGTTTCTCACAGACATGAACTGTAGCGACTCGGCTGTTTGTTTGTTTTGTGTTCCTCAGTGAGATCGACAGTAAGCTCCGGGCGGTGAACTCCTTCCTGTCTCCTGAGCCTCAGGACAGGAAGTGCGTCCAGGACGGCGAGGACGACGATGACGTCATCGTCGTGAACCCGTTCTCCGGATGTCGGGTTTCTCCGTACAGCTCGTCGGTCCGTGAGATCCCGCTGAAGATCCGCTGCCGGACCGACGTCCACAAGATCCCGGTTCTGTCGGTACGACCGCCGAGAACAACACGGAGCAGGACGAGATGATGTCACCTGTTTGCTTCTTAACAGGTTGTTTTTGTTTGTAGTCGACGCCTCTGAGTGATGTGGTGACCCGGCTGTCCGTCGTCCTCGACGTTCCTCCTCCTCGCCTCCTGCTGCTGAGGGAGGAGGAGGAGCTCCAGACAGACGCCACCGTCGGAGAGCTCGGCCTCGGCATCGCCGACATCATCGGTGGGTCACATGACGCTCACACACGCTCTTCTTCTTCTTCTTCTCTTTATTAGCTGATTGTTCAGTTCAGCTTGAAGGAACTTCTTCTTCTTACTTAGTGTTTGCTCAGCTCTCAGCCGCGGGTCATGGTCTTCCTCGGTTTGATTGTGGTCACGTGACCTAAATGTATGACCTCATGATTCATCTGTTGTTGTTTAGAGTGCGTCGTCATGGCAGTTGAGGATAAAAGTGAAGGTGACATCATCAGCAGCGACATCATCACTGTGAGGCTGCAGAGCAACGACAGACACTCCTCTCAGGAGTTCTCTCTGCACAGAGTGAGTAGCTCCTCTCCGTCACTCTTCATCACCTCACTGTTTGTTCTTTAGCAGCGGGACTCGAACCTGTGACCTAATAACCTGTGTGTGTGTGTGTGTCTCCAGGACTCTCCCCTTGTCTCCGTCTTCTCTCAGTATTTGTCCCGGATGTCCTCCGTTGAACAGACGAAGGTCCGCTTCCTCTTCGACGGCTGCAAAGTGACGGACGGACAGACGCCGGCTCAGCTGGACATGGAGGACGGTGACATCATCGAAGTTTGGATTTAGATTCAACTCATGACATCATATGTTTATAAAGAAGATCCACTCGGTAGTTACTTTATTTGTAAAAGTTACTTTATTTGTAAAATGAAAATAGAGAAATAATGGAATTATATGTTGAGACATTTTTTTTTAAAGCTGATGGTAAACATATGCGAGTCCATAAATAATTGTACAATTGTAAACTTATTTTAATGTTTCAATAACCTCTGCTTCGTACTTTTTTTACTGATACTGGAAATATTTAATAAAATGAGTAGAAGGTATTCTCCGTAAGAAAACTCTGAGGTAACGTCTCAGGGCTTTAATTTAAACGTTGTTACTTGTTTATTTTTAACAGTCTGTACATTTTATGAACTGAGTTTTGGAGGAACATTTGAATCTGAAATGTGAAATAATGTAATGGAGGAGAGTGTCCAATATTCTCAAGAATAAAGTAGTATAAAGTTAAAACGATGCCTTAAAACCGTATAAAACAAAGGAATTAATTTATAAATTATTTTATATGAATATGAACTAATAATAAATTATTATTTATTTAATTTTATACATGAGCATATTTTTTATTTTCAAGTTGAACTGCACATTTATTTAATAATAAAGTTTTGTATTTATACATTTATTTATTATTTGATTTATTTTTTTAGTAATTTGTTGATTTAATTTCCTACATATTAATTTATTTTGTTTTATTGAACAGCACATGTTTCACATTTTATGTTTACATTTATTTATTATTTTATTTACCAATTCGTTGTATTTATTTTTCATTATTTATTTCGAGGAAAATCGTCCACCAATCAGATGACCCCAATTATCGTCACGTGACTTTCTGATAACGAGGTCATGTGAGCTGCAGAGCGGAAGTGCAGTCGTTAGATCCAACATGGCGGCGGTGCAGAATTGTTATCTCTGAAGTAAACATACTTAGTTTTATTTTTAAAACGGTGTTTGCGGGGAATTTTTTGTATTCATTATTTTACCGTAAACCTCGTCATGAGTTCTAAATAACGTTCACGGTTCCGTGTGACGAAGACGATAGTTTGGAGCGGCGGCAGGAAGAAGAAAGAAGCGTCATCCAACCAGGTAAACAACAACATGAACATGCTAACAGCTAGCTTAGCTGCACTGGATGGACCAGCTGCGCACGCCTCTCTTGTACTTGTTCGTAGACAGACTATTCAGAAACCTTAGCGTCGCTTTCATCATCGGTCTTTATCCTAAAGGACTCTGGTCAGGACGGTGTGTGTGTGTGTGTGTGTGCGCGCGCGAGAGCATACAACTGCTGGAGAATCCTGAAACTACTTGTGCAAAATGATCTTAACTTAACCGCCGAGTTCACCAGAAGCCTCCTACAAATGTCCCACATCACAGTTCAACCGTTAAGAACTAACGTCACGTTTGTTGTGAAGCAAACGTGATAAAACAGGCAGAATCCTGAATGGAGTCTGGTGGAGCGTCCGTGACCTCAGAGAGCTCAGAGGTCTGTTTTTAGGAGTGACAGTTTATTATTCCCTCGTGCACACCCCCCCGCGTGAGTCTCTCAGTATCGATCAGTGAGGATCTGATCACTTCTTGGTATCTCTCTGATCAGTGAGTCGTGTTTGTAGAGTCCAGCAGACCACTTCCTGTTTATCATGTTTCTGTCTCACGTCTGAGCTCCAGATCAACATCTGATGTCATCGTTGAATGTCTCTCTATACATAATAAATATATATATATATATAAATATAATAAAACACGGGTCAAGATATCAGGAAATATGTTTTTACGGATATGAATTAAACTTTTTAAATGTATTTTTCAATACAATAAAAAAGTATGTAAGTAATATCTCTATTTTACATCTTTATGTTAACTTTTGTTATTTTATTTAATAATAATAATAATTATTATTATTATGGTTTCACTAAGTCATGTGATCACATGATTTAGTGAAACCAGTCATGCGATCACATGACTGGTTTCACTTCAACCAGGATCTCATGGTTTTTCTTCTGCAAGCAGAAGTTTTTTGTTTCATTTCAAATAGGACAAGTACATTTACTCAAGTACTGCACTCTCAAACTGGTTAGCTTAGCATAAAGACTGGAAACATTTTTATAATTTTCTCTATTGCTCCTCCTCCTCCTCCTCTATTGCGCCTCCTCAGCGGCCATGTCTGTGGGTGAGACCACGTCGGACTCGGCTCCGTTCTTCTCAGACGACAGTGAGACGGAGGAGTCGGGCGGCGCGGTGGCTCAGCGGGAGGAGTCTCCCAGCGGCGTGTCGAGGGTCCGATCTCTGCTGACCGTCCTCATCCTCTGTTACATCAACCTGCTCAACTACATGGACCGCTTCACCGTGGCAGGTAGACCAGCACACCTGGTGGCCATCGGCCAATCAGAGGAGAGAACACCGGGCGCCCGTTTACTGGAGCATTATTAGATATTACAGATTGAATCTGCGCTGCGTATGTAGCTAAAATAAATACATAATGGAGCCGGGGGGGTGGGGGGGGGTGTTTTGAGGTCATAAATTTAGGAGTAAAAAAACTTTTAATATTCTTTTAGATTAAAGTCACACAATGACTTGATTATTGAACACAAATGATTGTTGTGTTGAAAGAAGTAACTCGTCTCCACCAGGTGTTCTCCCCGACATCGAGCACTATTTTGGGATCGATGACGGGAAATCTGGCCTCCTCCAGACAGGTAAGAGGAACCATCCATGACATCATCCATGACATCATCCATGACATCATCCATGACATCATCCATGACATCATCATCCATGACATCATCCATGACATCATCGAAACGACATGCAGAAAGTACTAATACTAGTACTAATACAACAGTGTAAAAGTACTAATACTACAGTGTAAAAGTACTAATACTACAGTGTAACTGTACTAATACTACAGTGTAAAAGTACTAATACTACAGTGTAAATGTACTAATACTACAGTGTAAATGTACTAATACTACAGTGTAAATGTACTAATACTGCAGTGTAAATGTACTAATACTACAGTGTAAAAGTACTAATACTACAGTGTAAATGTACTAATACTACAGTGTAAATGTACTAATACAACAGTGTAAAAGTACTAATACTACAGTGTAAAAGTACTAATACTGCAGTGTAAAAGTACTAATACTACAGTGTAAAAGTACTAATACTACAGTGTAAATGTACTAATACTAGATATACGTATATATAAACAAACAGAAACAGTGAAGGTTTTCTGTTTGTTTTCTTCAGTTTTTATCTGCAGTTACATGTTTTTGGCTCCGGTCTTCGGTTACCTTGGCGACAGGTACAACAGGAAGGTCATCATGAGTTTCGGGATCACGTTCTGGTCTCTGGTGACGCTGGCCAGCTCCTACACCCCCAAAGAGGTGAGTCAGCTCCTACACCCCCAAAGAGGTGAGTCAGCTCCTACACCCCCAAAGAGGTGAGGCTCCTCCTGGACCAGTAAACCCCGGACTGTTGATTGAATCCTGGTCTCTGGTGGTCCTGCAGCACTTCTGGGCTCTGCTGGTGACTCGAGGTCTGGTGGGAGTCGGGGAGGCCAGTTACTCCACCATCGCTCCGACCATCATCGCCGACCTGTACGTGAAGGGGAAGAGGACCAACATGCTCTCCGTCTTCTACTTCGCCATACCTGTCGGCAGGTGGGTTTACTTTCATTTGTTTTATTCATGTATATATGTGATTGTGTATATAACTCGTGCAAAGATGATGGACTTTACGATCTGTATAAATGTTTGTTTTTTCTTCCCGTCAGCGGTCTCGGATACATCGTCGGGTCACAAGTCGATAGAGCAGCGCAGGACTGGCACTGGGCTCTACGGGTAAGAGGAATGAATTTAAATGATCGATTATATTGTCATTATTATTACAGTACAGTCATGTAGCAGACGCTTTCATCCAAAGCGACTTACAATTCAGATTCGATCACGTTTCTACATCGGGAGCAGTCTTTGGGGTTAAGTGTCTTGTTCAAGGACACATCGACATGCGACTAGCAGAGCCGGGGATCGAACCGCCGACCCTCCGATTGAAGGACGGCCCTGCTATCCACTTAGCCACAGTCGCCCTTATGTGTTGTATTAGGTTTACTGATGTATAATAATGAGCTTAGAGCTTGTGTTAGAAGGTAAACAGCTCATAGTTCTTCTCTGATATCTATTTCATATTTACGTGAAAACATCTCCTTCAAACTACTGGATTCATTCTAGTTCATCACCAAAACTACATTTTACAGATGACATGTGAACACATCATAACGTTATAATGAACCTTCAGCCAGTACTCATGTTCACTGAGCAGAGCCTGAAGGCATCATAGTGTAACTGAAGTGAACCTCCGTTGGTTAGCCGTTGGTTAGCCGTTGGTTAGCCGTTAGCGGTGCTGCTAACGTTACTAGCTCTCCCCCTGCTGGTTAGCCGTTAGCGGTGCTGCTAGCGTTTGAGCGACCGTGGCTCACTGGGTTAAGAGGGTCGTCTGGGAACCGGAAGGTCAACGGTTCGATCCCCAACTGGGACGTGTCACGTGTCGAAGTGTACCTCAGCAACACACTGAAGCCCCGGCTCCCCGGGCGCCGATCAATGGCAGTCACTGCTCCCTGTATACAGGGACGGGTCACATGCAGAAGTCAAATTTCGTGTATGTATAAATGATAATAAAAATGGTTTCTTCTTCTTCTTATTTACTAGCTCTCCTCCTTCTGGTTAACCGTTAGCAGTGCTGCTAACGTTACTAGCTCTCCTCCTTCTGGTTAACCGTTAGCGGTGCTGCTAACGTTACTAGCTCTCCTCCTTCTGGTTAACCGTTAGCGGTGCTGCTAACGTTACTAGCTCTCCTCCTTCTGGTTAACCGTTAGCGGTGCTGCTAACGTTACTAGCTCTCCTCCTTCTGGTTAACCGTTAGCGGTGCTGCTAACGTCACTAGCTCTCCTCCTTCTGGTTAACCGTTAGCGGTGCTGCTGACGTTACTAGCTCTCCTCCTTCTGGTTAACCGTTAGCGGTGCTGCTGACGTTACTAGCTCTCCTCCTTCTGGTTAACCGTTAGCGGTGCTGCTAACGCTACCAGCTCTCCTCCTGTTGGTTAGCCGTTAGCGGTGCTGCTAACGTTACTAGCTCTCCTCCTGTTGGTTAGCCGTTAGCGGTGCTGCTAACGTTACTAGCTCTTCTCCTGTTGGTTAGCCGTTAGCGGTGCTGCTAACGTTACTAGCTCTCCTCCTTCTGGTTAACCGTTAGCGGTGCTGCTAACGCTACCAGCTCTCCTCCTGTTGGTTTAAACACTGATTGGTTGTTTACAGTGGAACATGATCAGAGACTAGAAACACATGAATGATGATTGTTGGAGGATGACGGTGGTCTCCTCTCAGGTGACTCCTGGTCTGGGTCTGGTCGCTGTGCTGCTGCTGCTCTTGGTGGTCAAAGAGCCTAAAAGAGGAGCCATTGAAGAGCGACCGGAGCATCACATGCAGCAGACCAGCTGGCTGATGGACCTGCAGGCTCTCAGCAAGAAGTAGGTCCAGCATCTCCACCAACAACAGGACATGATGGGGTTCAGTACTTCAGAAGTCCTGCTGGACAGAACCATGATGACTAGAACACGTCTTTACTGCAGAACAACAGTTATGATGACATCAGTCGTTAAGAAGAAAGAAACACAAGTTTAATTTATTTGATCATTATTTTACAAAGATTGTAAACAATATAATCTAAATATCCAACATGTTTACAAGTTTTACCAATGTTAAAATAAATGAGTCTCCACATGTTATTTATATTAAACTCATCATGTTTCAGCCTCTCTCCTCTCCCCTCTCCTCCTCTCCTCTCCTTCCCTCTCCTCCTCTCCCCTCCCCTCTCTCATCTTCTCTCCTCTCCCCTCTCCTCCTCTCCTCTCCTCCCCTCTCCCCTCTCCCCTCTCCTCCTCCCCTCTCCTCCTCTCCTCTCCTTCCCTCTCCCCTCTCCCCTCCCCTCTCTCATCGTCTCTCCTCTCCTCTCTGTGTTCACTTCCTGTACTTCAGTCAGAGTTTCTCCTCCTTGTGGTCACATGACTGTTGGTCTCAGATGAATCCATCATGACGTCATAGTTTCACTTTAATGTTTCCACACACTGTGTTTAAAGTGAAGTCTTTATTAGAGGAGACATGTATCATGAGAACATGGAGAATAAGATGTTCATGATTAAATATCACAGTCTTGAGCTGCGTGTGCAGAGATAACACCTGTGCCTAATACCTGCGTCTCCTCTGCAGCTACAGCTTCGTGTTGTCCACCTTTGGCTTCACGGCGGTGGCGTTCGTCACCGGCTGTCTGGCTCTTTGGGCTCCGACGTTCCTCTACAGGGCGGCCGTGTTCACCGGGGAGAGACCTCCCTGTGTGGGGAAGAACTGCGCCTCCTCAGACAGGTAAACCTACAGGTGGATCACCTGCTGTGGCTGTAACGCCGTCCAGATATCAGGTGTTCACCTGGAGGAGAGAAACTGGTTTTATGGGGATTTGAAAGCAGCATCCAGAACAGGAGACAACCTCCGGTTCATTCAAGTGAAACCAAAGCTTCACGTGTTAAAGCTGCATTCTCTCAAGTGGCCACCAGGGGGCGACTCCTCTGGTTGTATAGAAAGTCTATAGAAAATGACTCTACTTCTCTCTTGATTTATTCCCTCAGTAAACATTGTAAACATGAGTTTATGTCTCAATCTCTAGTTTCAAGTCTTCTTCAATACAGCATGATGTTCATTTAGTACATGATGGTCCATTTAGAGTCACACAGACCATAAAGCAGGGGATGCTTTAGGGCGGGGCTACTGTGATTGACAGGTCTCTAATAGACCATAAAGCAGGGGATGCTTTAGGGCGGGGCTACTGTGATTGACAGGTCTCTGCCAGAGATGTCTCTACGTCTCCTCCTCAGTCCAGCAAGAGACGTCACGACTACGTCCGCTTCTACAGCCTGTGGTCCTGACGCTGTTTCTCCTCCCACAGTCTGATCTTCGGGGTGATCACCTGCGTGTCAGGTGTGCTGGGCGTGGCCAGCGGCGTGCAGCTGAGTCGGCGTCTGAGGTCGAGGACGGAGGACCGAGCCGACCCGCTGGTCTGCGCCGCCGGGCTGCTCCTCTCGGCGCCCTTCCTCTACCTCGCCATCGTCTTCGCTCAGGCCAGCACCATCGCCACATACGTGAGTCTCTCCGGAGCATGAATCACTCGAGATATGAAACCAGATGAAATGGTGCTGATGTCTCCCGTCCGTCCTCTCAGGCCTTCATCTTCCTCGGAGAGACCTTCCTCTCCATGAACTGGGCCATCGTGGCTGATATCCTGCTGGTGAGGAGACCTTCTGTCTGTCCTCTCCTGAGACGTAGCACGGCTCTTAAAGGGCCAGTCAGTGTTTATGAAGGAGTGAGATGTCAGTTCTCTGGAATCTCTTCTGATGACACACTGACTTATGTCCTCTTCCACTTCTTCACTGATTTATTTTAGTGTTGTTATTAAATATTTTTTTTATTGTAATGTTTTATTATTATAAATATATTTCTACAAATAGATATGAATATTATTGTATTTAACATTTATATTTGTGTATCTGATTAATAAATAACGTAAACTTTGTTCTCAGTACGTCGTTCCTCCGACTCGTCGCTCCACAGCCGAAGCGTTTCAGATCGTCATCTCACATCTACTGGGAGACGCAGGCAGCCCGTACCTGATCGGAGTGGTGTGTACACACACACACACACACACACACACACACACACTCACACACACTCACACACTCACACACACACACACTCACACACACACACACTCACACACTCACACACACACTCACACACTCACACACACACACACACACTCACACACTCACACACTCACACACACACTCACACACTCACACACACACACACACACTCACACACACACACACACTCACACACTCACACACTCACACACACACACACACTCACACACACACTCACACACACACTCACACACACACACACACACACACACACACACTCACACACACACACACTCACACACACACTCACACACACACACACACTCACACACACTCACACACACACACACACACACACACACACACTCACACACACACTCACACACTCACACACTCACACACACACTCACACACACACACACACTCACACACACTCACACACTCACACACTCACACACACACTCACACACACACTCACACACTCACACACTCACACACACACTCACACACACACACACACACACACACACACACTCACACACACTCACACACTCACACACTCACACACACACTCACACACTCACACACACACACACTCACACACACACACACTCACACACACACACACTCACACACTCACACACTCACTCACACACTCACACACTCACACACTCACACACACACTCACACACACACACTCACACACACACACACACTCACACACACACTCACACACTCACACACACACTCACACACACACTCACACACACACACACACTCACACACACTCACACACTCACACACACACACACACACACTCACACACACACACACACACTCACACACACACACACACACTCACACACTCACACACTCACACACTCACACACACTCGCACACACTCTCTCTCTCTCTCTCTCTCTCTCTCTCTCTCTCTCTCTCATGATTAAATGTATTTAACCCTTCAGAGGAACCATCTTCTTCGACGTTTAAAGTCATTGATAATAACGATTGTAAATAAAGAACTTACAGAAGAAATCAAATGAAGTCTATTACAGCAAAGATGAATCCATTCATTAGTTCATGTGTTCATATTTCTACAAATTCATCAACATTATTCCTAAAACATGAATCAAAGAACTTTAATGAGTAAAGCTTCTGTGTCTCTTGTGTCTCGTGTGTCTGTCTCGTGTCTCTTGTGTCCCGTGTCTCTCTTGTGTCCCGTGTGTCCCCGTGTGTCCCGTGTCTCTCTTGTGTCTCTTGTGTCCCCGTGTCTCTCTTGTGTCTCTTGTGTCCCCGTGTCTCTCTTGTGTCTCTTGTGTCCCGTGTCCCCGTGTGTCCCGTGTCTCTTGTGTCCCCGTGTCTCTCTTGTGTCTCTTGTGTCCCGTGTCTCTCTTGTGTCTCTTGTGTCCCCGTGTCTCTCTTGTGTCTCTTGTGTCCCGTGTCTCTCTTGTGTCTCTTGTGTCCCCGTGTCTCTCTTGTGTCTCTTGTGTCCCGTGTCTCTCTTGTGTCTCTTGTGTCTCGTGTCTCTCTTGTGTCTCTTGTGTCTCGTGTGTCCCTTGTGTCCCGTGTGTCCCGTGTCTCTCTTGTGTCCCGTGTCTCTTGTGTCCCGTGTCTCTCTTGTGTCCCGTGTCCCGTGTGTCCCCGTGTGTCCCGTGTCTCTCTTGTGTCTCTTGTGTCTCGTGTGTCCCCGTGTGTCCCTTGTGTCTCTCTTGTGTCCCGTGTCTCTTGTGTCCCGTGTCTCTCTTGTGTCCCGTGTGTCCCGTGTCTCTCTTGTGTCCCGTGTCTCTCTTGTGTCTCTTGTGTCTCGTGTGTCCCCGTGTGTCCCTTGTGTCTCTCTTGTGTCCCGTGTGTCCCGTGTCTCTCTTGTGTCCCGCGTGTCCCGCGTGTCTCGTGTGTCTCAGCTGTCGGACTCTCTGAGGAGGACGGACTCCTTCTTGTGGCAGTTCCGCTCCCTGCAGCTGTCTCTGCTGCTCTGCTCCTTCGTGGCCGTGATCGGAGGAGGCTTCTTCCTCGCCACCGCCCTCTTCATCAAGGGAGACCGCGATCGGGCCGAGAGCCACGCCCCCACAGGTGAGACCGGCACGGAGTTACCGCTGTCAGAATCATCAGCTGTTCATGTTTACGACGGTCCTTGAACACATCATGTGTGACGAACACTTCCATCAGAAACATCTGCAACAAACCCTGAAATGATATTTCATCATAAACATCTGGTTCTCCATGTTGTCATCATTATGTCTCCGCTAATAAAGAGTTCACTTCAAACACAGTGTAGCGACATTAGTGTGGAACGATGACGTCATGACGGATTCATCCCAGACCAACTGTCATGTGACCACAAGGAGGAGGAACTCTGACTGAAGTACAGGGAGAGGAGAGGAGAGGAGAGGAGAGGAGGGAGAGAGGGCAGAGAGAGGAGAGAGGGGAGGGGGGGGGGGGGGAGAGGAGAGAGGGGAGGGAGAGAGGGCAGAGAGAGGAGAGAGGGGATGGGGGGAGAGGAGGGAGGGGAGGGAGAGAGGGCAGAGAGAGGAGAGGAGAGAGGGGAGGGAGGGGAGAGAGGAGGGGGAGAGGAGAGGAGAGAGGGGATGGGGGGGGGGAGAGAGGAGGGAGGGGAGGGAGAGAGGAGAGGAGAGGAGAGAGGGGAGGGGGGGGGGAGAGAGGAGAGAGGGGAGGGGGGGGGGAGAGAGGAGAGAGGGGAGGGGGGGGGGAGAGAGGAGGGAGGGGAGGGAGAGAGGAGAGGAGAGGGGGGAGGGGGGGGGAGAGAGGAGGGAGGGGAGGGAGAGAGGAGAGGAGAGGAGAGAGGGGAGGGGGGGGAGAGGAGAGAGGGGGGGGGGAGGAAGAGGGGAGGGGGGGGGAGGAAGAGGGGAGAGAGGAGGGAGGGGAGAGAGGAGGGAGGGAGAGGAGGAGGAGGAGGGGAGGGAGGAGGGCAGAGAGGAGGGGGAGAGGAGAGGGGAGAGGAGGGGGGGAGAGGAGAGGAGAGGGAGGGCAGAGAGAGGAGAGGAGAGAGGGGAGGGGAGGGAGGGCAGAGAGGAGGGGGAGAGGGGGGCAGAGAAGAGAGGGGGAGGGGAGAGGAGGGGGAGAGGGGGGCAGAGAGGAGGGGGAGAGGGGGGCAGAGAAGAGAGAGGGGAGGGGAGGAGAGGGGGAGAGAGCAGAGAGAGGAGGGGGAGAAGGGAGAGAGAGGAGAGGAGAGAGGAGGAGAGAGAGAGGAGAGGAGAGGAGGGGGGGGAGAGGAGGGGGGAGGGGAGGGGAGGGAGGGCAGAGAGGAGGGGGAGAGGGGGGCAGAGAAGAGAGGGAGAGGGAGAGGGGGGCAGAGAGGGAGGAGAGGAGAGAGGAGAGAGGAGAGAGGAGGGGGGGGAGAGGAGAGAGGAGGGGGGGAGGAGAGAGGGGAGGGGGGGAGAGGAGAGAGGAGGGGGGGAGGAGAGAGGGGAGGGGGGGAGAGGAGGGGGGAGAGAGGAGGGGGGGAGGAGAGAGCAGAGAGAGGAGGAGAGGAGGGGAGAGGGGAGGAGAGAGGGGAGGAGAGGAGCGAGAGGGGAGAGGAGAGGGAGGGCAGAGAGAGGAGAGGAGAGGGAGGGCAGAGAGAGGAGGGGGGAGGAGAGAGGAGAGGGGAGGAGAGAGGGAGGGGAGAGGAGGGGGAGAGAGCAGAGAGAGGAGGGGGAGAAGGGAGAGGAGAGGGGAGAGGAGAGAGGAGGGGGAGAAGGGAGAGAGAGGAGAGGAGAGAGGAGGGAGGGGAGGAGAGAGAGAGGGGAGGGGAGGAGAGCAGAGAGAGGAGGGGGAGAAGGGAGAGAGCAGAGAGAGGGGAGGGGGGGGAGACATATGAATAGTTTAATATTAACAACATTGTGTGCAGTATAAAGTACTACATGTACCTCTGAGATGTAGAGTATAAAGTACTACATGTGCTGATGAGTGTAAACATGTTGTTGTTGTTGTTGTTGTTGTTTACAGACGAGCCCATCTTGGTCCCAAAGAGCGGCCGCTCCACCAGAGTGCCGGTGTCCAGCGTTCTGATCTGAGGCTCAGCACCTCGCTGGCTCTCTGCAGAAACATATTGATTGTTGAATTCTTGAAATGATCCATTTTTAATGACGTGAACACATGAGGAGCTCTCTCTGACGATTGGTGGTCAATGAGATGAAAGCAGCCGATCACAGATGAGCTGATCTGTGTCTGGGATCAGGGATCGATCCCGCTCGCCTCCTCTGTCACCAGGAAGTGGTTTCTACGCAGCAGACGCTCTGTTGCTGTGTCGTGTGTTTTATGAGCGTTTGAATTAAAACACTAATCTTTTAACATAAAGATCAGAGAATCTTTGATCTCAAGTTTAAAAGAAACGTTTTCATTTCAAGATGTTTTTCTGGTTCAGAGCTTCACCAAGTGGACGAGTCAGCAGGTAGAACTCGTGTGTGTGTATTAATATTAATATAAATATATATATATATATATATATACATATGTATATGTATATATATGTATATATATATACGTATATATGTATATATATATATACGTATATATATATATACATATGGATGGATGGATCATAGTCATTCAGGTTTTAGATATTTTTAGAGAACCCCCCCCCCTCTGTGTTTGTGTGATGAATATGTCTCCTCTCTCCACCCAGTCCCACCCTTTCAAAATAAAAGCCCCAGAGAGCAGCTGTATCTTAACATGAAGCTCAGAATGAGGTTTGTACAGAAATGACGGGACGTCTGTGGACTGAGCGTCACGAACACAACATTCAATCCAAGAGTGTGAATCTGAGACGCGATGTGTCGACGACACCACCGTAACGTCGCGTGCGTCCGGCAGTAGAAGCCACACTGTCAACATTTCTTAAGAAGGTTTCTCGTTATTATTATTACGTTTATTGCCAAGAAGGTTTTACCTGAAGAAGAATTCGCTTTAATGTGAATAACATAAACAACGTAAGAGGGAAATAAAATGTAAACAAAAGAATATGAAACTACTTTTCAGAAGCAGGTTGATTGAGGAGACAAGTCTCCGTGTGGTGAAGTGGTCGGAGGCACGAGAGACTCTGTTCAGGTGTTTTCTGTGTAAAGGTTCCCTCTACACGTGGAACCAAACATATACAAACAAAACAAACGCGTCACTGAATAAAACCCAACTCATAAAGTAACGTGCACGCTGCTCTTCCTTCTCCCCTGTTCAGTCAGTCATCTCCCGGTATAGCGCCTCCTGTCAGCAGGAGTCAGTGACACCATGACTGACTCACCAGTTACCGGCTGAAGCTGAAGCTGAAGCTGGCCAACAATTCTATACGGTTTACAATTTGCTGTCCACTAATAACAAAGTACAACAGATCACAACCAACCTACAAACCTGCCTGCGCTTACTCTACTCCCCCCATACTTGGTCTGACCCAGTGACATCACGGATGACGTCATCCCGTGTGTAACTAGAGGAAATGGTTGAGTGCCTCCCCTTTAGCCTCTGGAACACATGGTGGGGAAACAACAATTGACACGCGCGGTCAGCTTCACAGATGAACGTCATTTGGGACGCGTGGTGTGTTCTCACACACAACGCTTCATGAGTTACACCTGCATCCTCTCTAGTGGCCACCAGGGGGCGACTCCTCTGGTTGTATAGAAGTCTATAGAAAATGACTCTACTTCTCTCTTGATTTATTCCCTCAGTAAACATTGTAAACATGAGTTTATGTCTCAATCTCTAGTTTCAAGTCTTCTTCAATACAGCATGATGTTCATTTAGTACATGATGGTCCATTTAGAGTCACACAGACCATAAAGCAGGGGATGCTTTAGGGCGGGGCTACACATGATTGACAGGTCAACACCAGACCATAAAGCAGGGGATGCTTTAGGGCGGGGCTACTGTGATTGACAGGTCTCTCTCAGAGACGTATACGGCGTCTCTACGTCCTCCTCAGTCCATATATGGTCACTTCCTGTTCACTGGTTGTGAAAAAACAAGATGACGACATCGCCGAACTCGAGGCTTCAAAACCGAAGACGACAAACCAACGAGAGACGTCACGACGACTTCCTCCACTGACACAGTCAGGATTGAACCTGATCACATCTGGTATTGATCCGGGTCTCCACATGCACGCTCACATGCACTAAGAAAGCCACGCTCACATGCACGAACACAAACTAAGAAAGGCACGCTCACGTGCACTAAAAAGGCACGCTCACGTGCACTAAAAAGGCACGCTCACATGCACTAACACAAACTAAGAAAGGCACGCTCACATGCACTAAAAAGGCACGCTCACATGCACTAACAAACTAAGAAAGGCACGCTCACGTGCACTAAAAAGGCACGCTCACATGCACTAACACGAACTAAGAAAGGCACGCTCACGTGCACTAAAAAGGCACGTTCACATGCACTAAGAAAACCCAGCTCACGTGCACTAAAAAGGCACGCTCACGTGCACTAACACAAACTAAGAAAGGCACGCTCACGTGCACTAAAAAGGCACGCTCACATGCACTAACAAACTAAGAAAGGCACGCTCACGTGCACTTAAAAGGCACGCTCACATGCACTCAGAAAACCCCGCTCACGTGCACTAAAAAGGCACGCTCACGTGCACTACCATGAACTAAGAAAGGCACGCTCACGTGCACTAAAAAGGCACGCTCACATGCACTAACACAAACTAAGAAAGGCACGCTCACGTGCACTAAAAAGGCACGCTCACATGCACTAACAAACTAAGAAAGGCACGCTCACGTGCACTAAAAAGGCACGCTCACGTGCACTAACACAAACTAAGAAAGGCACGCTCACGTGCACTAAAAAGGCACGCTCACATGCACTAAGAAAACCCAGCTCACGTGCACTAAAAAGGCACGCTCACGTGCACTAACACAAACTAAGAAAGGCACGCTCACGTGCACTAAAAAGGCACGCTCACATGCACTAAGAAAACCCCGCTCACATGCACTAAAAAGGCACGCTCACGTGCACTACCATGAACTAAGAAAGGCACGTGCACTAAAAAGGCACGCTCACATGCACTAAGAAAGGCCTCCTCACGTGCACTAACACGCACGTGGCCGGCCAGATTAGTGACCAGAGACTTGATCCTCTGGATCTTTACATGCATGATAGTTATGAATGAGATATTAAGAATCTGGATATTAAAGAACCTGAAAGTCAAAGAGCTCGTTTCTCTTTCCACCACTTTTCTAATCAACGTGACAACAACGGCCTCTGAATCCCTCTGAGTGTAAAAGTCTTCACTGAACGAACAGATCTGGCCTCCCTCATTCATGGGGGGGGGGGGGGGGGGGGGGGGGTCTCCTCTGTGTCTTGTCTCTCAACAGAAGGAGAAACGAGGCCGATGGAGGAGCGAGGAGGAGGAGGAGGAGGCTTCCTCTCCTCGTGTGGTTTCCTGTTGGTGGGAGGATGTCGAGACGCTTTTTTGCAGCTTTCTGCAGCTTCTCGGCGTCTCGGCTCAGCTGATTGGTTGGAGGTGTTGGTGTGAAACCTGCAGCCTGTTCTCCAGTTTGATCAGCCCACTCTGACACTGATCAGCCCACTCTGATCAAACACTTTGATCTCGCTGAGTCACAGGTTGTGTCTCCCGCTCGTCTTTCAAGCAGCTTTTCTTCTCTAAAGACTCTTCTGTGTGTTTTCTGAGCGTTCAGAGGAGCTGACTCTCGTCCATCGTCTCCGTTCTCCTCAGAAGCCCTGAAGAAGACGAGCACCTCGGGGTTCGTGGCGGGAGGTGATTGGGTGCAGCAGAGGGAGGAGGAGGAGAAAGAGGGAGGAGCCAGCTGAAGTAGGTCGCTGAAGACCCGACTCCAGATCAGAACCCGAGCGAAGACGTCTCCGACATGGCGGATGTCGGGTTGCAGTAGAGTCGCCTCATGTGGACCCGTCCTCCGTCCTCAGGTCTAGGTGAGTCCTCCGTCCCCTTTCTTCTTCACCTGTGACCTCTGCGTGATGGAGGAACCTCGCTTTGTTTCCCAGCATGCACCTGGAGGAGGAGAAGCTCAGCATCTCTTCATGTTTCATGTGAGACGGAGCTGAAGTTCCACTTCGACCCAAAATCCGTCGACTTCTGCAGAGCAACGGTTTTACTGAAGAGAAGGAAACATGAACGTCGTGTATCTCCTGTGAAGTACATGTACTCGACTACTGCACTGATGTACTTCAGTATGAGTACAAATACAAGTTAAAGGTCTCAACGTTTAAGTTTTTTTTGAATGCAAGTGACACATTTACCTTTGCAACTTTGAGGTACTTGTACTCAAGTATTTCCATTTTCTACTACATTACTACATCTACCACACAACCAGAGGAGTCGCCCCCTGGTGGTCAGAGAGAGAATGCAGCTTCAACACGTGAAGCTTCGGCTTCTCTTTGTCTGCTGGACGTGATTATATATTTAATAACTTCTGCACGAACAGTTATAACTGAAGCCGACTTCAACTCGACCCGTTTCATTTCTTCTTCTCCGGCTTTATTAATATCTATGAACGAGTTATTTAATGAAGAACTTTACGTCTCTGATGTTTCTTCATCAGCTCTCTTTCTCCGTATCGTCCAAATCAATAATCATTGATCAGAAGTGACTTCCTGTACTCTGACATCACAATGTGTACTTTCTACTTCCATCTGACAGCTGCAGTTACTATGATAAAGTACTCTTCACCTCAGTGAAAGTACAAATACCACGCTGTGAAAATACTCCATTACAAGGAAATACTCCTGCATTCCAGATGTTACTTCAGTAAAAGTACACAAGTGTAGTAGAAAATGTACTAAAAGTAGCAGCAGTAAAAGTATTGGTCATGCAGTGTTATGTTGTTGTAGAATGTTGAAACAGAGTATTTCATTCTTCAGACTAGTGTACTAGTACTAGATTAATAGTATAGTACTGCATCACAGATGTTAACGAGATAAAGAAATAGAAGTACAATCGCGTTTTTTAAATACTTTTACTTCAGTAAATATTCTGAACTCTTGTATTTTAAACTGAAGATGAAGATGAAGAAGTCTTTGATCTCATTCATCGTCTGAGCTTCATTCGTGGATCTTCTTCTTTCTCTTCGTTTTGAAATAAAGAAACAAAAGGATGTTAAAGACACAAGATGGCCGCCGCTCAGTCTGCAGACGATGAAACATTTGAATGTTTGCAGCGATGGAAAGTAACTAAATACATTTCATCAAGTACACGTGAGCTACTTGTTCTCCTGTACTTCTACTTCTTTATTCCTCTCACAGCTTTAGTTCCTTTAGAGTTTTAGAAGTCTTTCTAATACACAGTGGTGTATAAAGTACTCCAAAGCATACTTGAGTCAAAGTAAAGATACCTTACTGGAAAACTACTCCAGTAAAAGTAAAAAGTCACCTTTTAGAATACTACTTGAGTAAAAGTCTTAAAGTATCTGATATTTATTGTACTTAAGTACAAAAGTACTTTTCTGATATTAAATGAACATCATAACCTGAACATTAAATGAACATCATAACCTGAACATTAAATGAACATCATAACCTGTTCATTGAATGAACATCATAACCTGAACATTAAATGAACATCATAACCTGAACATTAAATGTACATCATAACCTGAACATTAAATGAACATCATAACCTGAACATTAAATGAACATCATAACCTGAACATTAAATGTACATCATAACCTGAACATTAAATGAACATCATAACCTGTTCATTGAAGGTAAAAGTAAATGCATAAAAAGCAGAGGGTCAGATTGTGAGGATGATGAAGTTTATTCTTGTGGCTGTGGCTCCATGACCAGCACATGAGCTGTGTAGAACATAACTGGGCTGGCTGTGATCCATCAGGAGCAACGATGTTCAACATCACATATTGTACATGAGTATACTTTTGCATCTACTATGAACGTATCATCATAATTCTCTGAACAGCAACATGCCACTATGAAGCAGTTGTAACAGCGTTCATAAGTCTGCTCATCAGACGAGAGGATGTAGAGGCCAATGCATCACATCATGTTCAGCAGAACAAATCCACGATGCATCAGGTCAGTGTTCAGAGGAAGGAGCTGCCTTGTGAACTCCTGTGGGCTGATTTGAACACAAAGGTTTGTCTCAAGCTGGATCTGCAGTTGGGCGACTGCTGCCATCATAACTCCATCTGATCATCCACAACATGACTCAGATATCAACATGGATCTTAAATATGAGGTTTAAAATGTAGCATTCTGGTGTATTCTGAGAAGACAATTAAGTGATGAGACATTTACTTTAAACAAAAAACTAATTTATTATTCAGTCATTAATCAGTATTTCTGCTCTATTATTAATATTAATCTTTATTTAGACAAAATCCATTGAGACCGAGGTCTCATTTTCAAACGTTTTGGTCAAATAAAAGCAAAGATATAATAATGAGAACCATCGCATGTACAGAGACAGTGATTCGTTTTCATTGAACCCTGTTACTGTACGGCTTCATATTAACTTCTACTGTTACTGTACATTTGTTAGAATTATGGCCTATCTTATATTTGCAATTAATATGCATTCAATCCAGTTCAATTATTTAAATGAACCCGCTGAAATGAAGATACAGGCACCTTAACCCTCTCATTACTGCAGGGTTCTTGGAAGCAACGTGGGACTGTTGGTACTGTTGGTCCACTGGCTGTGGTCATCACAGTGACCAGTGTTCACATGTTCACATGTGAACATGCACTCACGTCTGTTTAGACCTCCACCTTTATCCAGGCCCAGCTCCTCCTTTATCCAGGCCCAGCTCCACCTTTATCCAGACCCAGCTCCTCCTTTATCCAGGCCCAGCTCCTCCTTTATCCAGACCCAGCTCCTCCTTTATCCAGACCCAGCTCCTCCTTTATCCAGGCCCAGCTCCTCCTTTATCCAGACCCAGCTCCTCCTTTATCCAGACCCAGCTCCACCTTTATCCAGGCCCAGCTCCACCTTTATCCAGACCCAGCTCCACCTTTATCCAGGCCCAGCTCCTCCTTTATCCAGGCCCAGCTCCACCTTTATCCAGACCCAGCTCCTCCTTTATCCAGACCCAGCTCCACCTTTATCCAGGCCCAGCTCCACCTTTATCCAGACCCAGCTCCACCTTTATCCAGGCCCAGCTCCTCCTTTATCCAGGCCCAGCTCCACCTTTATCCAGGCCCAGCTCCGCCTTTATCCAGACCCAGGTCCACCTTTATCCAGGCCCAGCTCCACCTTTATCCAGACCCAGCTCCACCTTTATCCAGGCCCAGCTCCACCTTTATCCAGGCCCACCTCCACCTTTATCCAGGCCCAGCTCCACCTTTATCCAGGCCCAGCTCCTCCTTTATCCAGGCCCAGCTCCACCTTTATCCAGGCCCAGCTCCACCTTTATCCAGGCCCAGCTCCGCCTTTATCCAGACCCAGCTCCACCTTTATCCAGGCCCAGCTCCACCTTTATCCAGACCCAGCTCCTCCTTTATCCAGACCCAGCTCCTCCTTTATCCAGGCCCAGCTCCTCCTTTATCCAGACCCAGCTCCACCTTTATCCAGACCCAGCTCCTCCTTTATCCAGACCCAGCTCCACCTTTATCCAGGCCCAGCTCCACCTTTATCCAGACCCAGCTCCACCTTTATCCAGGCCCAGCTCCTCCTTTATCCAGGCCCAGCTCCACCTTTATCCAGGCCCAGCTCCTCCTTTATCCAGGCCCAGCTCCACCTTTATCCAGGCCCAGCTCCACCTTTATCCAGGCCCAGCTCCGCCTTTATCCAGACCCAGCTCCACCTTTATCCAGGCCCAGCTCCACCTTTATCCAGACCCAGCTCCTCCTTTATCCAGACCCAGCTCCTCCTTTATCCAGGCCCAGCTCCTCCTTTATCCAGACCCAGCTCCACCTTTATCCAGACCCAGCTCCTCCTTTATCCAGACCCAGCTCCACCTTTATCCAGGCCCAGCTCCTCCTTTATCCAGACCCAGCTCCACCTTTATCCAGGCCCAGCTCCACCTTTATCCAGACCCAGCTCCACCTTTATCCAGGCCCAGCTCCTCCTTTATCCAGGCCCAGCTCCACCTTTATCCAGGCCCAGCTCCTCCTTTATCCAGGCCCAGCTCCACCTTTATCCAGACCCAGCTCCTCCTTTATCCAGACCCAGCTCCACCTTTATCCAGGCCCAGCTCCACCTTTATCCAGACCCAGCTCCACCTTTATCCAGGCCCAGCTCCACCTTTATCCAGGCCCAGCTCCACCTTTATCCAGGCCCACCTCCACCTTTATCCAGGCCCAGCTCCACCTTTATCCAGGCCCAGCTCCACTCACAGCTCAGCTGCGTCAAGGTGCGCTACAGACAGCCTCCTCTCCCTGAAGCTCTTTGGCCTCATCATGTCATTAGTATCTGAGCCTCATGTTTCGTTGTCATAAAAGTTATTCTGACCACGAAGTCGCCTCATTCTACTTTGAGTTAAAACAAACAACCTGCAACCAGATGCGCCGGTGTTCCGGTTTAACGTTAACGAGTGACCGCGTGAACTGAACCGGAACACGGGGGGGGGGGGGGGCTGCATGTTTCATCACGTTACGTTTTTTCCTTCTAAATCGCGATTATGAGGAACGTTAACAGGTAACGGAACATAACGGAACTTAAACTTTAACGGAGGGAAATGAAGACGCTGTACACATCTGAAGATCACGACATCACATGTTCTCCTCGTCTCACTCCGATCTGAGAAACGCTGGCTGGCCAGTTGTCACATTGTAGCATGTAGCATGTAGCATGTAGCATCCTGGCATCACTGAATCACAACACCGCGGCTTTGAGAGCATTTGTTTGCAATTGCGCATTAACGTGATTAACCAACGATGTAACTCGCTGCTAGCACCACTGATTCACAAACCTGCTTCTTGCAGTCTGTTCCACCACAGACGCTGCTCTCATGATTCATTGTGTTTCTGAAGATAGATTTGATTTTGTAGCGAGTAACGAAGGTTTCAGGGGAAATGTAGTGAAGTAAAAGTAAAAGTCAACAGAAATATAAGTAGTAAAGTAAAGTACAGATACCCAAAAAACTACTTAAGTACAGTAACGAAGTACTTCTACTTCGTTACTATACACCACTGCTAATAACTGACACACTTCTGAAGGAACATTTTTACTGCAACGGAGTATTTCACAGCAGTACTTTCGCAGCAGTACTTTCGCAGTAGTACTTTCACAGTAGTACTTTCACAGTAGTACTTCGCAGCAATGGAGCCGGTTCCTTCCTGTGCAGGTTCTATGTTCTCGCTGTTCTCGTCTTTTCCCGTCGCTGAGCTCTTCGTTCTCAGGAAAGAAGTCGAGTTTAGTCGCGTGGTTTCACTTCCTGTGTGACTCAGACGATCGTCACGTCTCCTCTGATCAGAAGCTTCTTCTTCGTGTCATCGCTGATTTAAAGAGGACAGAAGAAGAGCAATGTTCTCCGACACGTGCAGATGTTTGGTCACGGAAACATGTGTAAAACATCTGGATTGAGATGAAACGTTCATGTCTCAGGATGAACTGTAAGAACTCTGTTTCACTCAGAAACACCATCGTCTGCTTAGAAACTTAAACTGGAATATAATCATCATTTACATGAGCTACATATTTATGAAATGAAATAATCTACTGCCTGTTATAAAGATGCTACATGCTAACTAATGCTAACGTTAAACGTTGCTAATGTCAAAGATTAGCTCGTTACCTTTTTATCGCGAGTGAAAGAAATTCTGTTAAATATTAAAACGTCTTTATTTGATGTAAACGTGATGAAACAATTCACTGAAATGAAGCCACAAAAGAGGTTTTATGCTTTTTACTTTGATGTATTTCATGTGTTTAAAGTATCCAATCATATTTTATTCATTTCTCAGCAAACTCACAACAAGGAGGAATATTTAGCTTCATTTCTTTATCTGCAAATCATGAAATCTGACTTTTGTGTGAAAATGGAGGAAGTCTGGAAACGTACGATTATCTGAGAAGCAGCGCAACCTGACGGTGGCGCTGTGATGTAACGTTATCAGCTCATCTGAAGATCAGTAACGTCAGAGGGATCCATCCTCTCAGGACCATGAACATCAGGACAGCACCTCATTTGAATCCGTCCAATAGTTGTTGAGATATTTAAAAAACACAAATGTCAAAGTTAATAAATCTTAAGAAAATGAAACATTTGAAATCTGATTCGGTGTCAAACCTGGTGGCTGCTGAGTCATGTTACCAGATAACCTGCTGGTCAGAGGGATTCATCCTCTGAGGATCAGGAATATCTGAACAAATTATCATCTTAATCCGTTCAAAACCATAAATGTCAAAGAAATCTTGCAATGAGTTGAGCTGCTGCTGGCACTCGAGGAGGATCAGCTCACCAGAGCGAGTAGCGTTCATCCTCTGGGGACCATGAATGGCTTTCTATCCAACAGTTAGAGTTGTTTAAAAACACCATTCCACCTCCGGCTCATGGAACCTCATCAGATGCTCTGGATGTTAAAAACACAAGTTTCATTTCTTAGTTTCAAAGCGGACATCTGGAGACAGCTGAGGTTCTGAATGTGCTGGAGGTCCGATGACGTCTCAGACCTTCCAAAGCACAGGAACATGAATCCGTCTCACAGGAGAGAAGGAAATGTCTCATGTTGTCCTCTTCTGTCCTTCCTCAGATCAAACATGGCCGTCCTGGTCATCTGGGTTTTGGCGGCCGCCATCTTTGTCTCCATGGTCCTCCTGGCTGTCGTCTGTCTGAAGTGCAGGAACAGAGGCCCTCTGGGTGGGACGGCTCACTGCACAGCACCTGGTCCACACGCTGGACCACAAAGCACATTCATCTTCATGCTCATTCAATAAATCACTTATTTCTGTCTGTTTCCTCCCGTCAGTGTCCATCAGACAAGCCAGCGCTTCAGAGGACTACATGCCGTGAGTGTTTCTCTCACCGCTCCATACTTATGATGATGATAGTTCTACAGTTCCATATCAGATGATCACTCAATGTTTTCTTCTTTCCGTCAATCAGATCCACTCAATTCCGAGTCATCCACCCGTGTGAGTGTGAAGCTGCTGAGAGCTGTTACAGGAAGCAGCTCCTCCCAGTTATGATGCATGAGAACAGCTATTAATGTCTCAGAATTAAAACATACAACTATGTATTGAATATAATAGACTTCTTTTATTGTCATTGCACAAGTACGACCATGCATTCAAACATATTAAGTTGTACAAGATGGAACAGAAACTATCACATTTCTTCATTAAGGTGTTCTCTGAACATCCGCAGCTGCTTTATCCTGTTAATCCAGTAGAAACGCAATTCTGCCTCAGTGATCACTTTGCATGTCTCAATGAAGATTCTTCCTCAATATGAACGTTCAGCAGTGACACAAGTGAATATAGAACCTGTTAATAATACCTGGTTTCTAATGAGTGAGCTGTGAGAACATTGTTAACATTGATAATGTCCAATAGTTTGGTAGAAGACCTCGTCAGTGTCTTTGTACATCATCATGCTGACTCCGACTCTACGCTGATGATGTTGTCATTTACACTTGTTTTTGATGATGATGATGATGAAGCTGACTTTCTCTCTTGTTGATTTGCAGCCCAGCCGAACACGGGCTTGAACTCCGTCCACCTTTCCTCCAACCTGCTGTCCCCTTAGTGAGTCACTTTATTCTAACAACCTGCTGTCACCTTAGTGAGTCATAGTTAGAGTCATAGTTATAACAAGGTATTTTCATGTTATAACATGATGTTTTTTACATTATAACCACATATTTTCACATAAGATATTTTCATGGTACAACAACATATTTTTGCGTTTTAAAAAGATGTTTTCT